>CM076573.1:16492954-16619652 GCA_034641835.2 Pinus albicaulis
AGCCGCCACATCTCTTCTCAGAGATAGCTACCAGTGCCCTAGCTAGTTTTATTTCCATTGTCTGTAAGCAAATTTCAGTTCTTTGATATTAATGAAATGAAGTGTTATTTCCGCTGCATCTCTGTATTTATGGTTATGTGTTTATTCTGTTGCGTTCCTGCATAAATCTGGATCATTTCCTCTCTCCTCCCCCGATCGCAAACCTTCTGATTGCATCTAGGTTGTCCATTCTTCTAAATCTGATGGTCCAGATGAGCCCTCAACCTTTGTTTAAATTTTATACAAACTCCGCTGTGTAATGTTTTTTGGCCAATCTCCGCCGTTAATCTCTGTAGATCAACATCCCACACTGATCCTTTCTTTGCCTCATATTTTATTCCATTTAACCCCGAGATTAAATCTCCACCATCTATCCCCTGATCAGACGGTCCAGATTAAAACCACCCCACCTCTTTCCATCTGTGCATCTATCCTCCATCGTGCTCTCTCCCTGACCGTCTGGTCTAAGACCCCTGATCTGACGGCTGATGCACATTTTCACGTAAATTTATGCCCGAAGGTTAATTATTTAAATTCATGCGATATAGGCGGTTTTGAAAGGCCATGTGTTTTCCAGTAATGCATATCGCGTTCAAAAAGGAAATATCGCCTTTCTCCCCTTTTTCTGCGTGAAAACAACTGTTTCTTCAGCCGAAACCGCTTTACCCCTTTTCTATTGCATTTCATCGCGTTCATTCCCTGCCGTTGATCTCTACATATCAACGGCTCACATTCAATCTGACCATTGAACTATCGCCCTCCGCCATTCTCCAAGGGACTTCATCGATCAACCTCAGCCATTGATCTTTGAGGCCGATTTCATCCAACGGCCCAGAATCCTTTCAGACACCCTGAATTTCATTTTAAACTTTTTTCTCCACCAAAGGGATTTTTTACCTATTTCCTTTGTATTTCTTCTATTTCGTGATAAATTGGCCGTATTACATTATATTACCATGATCAATCACGAATGTTGATCTCTATAGATCAATGGCCCAGACTTAATCTCCCCACCGTTTGTTCCAACTGCCTCCCATTTGACCCCCTGCGATCAATCTCCACCGTTAGATGCTTTCATCCAATGGCTGCACTCTAAACCTAAGCCTCCAAAGCAGTCTGACCCAAATACGCAGGATTTTTCTAATTTTTCTTGTATTATGTAGGTTTCAATGGTTTTTTCCATTATGTTAAAAGAAAAACAAAGGCCGGGGATGATGATCCCCTAGGCCTTTATTCATCAAAAAGAATCGTTCCACAGGGTTGCCCATCAAAGTTTTCCGGTGCCTCATGAATGCTGGAAACATTATAAGAGCCCACTGTAACATCTGCACATCAAAAAGACATAGTAAAGCTTAAATAAATAGAGAGTATTAGTGTTAAATATTCAGTCGCAGCAGAGATGAAGAATTGAAGGTTGTTTGCACAGTTTTGAGGGATTACGGCTAAAATATTCAATTAAAAGCCTAATCCACTCAATTAAACACAGTTTAAGGAACAGAAGATAGAATTCAGACCTAATTATGCCTAACACACAGATCAGAAGCAGATTAGCCATGTTTTAGGTCAAAACAATAACATCTACCAGACTGAGAATACCTCCACTGCCACATCAGAGGTTAATTAAATCCTCTCAGCTACCTAAGCCACATGTAGCCTCAAAGCATTCAAAATATGGCATAGTTATGACCATAATAGAAGATATTTGCCCCAATACAGCTGAACAGTTATTCCAAATCGAAGAAACTAATTTAAACTGTCAGAGAAGTTATTGCAAAGATAAATAAGAGCCTTAAAGTCAACAAAATCTTCCCAGCAAGCTTAATACTTAATGTAAAATAATTAATACAGAGGAATATCTGAAATCTTCTCCATTGAGCCCCTCAAAGGCCAAGGAGCATTGAAATATATTAATTGAGATTATAGATATTTTCTCTCGTCCCACCTCCTCATTCTCTTATAAAATCTTCTTGAGGAGTTCATTGTAAAGGGTTGGTTGCAGAACTTTGATGTAATATTTGTGCTCGAAATTTTCTACATGTAAATAGTGTTCAGAGACGCTTGAAGCTCTGCTTGTAATCAAATAAGTTAGGCTGAGAAGAGAAGATGATTGTTGAACTGAAACATTGGACTTGAAGAATGTAACTGGATTGACATCAATATACAAGTTCATTCTTGGGATCCTGGTCTATATCACTAGTGAAGTGCTTCTTTCCATGTTATTGTTTTCCTTTCATGTATGCCATTTTGTCCATTTATTCTCTGATAAAGAACAATAAGCATAGAGTTAGGATTTACTATTTACAGTACCCTTCTCTGACTGATAAGATTTATCTCAATTTTTTCCTCCAAATTGTGTATTTAAGAATGATTCAATAGAGTCCAAGCAGTTAGGAATGTTGGCGTTCCCTCGTCCTACTGTCTAAACTAAATATTTTTCTTGAATGTTATTTTCGTTATCTTCTTAGTAGATTTTGACTAGAAAAGTTTATGGTTTGTCTTGTCTTCTAGTTTCTTTTTCCAAAGGTAATTCTGAAAGTTTCCCTAAGAGTATGCCAAAAGCAGTTTAGATTTAAAAGTATCTTATCTGATCTTAGGCTGCAGTTTGTTTTTCTTATCTATTTCATTCCTTCTGAAAGTAATTGTGTGGATTACTGGATTGTTTGTCTGATGAGTTAGCTTTAATACGAGCTTATCCAAAGAAGTCTATGGTTAGCCCTGTCCTTTGGTTGGTTTTAAACAATTACTTAAAAGGATTTTATTGTTTGGAAAGACTGATAAATCCTAGTTGAAATTATTGTATTTTTCCACCCTTTCAACACTTTTATTGTTCCATTCCATCATTTTATCTAAGAGATATTGTGATATAGAAGACTTTCCCCTTGAACCACTCTTGAAATTGTTGCGCAATTAAAACCCTTTTATGACTCCATAGCCCAATGGAATAAAAACTAGCGTCATATCTATCCTATCAGCCAAAGCTTGTTCTGATTGCTTGCAACTTCACACCTTTGAAACTCTTTCATTTTAGGACTTTCCACTCAACTAAAAATCATGCTCAACCATCCAAAACCAAACAAAAACCTCGTTCTTAATAACTAGCCTAATATCATACCCAAAGCCTTAAAGATAAATCAATCTTTGCACTTATTAGAGAGATCCCTCTCTGGATTCAGGAGGGCTAGATCCTAGAATCCCAAAGTGGTTCAAGTGTTCTCCCCGTAGATTCAGTCTCACCAATCTGCCGGAATTATAGGAAGATAACAAGCCCATACAGCGCACATGCAACTCATTGCTGAAGATCTCAAATCCTTCAGGCTGCTCAATGCACACCTCTCCTGTTGGAAATGTTGTCATTGATGGCAAAGGAATTGGAATCTGAAACAGTAGCTAGGAACAGAGAAAAGAAAGGTCAGCAGTTCCATACACGCAGAAGATAAGACTGAACAGAAATTGAACGAAGCTCTGTATTTAATGGGAAATTTGATGTAAATAAGGACGAGTTAAATCATGTGTGAAGCTTTTCTTGAATAATTTCGGTGTATGTATGCATCCTGATGGAGGATAAAGGAAATCCTGTGTATGATTGAGTTCTGGTGATACTCTGTTGGGTGGAGAATACCGAGAGTATTTGGGTATTGATTGGTTCAATTCTCGTACGGAATGCCCTAAAACTCTGTGTGAAGTCCTGTTGGGAGAGTGAGCCATAGACGTGCTCTGTGTGTGAAGGACACATAAGCTCCATCGGTCAAAGTAATTGTTCGTTCCACATGTGTTAGAAAATGTTAAACACCATGTTAAACACACACATGGTGTATGAGGGAGAATAAACACACACACAAGAGACTCAACACACAATGAAGGATAAGCGTGAGGCTTTCTTATTTTCCATTATACAAAGATGTACATTTATAGTACAATGGTGTGACTCTTGGTTTCATATTCCAAGGTCACTTGGACTCCATTGTGACTTGCATAGATTGCATCACACTCTACCCATGGGAGATTTAGTGCTCCAACATCCCGTCTTAATCCGAACATGAGTGTGGGGAGTCCAAGAAGAGAGTTGTAATACAAATCTACAAAGTATGCATGACAGCACTTAGGCTGAATCAACTCTCTAAAATGTTGGAAAGAAGAGGTGGTTTAAGGATGACCACCAACACTGGAACGCAAAACTTGTTGCAGTTCTCGAAACTCTTCCAAAACTGGCAAGAAGCTGAAAGCTTCTGCTAGAGGAATTTTCCCTCATAAAAAAGGGAGACCTTCAACCTAAAAGAAGGGAGGTCTACTACCCGTGATGGTTTTAGGATTACCAACAACTCTGGAATGCTTGAAGCATTTCCTGGAACTCAACCAAAACTGGCAAGAAGCTGAAGGCTTCTGTTAGAGGAAGTATTCCTCATATATGAAAGGGAGACCTTCAACCTAAAAGAAGGGAGGTCTACTACCTGTGATGGTTTTAGGATTACCAACAACCAAAGATGATGGTTTAAGGTTGTCCACCAACCAAAGGCATGCTCATGGGCATTCGTGTCTCTGGCTACATATCTGAATCTGGAATGACGAATTGTGGCTCAGGCTCGCTTGAACTGCTGTGTCTCTGGCTACAACTCTGAACATGGAATGAGAGATTGTGGCTCAGGCTCGCTTGATCTGTCATTGAAGCTTGTATATGACCACCATTTTCCCCCCTGTCAGGGACAAGGTGAGATGATGGCGAGAACTCAACTGCAAGTTTGTTCAATATCTGTGAACATGTTCTAACATGTGTCGTAAACATCTTCTTGGCTGCTGATGCCCATTTTCAAGAAGCGATCCATCCAAGATGAATCTTGGTTCTTGCAGGAGGATTGTGTCTGAAGCATCTGTCTGAAGAATGGGTGTGCCGACCACAGTGCTTACATGGATGAAGATCAAAATAGTGATATTTCATATGGCCAACTTGATCACAGTGTTGAAATTTTACAATCTGTTGTTGGGGAAGTGGAACAGGATCTGGAACAGCTGCAGGTGAATTGTCATACATGAATCCGGCACTCTGAAATATGATGGGCTTGGTGTAGTCTGGAATATGAAAGGTCACATCCTTTTCATATCCAAGACCAGTTCAGTGCTTGTTGTGGACAAGCTCTTCCCAATGTCTGATGATGGGCTTGAAAAGTGCAAGCTGAGCTGCTGCATCTGCATGTAAATCTGAATGTGAATCAACTGCAACTTTATCTTCTTTCTTCTAATGGGACTCTTTCTCAGTCTTCTGAACAGAAACAGTTTCAGAATGGTGACTTTTTTGCTGAAGTTCATCTTGCTGAAGCTGAGATTCCAACTGCAAAAACTCAATCTTTTCATGTGCATCTTGCAAACAATTTTGAATATCAAGAAGAGCATTCCTTCTCATTTTTACCATATCATCAACATTTGAATGAATGAGGTTACTCAACAACTCTAATGCCTCATTGATTTTAGCCATTTCAACAACTTAGGCTCAAAAATAAAGGGTGTTGGCTTCAACCGAAAATGCACCCGTTTACAATGTGATTCAACAAGAAATACAAATGTATTATAGAAATGTCAAAGTACAAAGTGTGGTCCTCAAATGATGGAGGGCAATCAACAATCCAACAACTCAAATTCACTGATTCCAACTATGAATGAAGAAGCAAATTCCACTCACAATACAATGTCAATATCTCTGCAAAAATATTTGTTTGAATGTGCAGCTGAAAACACTTGTGCAAAAGGCCTTTAAGGCAGCTGAATTTTCCTTCAAAGAGCTATTTTGCAATGATGGCAAACTGTCTACAAATGTCAATTTCTTCAAAAAAATCACCCTTATGTCAATGCCACAAATCATATAATGTAATCTGCATTTTTGTCTATGTATTTAGTCCATCTGCTCACATGTCATTTCCTTCATTTCTACTGTTCATATCTCTTCTTCCTCTCTCTCTGCTGTTTTTTTTTTTTTTAATTAATTAAAAATTAATTAAAAAATAAATTAATTAAAAATGGAGATAATTAAAAATGGGAAGAATTTAAAAGGGAAGGAAAAATTATGGGAGGGGGAATTTAAAAAGGGTGGGAGAGAATTTTATTTAGGGAGAGGGATTTGTTACACAGCAATTTGTCACCGTCCCTACAATCCCCATCCCGCACATTGGAGGGCTCATTCCATGACCTATGACCAGAGTTAAGACTTGAAAATACTTTCATTTCATCCCTCTGAAGATGAGCTTTAATTTCCCTGAAGACATCTCCCTGCAAAAAACCCTAAAAATAGCTCTTTTTCCATTTGCGCGGTTCCATAGTTCATCCCTCACGCCAAGAGGGAAATCCTCCAAAGAGGGTGTGCCAATTGGCGCTCTGTCATAGAGCCACACCCGCGCCAACCATATTAAGAGGTGTTTTCTAAAAATAAAAGGCGGAAGTTTTATCCTAACAAATTCCTGGATTGATTTCTATCTTGAGTTGGGAGGTTTGGCTACGGATTTCCATAGAGAGGAAGTGGTTTGCCACCTCTCATGGAAGATTCCTTGATGATAGGGCCAATCCCATAATTATAGGGATCCCAACCCCCCTTCCTCCTTTTATAAAAGCTTGTCCATTTCCATTGCGAGCTAGTTCCAAAAGAGTGGCAGAATTTCCAAGTTCCCAAGAGCTTTCATGCTGCCAAAGCCTTCTTGATTCCCTAAGGCCAAATCCAAGCAAGGAGACTATTGCCAAGTATCCGGAGAGAGAGGCTTGTCCCATCCCTGACAGGCTTTTTCGAGACATGTTGCGTTGACGACCCGCTAAAGGAGAGTGCTGCGTCGAAGCTATGGTTGTATTCTTCTTTTGACTCTTTAATGATAAGCGACTATCGGTTATGGTTCCACTCTTGTTCTTGATCATGGTCATGAGTTATATCCTCTTCGACTGATATATAGTTGTATGTACTGGATTTTATGCTTGCGTTTGTGTTGTTTCTTGCATGTGCATGTGTCCGATCATGGAGATTGTGAGGGTTGTGATCTGCCAGGGTGAAGGAATGGGAGCACCACCTCTTCTACAAACGACAGCGTTGGAGTCCAGGTAAGCCTTCCTCCCAAGTCGGTTTATTTACAATTAGGAACCTGCATTGTAGCATGTTTGATTGTTGCTAGACCCGATCTGGGCTAGTAGGGATCACCTCTGTCCATTACCTCCTCAAAAATTTGGCGAATCCACTGGGGAGTCAGCTTATTGTTTGATTTGTAAACTATAGAGGGAGTATGAAGCACAACCAAATAGCCTTCGAAATGCTTTTGCTCTTCATTAGCGGAGTAGATCAACGCTGCTTCAGTCGATCTCCGGTTTGGTTTACGGACTGAACAACTTGGAGTTTTGTCTTCTCTTTTCGGTTAACTTCTTGGTCTTGCTTGCTTGGTCAACTCTTTGCGCTGGATTTTCTTGTTTGTTTGGCTTTGTTTTAGCCTTGTTTTCACTTGTCTGTGTCTGAGATTGCTTGTTTTTTATTTTTTCCATAGTAAACTTGGCTGGCGCACTTTTTAGCGTAACAGTTGCGCCCATTGGCACAGGTTGCCTGTGTATCACCCGCGCCATTTCCTTTCTGGCGCTAATTTCAAGCTCATAGTCACGCCAATCCTGTGAGCTATTAGGGTTTGTTGTGTTTCAAGCTTTCTGAGGCTGACTTGTGATTTTGATCTTGTTTTTTCGGCTATTTGAGTGCACTGGAGCCTGGTTTGACTAGTTGGAGCCTCCTTCCTTTGGTTGTTTGCCTATTTCTTTCGATTTTGCATACGAGCCCTAGGGCATCTAGGTGCCTTTGTGAGTCGAGCCTCCCTTGGGAGTTTTTGGTTTCCGTTCGTTCAGTTGGCTGTGGGATTCCTTCCTTGCATTCGTTTGACAGTTGTCTATCATATTGTTGCGTTTTTGAGTGACTGATTTCTTTTTCATTCGAATTTCTCTTTGCTTCATTTTGGGCCTAGATCACACGGCTCATTGGTGTCTTTGGGACTTTTCTTGGTTTTGAGAGACTTTTTGTCGATTTGAGATCTGATTGTTTGTGCCATTGAGTGAAATTTGTTGGTTTCGCTCTCTTAATATCATTTCTTGAATTGCTTCTTATTTTTTTTTGGTTTGTTTAGTGCATCTAGCTATCAAACATTGAAAATAATAAAAAATCTCTTTTGCTTTTGGTTGATTAGTGAAAATTGAAATCTTTTTGATTTTACTAGTATTTAGTGAATTTGAAAGAAAATTTTTTAGTTTCATTAGTTGCATTAGAGATATCATTGATTGTCTTCTGATCATTTTGTTTGTGTAAAAAACTCTCAACTCTTCTGTAGCTAGTTTTCATCGAACGAAATGGTGTACTGTGGCATGTAGTTTTTCCTTTAGGAGATTTTTGAGACAGCACATTCGTTAGGGCCTGAAAATTGAAACGTAATTGAAGATCAACTTTAAAATTCGCTCAATTTACACTAAGGAAGCATTGAAATCTAACGAAACACATTTAGAGGTCTAGGCTAGAGACGTGTTCCGGCGTCTTTAAACCTAGTAGCTGTCGTTCGCCTTTTGGATTTAGACAACGCTAGTACGGACTTGTGCTCCCCGTACCGTCACACATATAAAGGGATACCCCTCTAGGTTTCAATCCTTTATCCATAGGAAGCCGAGTCTGCCGCCCTATACTTGTGATACACCGGACACAACATTCGGGGAGATTGCCTGCACGTACGGAAAGTCCTTGGTTGATTTCTCTTTCATTATTGAAACCAAGGTGTATATTGCAGTTCACGGTTATTTGGTACACCCTTTTGCCTAGTATTCCTGAGCAGTCATTTGATCTTTTCTGACTCCCTAAATTTGAAAGGATCACCAAGCGCTTTTCCTTTCACGCTTGTGTCAAATCTGAAAGAGATAGAGTCACCTTTTTTACCGTTTCTCGACTCTTAAAACATGAAACGATGAAGTTTCTTATTTTTCAATGTGTTAAAAATTAATCACCCATGATTACATGCCCTGTTAGATTTTGCTTGTTGGTCGTTTGATTGTGTGTCTTGACTCTTTTTCAGCCCGTGTGCGGTCTTGAGTTTTGATGGCAACTTTTTCAGAGTTTACCAACCAAGGAATCCCCTCAGATGGGAACCCTGGTCATTTTCCTCCTTTTGGGAATGTTGGTGCTCCCTACATGGCAACATTGTCCCTCCTTGGGTTAACTGTTGGGTTGCCTATTTGGTTGTTTTCAACCTCTGTGGTCCCGAATATCTCCGCTACTGTTCAATTAGTTCCTCGACCTTAACAACATCATGTTGATTCCAAGGTGGACCTCTCCCCTTCTTCGCCTGTTTCTGCGTCCTCCTATTCTACTTCACCTGATGAAAGTCTGGATTCGAGTAACCAGGTGGCTAAGAAGAAGAAGAAGAAGACAAAGAAGAAGACTTCTGATAAAAGAGAGGCTAAAGCTGCCACTACTATTTCTGAAATATCTCCTCTTGATATACCTTCCAACCCTCCATAGAAAGTCAAGTTCCCCTACATGTTGTGCACAGGAGACCATCTTCTTCGAGACTGCCCTGGTATTCCCAAGGTGCTTGAAGCATGGTACAACGGCCGTCCGCCGTTGCCTTTGGCTTCTGGGAGTCAAGTTGGGGGCACGTCTTCAACTAGTGCTGTTAAGGCTCCTCAGAAGCAGGGTAAGATTACCAATCCCTGTAAGTTGTGTGAAGGACATCATGCCATTCACCTTTGTCCATATATGGATGAAGCCAAGCGAGTTTTGGACAACTCGGCTATTTCTAAGCCGTGCCTTCCAGCTAGTTACAAACAGCTTTCTTTGAGTCCTCCACCAGCTGATCCTACCATCGGTCAAGATTCATCCTTGGTCGATCCCGCTCCTCCGAAAATTCAAATTCAGGAATCCATTCCCGACCAACCATTGGTCGTGGGATCGGTTGAGCTGGTTCCTTCTACAGTGCAGCAGGTCTTTTCCGTGGAGAGTGGATCTCACACGTCCCATGTTATTCTTGTTTCTTCAGATTCTTCTGACTTGGAGAAAGATTCTCCTGTCCCTATATCTCAAGAATCTACTCCTTCGCCTCCCGTGATGGAGGTCCCAGAGAATACCCCTCCCACCTTCGAGATGGAGGTCGAGGAGGATGCTTCTTCTTCCGTAACACCAGGGAAAGACCATCTCGGTTCGATGGTAGCCCCTCCGAGTAGTTTGGTCGCTTCCTTTGATTGGAATGGACTTGCAGGATACCGCCTTCCGTCTTATGTGCCTTTCGAGATCACAGTACAGGCTTTTGGTCTGGTCGTACCCAACACCATTATAGATGAAGGCACGTCTGTTAGTATTTTATCCTCAACTACCTGGCAAGCTTTCGGTTCACCACCGCTTGCGCCTGTTACGCAGAATGTGTTGGTGTTTAACAGAAGAACGAGTCAATCATTAGGGATCCTTCCAAGGTTACCTGTTACTTTGGGAGGTAAAACCGTCCATATGGACGTGATGGTTCTTCCAGGCCCCTTGGATTTTAATCTACTTTTGGGGCACGATTACACCTATGCCATGGGAGCACTTGTCTCCTCGCTTTTTCGTGTGGTCTGTTTTCCGCATGAAGGACGGATCGTGACCATTGATCAGCTTTCATTCTTTGGTCCTGATGTGGCAACTGGCCCGTCATCATCCCTTCCTGGTTTTTATCCACCCATCGTATCTGCCCCACCGCAAGTCAACTATGTGGCTACCTACCCCGTGCCTGTGCTCACTGAGGGTGCCGTTGTGCATCAAGTGCTGGGGGCATTGGGTCCTGACTTCCAGGATTTTTTCCTTCCATCGGGAGTGGAACTCTTGGAAGCGATGACTTCTTGTTCATTATGATGAGGTTTGTCGAAGCATGATTCCTTTCCTGTGTCAAGCTCCTTAAAAAATGAAACAAGGTTTGTCGGAGCATGGTTCCTTTTCTTGTGTCAAGCTCCTTAAAAAATGAAACAAGGTCGTCGGAGCATAGTTCCTTTTCTTGTGTCAAGCTCCTTAAAAAATGAAACAAGGTTGTCGGAGCATGGTTCTTTTCCTATGTCAAGCTCCTTAAAAAATGAAACAAGGTCGTCGGAGCAGAGTTCCTTGTCTTGTGTCAAGCTCCTTAAAAAAATGAAACAAAGTTGTCGGAGCAGAGTTCCTTGTCTTGTGCCAAGCTCCTTAAACCATGAAACAAGGTGTCTGAGGATAGTTCTTTTAATGTGTCAACCTCGTTAAAACAATGAAACACTTTCCTGTTCAATTCGAGTCTTTGATCAGATCTTGTAAAATCCCAGTCGAGTCTTTCTTAGATCTCGTAACTTGAACCTTCACTCCATCTGCCTTTCATATGGATTGAAGCTTGGGGGCCATGTACCTCGAATTGAGTCACCATGCTGGGGGCATGCTTACTTTTTCAAGCATAGTTTTTTTCCGTTTGAAGCTTGCGTAAAAATGAAACCGGTTTCAAGCATAGTTTATCTTTGTTTCAAGCTTGTGTAAAAATGAAACCGACTTCAAGCAAAGTTTCCTGATTTCAAGCTTGTGTAAAAATGAAACCATGCCCATTTTACCTCTTGTGATTGTCATTTTATCAGCCTGTTTTTTCCAGATGAGCCTTGGTTTTCTCACTCCATCATCACTATCTGCTTGGCTGATCATATGCCTTCACTTGGTTGTTTTACCTGTTCCTGAGGAACCGCTGTGATGAGTGGTCTTGTTAGCCAACCTCTTGACCTTTATTTGTTTCAAGCAGTTCCACCATTACCGGAACCAGTTGCTACCCTTTATACCACTCGTTCCTCCATGAGGAGTCACCTTTCATCTCTTTTCTGACTCTCTAAACATGAAAAGATTATCGAGGCCCTTGTCATTTCGATCTCGTTAAAGTGGCCCCGAAACGACATCTACCCAGTATACGGTTACCCCTTTTTTGGGCTGGGATAGATTATTTACGAAAAAGGAATACCCTAGCCTATCGCGACTAGGAGGTTTTCTTGGACATAGTTTTCTACCTTTTCGGATCTGAGGAACTATTTACGAAAAGGGACCCTTGGAGTTTACTTTTCTGTTGTCTTTTCAAACTATCTAAACATGAAAATACGCCGAGTTCTTCCTTTGTCAGACTCGTTAAACCCTGATGACATTGGATTCAGTCATAATGACGCTATTCGAGTTTCTCCTTCCTAGGGCTCGTTAAATGTACTAGGATGGATTCGTCTGAAGGACAGACTTATATGACAAGCATATGGTATCCTCTTCAAGCTTGTGTAAAAATAAAGAGGTACTCACCGAAATGGTGGGGAAAATGGAACCAGCATCATTGTCGTGTCGACAGTATGTCGCTCTTGAACATGGCACTTGTCTGCATTCGTGTCGGGTTGGGGACATCTCATCTCGTTCTTCACTTGCCTCCGTGGGTTTGGATAATCCCTTTTGACCTCTCATCTGCTCATTGCCTCGTCACCATGACCTCTGATCCGTTGATGTCAAATACTGCCAAGTCCACTATCGTGCCGTTTACATGTTCAAGAGAAGTTGACCTCTGCAAGTATCAACCTTCCTCTGATTCTCATATAATCCTGATTCACAAAAACATTATGTTCCTCTGTCTCGTGTCGATGATGTGGGAAACATTATGGCCCACCTTCGATCAAGGTCACTTCCTGTCGACTTCAGCTCATTATCCAGGAAGATGGTCTAGAGACTCTTTCATGGTACCTTGGAGCCTGCATGCCTCAATGGCAGGTTCGTTGCATTCGACGTGAGGTTTTCATCATTGGCCTCCAATCGAGTGATTCTACGGGTGTTCGACACCATCTCATTGATTCACACGCCGTAGATTGTACCTATAGTACCTTGAGGGCCATTGTCATTATTGGTGGTTCCTCTCGCGTCTGTTAACAGCTTTCATCATTGGCTGGTAATCAGACGATGTTCTTGCATGTTCGACTTCAGCTCACTTATTCGCGTGCTTGAACTTGTACTTTGTTCGGGTCAAGATGGAGCGCAAGACCTTGGATTGTGTCTGTTGTAATCCAGGCTGCGACATTGTGGATTATTATGATTATTTACATGACTCACTGATTGGATGGCTACGACCATACCTGAGTCTATTTATCGATCTTCATTGGATGGCTGCGTCCATGCCTTGGATCTAGATTATTGTACACTCTGTTATGGATGGTTGCGCCCATACCACGCATATATATCATGTATCTGAGACATCAGTTGTACTTCGCTCCGCAGGTTTTCCGATGGCGGTGTTTTCGGTCGGCATGTTCTCGTAAAGCATTTCACCCCTCTCTCTCTCTCTTTCGGGCCTCATGCTTTAGGGGGCATCTGTTACACAGCAATTTGTCACCGTCCCTACAATCCCCATCCCGCACATTGGAGGGCTCATTCCGTGACCTGTGGGCAGAGTTAAGACTTGAAAATACTTTCATTGCATCCCTCTGAAGATGAGCTTTAATTTCCCTGAAGACATCTCCCTGCAAAAAACCCTAAAAATAGCTCTTTTTCCATTGGCACGGTTCCACAGTTCAGCCCTCGCGCCAAGGGGGCAAATCCTCCAAAGAGGGCGTGCCAATTGGCGCTCTGTCATAGAGCCGCACCCGCGCCAACCATATTAAGAGGTGTTTTTTAAAAATAAAGGCGGAAGTTTCATCCTAACAAATTCCTGGGCTGATTTCTATCTTGAGTTGGGAGGTTTGGCTACGGATTTCCATAGAGAGGAAGTGGTTTGCCACCTCTCATGGAAGCTTCCTTGATGATAGGGCCAATCCCATAATTATAGGGATCCCAACTCCCCTTCCTCCTTCTATAAAATCTTGTCCATTTCCATTGCAAGCTAGTTCCAAAAGAGTCGCAGAATTTCCAAGTTCCCAAGAGCTTTCATGCTACCAAAGCCTTCTTGATTCCCTAAGGCCAAATCCAAGCAAGGAGACTATTGCCAAGTATCCGGAGAGAGTGGCTTGTCCCATCCCTGACAGGCTTTATCAAGACATGTTGTGCTGACGACCCGCTAAAGGAGAGTGTTGCGTCGAAGCTATGGTTGTATTCTTCTTTTGACTCTTTAATGATAAGCGACTATCGGTTATGGTTCCACTCTTGTTCTTGATCATGTTCATGAGTTATATCCTCTTCGACTGATATATAGTTGTATGTACTGGATTTTATGCTTGCGTTTGTGTTGTTTCTTGCATGTGCAGGTGTCCGATCACGGAGATCGTGAGGGTTGTGATCTGCCAGGGCGAAGGAACGGGAGCACCACCTCTTCTACAAATGATAGCGTTGGATTCCAGGTAAGCCTTCCTTGCAAGTCAGTTTATTTACAATTAGGAACCTGCACTGTAGCATGTTTGATTGTTGCTAGACCCGATCTGGGCTAGTAGGGATCGCCTCTGTCTGCAGAGGGGATTTACCTCCTCAACAGGATTTTAATTGTAAAATAATAAGAGGGCGGTAACTATATGGTGGGGGGGTTTTATTAATGGAGGGGAATAAATTAAAAAAGAGGGAATTTAGAAAAGTCAAATTCAAAATTGGGATTAAGAATTTGGACGGAGGAATTTTAATGGTAAGAAAAAGTCAAAAGATTTAAACTGTGAAGGCCGAATGGCCAAGAGAGGGGGAGGGGAATGCTCTGAAAGAGAGGGCGAATGGAATGGTAAGGGTGCGGTGGATTAGTGTAGTGCAGGTAGTGGAGAGGGCGGCAGGGTGGAGAGGGAGTGAGGAGGGCTCGAGTTGATGTGAACGGGGTGGGGATGGATGAGTAGATAGGACTGCGTAGAGTGGACTAGCGTATTGTATGCAGAGCGAGGGTTTGGATGCTTATATTACAATGAGAGGTGAGGGGAATGCAGGCAGGGGAGCGATAAGGTATGGCACGGAGAATCGAATGTTTGGAATGGGTTTAAAATTTAAAGGAGCTGTGGAGCGATAAGGGTTATGTGGCAAAGTTGAGCGGCTGTGTTAGCGCAGGGAGGGTGGATCGATGAGGGTGCAGGTTGTAGTGAGAGGGCAGATTGATAGGTAGGGGCGTTGGGTTGAATGAGAGTGTAGGGAATGGGGCTGGGTAAAATGCAGGTGTAGAGTGGCCGGCAGTGGGAGCGTTGGTGAGTTAAGAGCAGGTCGTGAAGGAGTTGAAGAGGATCGAAGGCATAGGGTAGTTTGGAGGGGAGAGGATGTGCGTTGAGAGCGTGGAGTATAGCAGGTGATGGGCGCAGGTGGAGATGGGTAGTTGAGGGTTTTCCGGAGGTGGGTTTAAGGGAATGGGTGAGTGACTATGTATATGGGTAAGAAGGAGCTGTGAGCTGCGTGGGGTTTGAGTTGGGGCAGGCGTAGAGCCTGAAAATGTTTTTTTGTATATAATTTTTTTTATTTTTTATTTATTTATTTATTTATTTTTAAATTTAAACCAGCAGAGAGGAGTGAAAGATTTTAAAAACAACAGCAACAGATTTTTTTATTTTTTTAAATGTGTATCAGAAACAAATCCAGCAGCAGAAAATGAAGATATGAAGAATTTTTCAGCAGAAAAATTCAGATTTCTTTTGCAGTAAAAAATTCATAAACTTCTTCAAAAATCCAATTTAAACAATATTCCAGCAGCTCTCCAATTTACAGAATTTAATGGGCAGAAATTGTAGGAAGAATGAGCAGTGAGAAAATCTTCAGATTCACAACGTTGCTTTTCTCCAAACCAATCTCTGAGTGCTGCCACGGATTTTGAATGATGCTCTTCTCCAAGATAAAATGTCTAAATGCTGCAAAATCACTGCTGCAGAAACTCTGAGTGCTGCAAAAATGTCAAGAATTTTTGCAGATATGCACAGGCCATAAACACAAATGGCTCACTCAAATTGGAGCAGGGCCAGCAATCGCCCGCTCTGATACCATGTTAAACACACACATGGTGTATGAAGGAGAATAAACACACACACAAGAGACTCAACACACAATGAAGGATAAGCGTGAGGCTTTCTTATTTTCCATTATACAAAGATGTACATTTATAGTACAATGGCGTGACTCTTGGTTTCATATTCCAAGATCAATTGGACTCCAGTGTGACTTTTTGCATTCCACACCTACCCATGTAGGATTAGGTGTTCCAACAGACAATACAAAGAAAGGTGTCCTTGATGAATGGAAAAGAACCGAGTCAAATAGTCCATAAGGATTTCTTCGGAGCTGTATAATAGTTTTATGGTTATATGAACTGATAACGCGGAGAAAGAACAATTAAAACAAATTTATGCTTTTGTGGAGAAACGTAGCAATGACGGAACCTTGAGCGAAGGAGAGGAACCACGAGCAGAATAAACAGTGAAGGTGGTTTCCGATTTTCATTGCACCGCTCTCAACGGGAAAGCGGTATTCAAGAGTTTGGGAGCGATTCCATAGAACGAGTGACATGCGTCCCTGTACGACTCCACAAAACCGCTTTTCACTGCGCGCCATCACGCGTTATTGTTTGACCCAGGATGCCCAGTGATATTGATAAGCACCGTCGATCTGGAGGGAAGCCATCGGACGGTGGTCGTATGAGGAAGATGCGCGAAGATTAATCAAAGTACGGCGGCCATCGCACGTTAATGTTCGACCAAAGAAGCCGAGCGATATTATTGAACGTCGTTGATTTGGGAAGGGGTCATCGGACGATGTGCATGTGCTATAGATGCGCGAAGGTTACCCAAGGTATGGCATGCCATCACGTGTTATCATCCGTGTATCATCAACGAACGATATCCGTCGGATCATCTGAAGCCGAGCGATGTGCTCTCCGCCGTCGGATGGAAACGGTCGTTAGCGATGGGCCCCAATTTTTAAATTATATTGATTGGGCTGTCGATTATGTATGTGGGGCTGGACCCAAAGGTCTATTTAAAAGCCATTTCATAAAAGTGTTGGATATTAATATAAATTTCCATTATATATTTAATTACCAAAGGTTTTGAATAATGTTTATTTATCAAATTCCACGAATTTGATAAATAAAATTCTAATAAAATAAAGAAAACCATCAGCGTCTTACATCACTGCGGGGGGCTCTCAAGGTACGGATGAAAATGTTGGCTAGTGCCCCCGCACTCAATCTCTGCCAGTCAACTCGGTCAACTGTGGAGGCACTTGTCTCGATATCCGGTGTGCTAGTTGTGGGCGCGGGTTGGGTCATTTGATAGGAACTTTAATTATCATTGAATATTGTTGAAGGGCCTGAAAGGTTATATGAATATATATTACTACTGAGTCAACGGCACGTTAATGTTTCTTAACCTTGGCTATAATATTATTTGAAGGAGATAAAGATTACCCTTGGGACGATTCATGCATGGAAGAATGAAGATTGGGATTTCAATTTGGATTGGTTTGAATACCATTAGCGGTTGAGTTTTTTTCTACTCATGGTATTGATAAAGGCTAAACTATATAAGGAGAAGTGAATTATACTACAGGGTGTGCATGTAGAGGGGTTGATAACGAATAAATCTCTTTAAGAGATATCTGCAAGATTAAATTCTGATAGATCTGCATATATGATGCACCTATGGATATGATCTAGAAATGATGAATCTCTACGATGATCAGTAAAAGAAATGATGAAGACCAGTCTGAAAATCTGATGAAAAGTGGCCTACAAGATATGTTGTGTGGAGGTTGTTGGATCCAGTATGAAAATTGATGAAACGTGGTCCACAATGGTGCTGAGGGTCGAAGCCTTCAGTGAGAGGGTTGTAGCTCCCTTCCAGTGGCAGTTGGTAAACGAGAGCAGGGGGTTGTAGCTCCCTTCTAGGAGAGGCTGGTAAACGAGAGAAGGTAGTATCCTTCTGCAGGTGGGTGCCTGCGTGCTGGTATAAGTCTGCGCCAACACTAAAATTGTAAGAAGTTTTCTTTATAGTAAATATTGAAGATAGAGACGACAGCAGCGGTGGTTTTCTCCCAAATTGTGTTTTCACCTTAAATATTGATGTTCATGTGTGTTTCTTATGTGTTATGGTTCATTCTGTTATTACTATACATGCTTACGGCCTACTAATCTTCTGATGAATGAATGATGCAATAATTTATGTAAAGAATTAAATGCATAAAAATATTTTTGATAAAAAGTTTTCAATTAGCTCTAAATACTGATTCACCTCCCCCCCTCTCAGTATTTTTCCCAACAATTGGTATCAGAGCAGGTCCTTCTGAAAAAACTTAGCCGCTAGAAGGAAGATCAATCAAGATGAGAATTCAAGATGGAACAACATCTATCAGGCCTCTGCTCTTCAACGGAAACAATTTAATATTCTGGAAAACAAGGATGAGATCCTATCTTTAGTCTCTGGGAGTAGATGTATGGGCTATTGTTGAAGGAGGATATCAATATCCAGTCGCAGTACCAACAGATCCAACGGAAAGAAAGAATTACGAAAAAAATGCAAAAGCGGTCAATGCTCTATTGGGAAGTCTAACTGAATCAGAATTTTTCAAAGTCATGCAGTTGAATATAGCAAAGGCCATATGGGACAAAATCATTCTAAGTTATGAAGGTGATACAATGGTAAAAAGTGCTAAACTCCAAAATCTCAGAATTGAATATGAGAATCTAAAAATGCATAATGAGGAGAGCATTGCCAATTTATTTTTACGTCTTGATGATATTGTAAATCATATGAGAAATCTGGGAGAAACGATAACCGAATCTACTTTGGTTGAGAAATTTTTAAGATCACTAACGACAAAATTTGAGTCAAAAGTTTCTGCTCTTGAAGAAAAACAGGATCTTCAAAATCTTACTGTGGTGCAACTTCATGGCATATTAACTGCATATGAAATGAGAAGAGGAGGACCATCTGAAGTCAAAGAAGCCGTCTTTAGAGCTTCTACAAAAGGGAAAGAAGTACAAGAAACAGAAGGATCAGGGTATATCTCAGAAGAAGATGAGGTAAATTTTGTAAAGAAACTCCAACTTTGTATAGGACGGTTTAGAGGTAAGTTTCCTTTCAAATGTTTTTCTTGCGGAATATTTGGTCATTATGCTGCTAAGTGTCCTCACAAAGAAACACATGAAAAAGGAAAGGAAGTAGCAAGAAGGAGTAATAACCGGTTTAGCACTAGAAAAAGTTACTATACTCATGAAGACAGTGATGGGTTATCTGACAGTGAGGAAGAATGTTAACAAGATCTTAGACTTCTCATGGAATTTGAAAAGGAATCTAGAGAAGAAGAAGATACTTTTATGGATGCTTTAGAGGACAATAAGTTTCTTGATGAACTCAATCAACTCAAAATATGCCTAGAAGAAAGTAAAAGATGCTTAGAAGAAAGTAAAATAACGATAAAGACTCTGAAAAACCAATTTCAAGAAAAGGAGAAACATAATGAGAAATTAGAATGTGAAATAGTAAGTCTAAGAAAATAAATTGAGAAAGTAAAGACTTTGAATCTTAGATTTGCTAAAGGATCTGAAACTTTAGATGAGATTATCAAGGTACAATGTTATCCTCTTCTAAAGACAGGTCTTGGATATATCGGAGAATCTTCTCAGGCTTCAGCACCAAATTATCTTAAAGCAGCTACAACCAGTACACAACATTCTGCCCCTCAGCAAGGGAATAAAGAATCTTTACAGATAAAGCATGACCATCTCAATTCAAAGAACACTAACAGGAGTACCGTTCAAAGAATCTCCAATCAACAAGTAAATTGAAGTATAAGATTTCATGATCGCAGAAATTTATTCTTCAATGGACAATGTTTCTCATGTCACAATTTTGGTCATAAAGATGTTCAATGTGTTGCACATAAAACCATCATGACAAGAGAAGCAAGAAAGAAAAGGATTGATATTGGAACAAAGAAGAATACATATAACAACTTTTCTCCTCTTCAAAATGAAGTTGAATGTGCTTATTGCAATAACTTTGGCCATGAATAATCTGAATGCGTGAGTAAAATCCAGCCAAAACAACAATTTCCTTCAAGCTCCAAAGTGTGGAAAAAGAAGGAATTACAGGTTGAAAATTGTGGCATAGCTTTATTTGCAGAAGGTGAAGAAAATCAATGGTACATTGATAGTGGATGCTCTAAACACATGACAGGTGACCAAAACAAACTTCTTGCATATAGTGCTCTAGAAAAGGAGAAGAATGTTACATTTGGAAATGATACTCATGTTGTTATTAAGGGAAAAGGGTTTGTTTTTCTAAAAGAAAAGGTGAAAGCTAATAATGTCATGTATGTAGATGGATTAAAGTATAACCTTTTAAGTGTAAGTCAAATGTGTGATCAAGGAACTGAAGTTGTCTTTAGTTCAAAAGAATGTGTGGTATGTGATCTTGATACAGGTAAAACTATTATAAAAGGAAATAGAACTCCAAGCAATCTGTATGTATTAAAGAACTACAAAGAACAATGTTACTTGAGTAAATCTTCAGAAAACTGGCTATGGCATAGAAGGCTGGGGCATCTGAGCTTCTCTCAAATCAGCAAATCAAGCAGACTTAAAGCTGTTCTTGATCTTCCCAATATTACACCACCTCAAAGTACCATATGCAAATCTTGCCAATTTGGTAAGCAAACCAGAGTGCAATTTAATGCTAAGGAAGGTTCATCAAGTAAGCCTCTTGAACTTATTCATACTGACATATGTGGACCTGTGAGGAAAAAGTCACCACGTGGTGAACAATACTATATCTTATTTATTGATGATTTCTCTAGAATGTGTTGGATTGGGTTGATTAAACACAAAGATGAAGCATTTGAGAAATTTCAGATTTTCAAAGCACTGGTTGAAAATGAATTATATCTAGAAATCAAGTGTCATAGATTAGATCGAGGAGGAGAATATACATCCGATGAATTCCTTGAATTTTGTGAACAACATGGCATAAAAAGATAGTTTTCTGTAGTTGGCACTCCACAACAAAATGGCGTAGCAGAAAGAATGAATAGAACAGTTCAACAAATGCCTAGAGCTATGCTTGATGATTCTGGAACACCTAACACATTTTGGGGAGAAGCAGCACATACAGTGGTAAATATTCTTAACAAGTCACATGTTCATGTAAATAGTGATAAAACTCCATATGAACTATGGTATGGTAATCCTCCCACTGTGAAGCACTTTAGAGTTTTTGGGAGCAAATTCCTTATCAAAAATAATGATGAAAAACTTGGCAAGTTTGAACCCAGAGCAGATGAAGGAATATTTCTTGGTTACTCCTCTAGGAGTAGGGCATATAAATGTTACAATAAAAGACTTCGGAAGATTGTTGAATGTATTGATGTTGTTATTGATGAGTCTCCTGTAGCTCCAAAAGAAGAAAAAAAAACAACAGAAGACGATGATGACATATATCCTTCTACATCAAATGGGAATGATGTAGACAGTGAACCCAATGAAGAACCCGAAGATGATTTATCTGAAAAGGCTCCATCCAGATATGTTCAAAAGAATCATCCAGAATCTCAAATTTTGGGAGAAAAGGGATTAGGTGTACAAACAAGAAGGACTCTTGTAGGATCTTCTAGCTATCTGGATTTTCTATCCACTATTGAACCACACAATGTCAATCAAGCTAGAAAAGATGAATGTTGGATTCAAGCCATGAATGAATAGCTTGATCAAATTGAAAAGAATCACACTTGGGAATTAGTACCAAGACCTCATGACAAAAATGTCATTGGAACTAAATGGATATTCAAAAACAAGTTAAATGAGAATGGGGATGTTATTAGAAATAAAGCTAGACTTGTTTGCAAGGGGTATGCTCAACAAGAAGGTATAGAATTTGAAGAAACTTTTGCTCCTGTAGCTAGACTTGAAGCCATAAGAATGTTTCTTGCTTTTTCAAGCTTCCAACAAATCAAAGTTTATCAAATGGATGTTAAATCTTCTTTTCTCAATGGAGATCTATAAGAAGAAGTTTATATAGAACAACCAGAAGGATTCATTTTGGGAAATGATGAAAATCTTGTTTGTAGACTTAAAAAGGCTCTATATGGTCTCAAACAAGCTCCAAGGGCATGGTATTATCGTCTTGACAATTATCTTCATCAACAAGGATTTTCAAAGGGGACTGCTGATAGCAACTTATAACCAAAAACTGAAAATGATAAACTATTGATTGTGGTTGTATATGTTGATGATATCATTTTTGGAAGTAATGAAGAGTCTATGAGTCAGAAATTTTCTTCTGATATGCAGCAAGAATTTGAAATGTCTTTACTTGGGGAACTAACATTCTTTCTTGGCTTGCAAGTGCAACAAGCAACAGATGGCATATTCTTATCACAAACAAAATATCTTAAGAAAATTCTGAAGAAGTATGGCATGGAAGAGTGCAAACCTGTAAGTACAACAATGGTAACTGGATGCAATCTCAGTTCTCATGATGATTCTCCCACAGTGAATCAACCAGAATACAGATCTATGATAGGAAGTCTACTTTATCTCACTGGGACTAGACCAAACATTATGCATGCAGTTGGGATTGTTGGACGATTCCAAGCTAATCCAAAAGAATCTCACCTTCAGGCTGTCAAAATAATATTCAAATATCTACAAGGAACTTAGGACTTTGGGCTATGGTATCCAAAGAATGTTGATCTCACTCTTCAGGCTTACACTGATGCAGATTGGGCTGGAAATGTTGATGATCGGAAAAGCACTAGTGGTGGTGCATTTTACATGGGGCCCCGGTTAGTATCTTGGTTTAGAAAGAAGCAAAGCTCTATTGCCTTATCTACAGTAGAAGCAGAATATGTGGCTGCCACATCATGTTGCACTCAACTTCTCTGGATGATGCAAACCTTACAAGACTTTCAAATCAAATGTTCACCTCCTATCTCCATTATGTGTGACAATACAAGTGCCATCAGTATCTCAAAGAATCCTATTATGCATTCCAAGACCAAGCACATTCCCATCAAATATCACTTTTTACGTGAACAAGTGCTTGAGCAAAAGGTGAAATTGGAGTATGTTCCCTCCAAAGAACAAGTTGCTGATATATTTACCAAACCTCTACCCAGGGAAGCATTCGAATATCTCAAACAGAAACTGAGAGTAGTCTCTGCCATGCAGAAGATCAGATCTACTTAAATACAGAAGATTAAATTGGTTGTGAGGTGCAGTTGGGCATCTCTAAATGCACAGGCTAAGGGGGAGCATTGGTCAGGATGCATTGTTGGCATTCTAATTACTTGTTGCAGTCTGATCTCATGCTTGAGAATTTTTGCTCTTGAGTATTCTAATTTTTGTTATTTCCTTGAATATTATGTTTAAAGATGCAGCATGATCTCACGGGGAGCACAGTTTTGTTGGTCCAAAGGATCTTGATCAACCCTTTGCCATTGATGTCAAAGGGGGAGAAAAAGAAAAACAAAGGGGGGGCTTCTATCTTCTATAAGACAAACAGAGGAAGAGTATTGCCATCAATGCCAAAGGGGGATATTGTTGGAAATGTTGTCATTGATGGCAAAGGAATTGACATTTGAAACAGTAACAAGGAACAAAGAAAAGAAAGGTCAGCAGTTCTATAAGACTGAACGGAAATTGAACGAAGCTTTGTATTTAATGGGAGAATCGATGTAAATAAGGACGAATTAAATCATGTGTGAATGTATATCTGCCTTTCTTGAATAAGTTCGGTGTATGTATGCATCTGATGGAGGATAAAGGAAATCCTATGTATGATTGAGTTCTGGTGATACTCTGATGGGTGGAGAATACCGAGAGTATTTGGGTATTGATTGGTTCAATTCTCATACGGAATGCCCTGAAACTCTATGTGAAGTCCTATTGGGAGAGTGAGCCACGGACGTGCTCTGTGTATGAAGGACACATAAGCTCTCTCGGTCAAAGTAATAGTGCGTTCCGCATGTGTTAGACAATACAAAGAAAGGTGTCCCTGTTGAATGCAAAAGAACCAAGTCAAATAGTCCATAAGGATTTCTTCGGAGCTGTATAACAGTTTTATGGTTATATGAACTAATAACGCGGATTAAGAACAATTAAAACAAAGTTACGCTTTTGTGGAGAAACGTAGTAATGACGGAACCTTGAGCGAAGGAGAGGAACCACGAGCAGAATAAACAGTGAAGGTGGTTTTCGGTTTTCATCGCACTGCTCTCGACGAGAAAGCGGTATTCAAGAGGTTGGGAGCGATTCCATAGAACGAGCGACACGCGTCCCTGTACGACTCCACAAAACCGCTTGTCACTGCGTGCCATCGCGCGTTATTGTTCGACCCAGGATGCCCAGTGATATTGATAAGCACCGTCAATCTGGAGGGAAGCCATCGAAAGGTGGTCGTATGGGGAAGATGTGCGAAGGTTACCCAAGGTACAGTGCGCCATCGCGCGTTATCATCCGTGCATCATCAACGAACGATATCCATCGGATCATCTGAAGCCGAGCGATGTGCTCTCCGCCGTCGGATGGAAATGGTCATTAGCGATGGGCCCCAGTTTTTGAATTATATTGATTAGGCCATCAATTATGTATGTGGGGCCAGACCCAAAGGTCTATTTAAAAGCCATTTGTTAAAAGTGCTGGTTATTAATAAAAAGTTCTATTATATATTTAATTTCCAAAGGTTGTGAATAATGTTTATTTATCAAATTCCATGAATTTGATAAATAAAATTCCATTAAAAGAAAGAAAACCATCAGCCTCTTACATCTCTACGGGGGCTCTCGAGGTACGGATAAAAAATTTTGGTTGGTGCCCCCGCACTCAATCTCTGCCAGTCAACTTGGTCAACTGCGGAGGCACTTGCTGACTCGGCAATAATATTTATCCATATAACCTTTCGGGCCCTTCAAAAGACCCAACCCGCGGCACGTTAATGTTTCTTAACCTTGGTTATAGAATTATTTGGCGAAGATAAAGATTACCTTTGGGACGATTCGTGCATGGAAGAACGAAGATTGGGATTTCAATTTGGATTGGTTCGAATACCATTAGCAGTTGATTTTTTTTCTACTCATGGTATTGATAAAGGCTAAACTATATAAGGAGAAGTGAATTATACTACAGGTGTGCATGTAAAGGGGTTGATAACGAATAAATCTCTTTAAGAGATATCTGCAAGATTAAGTTCTGATAGATCTGCATATATGATGCACCTATGGATATGATCTAGATATGATGAATATCTACGATGATCAGTAAAAGAAATGATGAAGACCAGTCTGAAAATATGATGAAAAGTGGCCTACAAGGTATGTTGTGTGAAAGCTGTTGGATCCAGTATTAAAATTGATGAAACATGGTCCGCAATGGTGCTGAGGGTCGAAGCCTTCAGTGAGGGGGTTGTAGCTCCCTTCCAGTGGTAGCTGGTAAATGAGAGCAGGGGGTTGTATCTCCCTTCCAGGAGAGGCTAGTAAACGAGAGAAGGTTGTATCCTTCTGCAGGTGGGTGCCTGCGTGCTGGTATAAGTCTGCACTAGCACTAAAATTGTAAGAAGTTTTATTTATAATAAATATTGAAGACAGAGACGACAGCAGTGGTGGTTTTCTCCCAAATTGGGTTTCCACCTTAAATACTGGTGTTCATATGTGTTGCTTATGTGTGATGGTTCATTCTGTTATTACTGTACATGCTTACGGCCTACCAATATTCTGATGAATGAATGATGAAATAATTTATGTAAAGAATTAAATGCATAAAAAGATTTCTGATAAAAAGTTTTCAGTTAGCTCTAAATACTAATTCACCCCCCCTCTCAATATTTTTCCCAACATCCTCCTTCAATGATCCTATGATCCCGGTAAGGAACGCAGTCTTCACATCCATATGATGAATGTGCCAACCCATCTGCACTAAGAGAGCAAGGATGGTCCTTATGGAAGAATACCATGCGACAGGTGCAAAGGTTTCTTCATAATCAATCCCCTCGATTTGTGAGAAGCCTCAGGCAACAAATATTGCCTTATACTTCTCGACGCTCCCATCAGCAGCTTGCTTTACCTTGTAGATCCATCTTGATCCTACAACTGATTTTTCCACCTACTTTGGAACGATCTCCCAAGCAACATTTACGACAACTAATTATTTTTACGACAATGGAGTCATACTTATTCCTCACCATAGCATCTACCCATGTGGGCTCACCTGCTTGTGTTAGCAAACTATAAATATAGGATTCATAATTTTGACTTAACTGATGATAGTCTTGTAAATGTGTACATACTTTGCTTTCTGCAAGTTGTATTCCCATATTTTGTAAAAAATAAAAAGTAAAAAAAAATCCAAAAAAAATCAAAAAATCAAAAAGAGGGTAAAAAGTCCTAAAAGAAAAATCAAAAGGACTTAGAAAAAATCATAGACCCCAAAAGAAATTAGATGAATAAAACATGAAAGTGTGCAAGTCTAAATGCCACTACTTTTACCTTTTGCAGTTGATTATGGCAGAGTGTCAATAAATGCCATAATCCATGATGAGTTAAATAGTTTAATCTTGACTTTTCATGTTTCAATTTCACTTGTTGTAGATAGAGAATAAAGAATTGTCATACAGTTTAATCATGACAATTTAGTAGTTAGGTAGAGAATAAGTGAATCCAACAGTTTAATCTGGATTCCTGGATGAAATAAGTGTAGAATTAGATAGTTTTATTGCTTTCAGAAAGAATAAATGTTGTAAAGGTTGCTAGCTCAAATGCACCTAATCAAAATGGAAGAAAAAATGTTAGCAGTTAAAATTGGGTAGGTAGAAGAAGGTGAGAAACATCATTGTAAATATTATTCACCAGGGTTGCAAATAACTAACTTCCCTTCCCCATAGCCATTTATCATTCTAAACTATCAGTCAGAAAGGCTCAAGGCATTTCCTTGACTTCTATTGGGACCGGACCCAAGGCTCTATGGCTGATTAGTTGAAAATGTTAAATGGTCTATATTAATCCCACAAATCACATCATTTTCCATTCATGCATTCATTTACCAGGAAAAATCATAAGTAAAAACCTCATTTTTACTTAATGATGCTCTAATCCCCATTTGATTAATTTCCCACATTTCATGAAAGCATAAAACCCTCAAAATGACATTTTATCCTAAGTTGAAGTGATGAAGTTATTATAATGTAAACTTGTCTTTAAACTTCACTTTTCTTAGTTATATTAATGTGTTTTGAGTATACATTTTCCCCTTGTCGTATTAACTCTAACTTATTTACTAATTCCTTAGAAAAATAACCTTCTCATATTAATATAACTCCCTTTTTATTAAATAGCCCCAAAAACCCATTATTATAACTTTAGCCAAAGTTTATTATCCCCACATGGTTTAAAAATACCCAAAATAAACCCCCTTTGGCTAAAAATAACTTTATTTAAATATCCCGCCACCTTATGGTTATTAAGCCTATTTGGTTTAATTAAATATATAATAAAAATATAAAGAAAATCCTTAAACATAGTTCATATATGTTTAAAACAAAAACTGTGAATCCTGAAGTTTAATTTAAGCTAAACTTCAAGAACTCCTATAACATTGTTAACATCATTTTTTCCCTTTCCCAATTACCCTTAACCCAAGGGTAAAACCTTCACCTATCATTTTTTCCCGATACATACCCCTTTACCAAAGTCCTAACCTTGGTTAAACTTTCATAAGCCCCTCCTCGTCCACTTTATTCAATGTATAAAGTATGTTTATACACAAACCTTAACAAATACCTCCTCACCCTCGGCTTTAATCTCAGCCTTCATATCTTCCTAACCCATTGATCCTACGGTTTAGAATGAACGCAATAAAATCAATCCCCAGGCCCCATCCTTCCCTGTCGCATCACATTACAACCGTCTGATCATCATTCCATTTGAAATCTAATGATTCTCATCAAACGCGATAACCGTATTTCATTCCCATCCTTCCCCATCGCGTTGAATAATATCCGTTTGATCGTCAACACCTTTTTAAAT
Source organism: Pinus albicaulis (assembly GCA_034641835.2). NCBI lineage: Eukaryota > Viridiplantae > Streptophyta > Pinopsida > Pinales > Pinaceae > Pinus > Pinus albicaulis. The sequence continues at coordinate 16,520,913 of CM076573.1, forward strand.
CCTACGGCCCAAATGCAATCCGATAAATCCTTCCCTCGTCCCCACCATTGTCATCGGGTTAAACTACAACCATAGATCTCCACTTACCATATCTACGGCTCACGTTGAAAGCCCCGGCCCCACTGCACTTACTCCGCAACTTTAAATAAACTCTCCATCGTTCGCATCGCGGAGTCGGATCTGACGATGCAGATCCAATATCGCGTGACTAAAATGATCGACCAAAGTTTTGGAAAAATTATGCGATAAAAGTTTTTTTTTGAATACCGCCCAATGCGACGTATCAATTTTTGATATGATCACGTTCAAAAAGGTTAAAACCATTTACCATGCAAATCCAACGCGAAAACAACCAGCGGTTTTTCGCAATCGAAAAACCAAATCCGCCTCGCCCTGCCTTTAATAAACTTGTAATTAATGCCGAATATGATGATTTTTTAAGGTTAAAATTTAAGATATCATTATTATATCGGTTTGTTGCATTCCCTACTGATTTAACTCCCGCCCTGACTGTGTTAAAAGAATTTCGAGCCTATGTTGACCAATGTATAAGCCCCGAAGCTAAACTTTACCACTGACTAAGATCCAGTTTAAATTGAAGATACCCTTTCGACATAACAAAGCACATTGTTTCAGCTCCAACTAATCAACAGAAGTCCAAATTTGACCACAGAAGCTTCAGAAACCCTGTCAAATCATCAAAATACCTGCAAATTAAGGAAACGTTAATTCATCTGTAAACCCCTTTAAAGCCAAAATCCTCATTTTGTAGTCTCTTTTTGAAAACAAATTCTGAACACAGATTGATTAAAATATTTCTTTTCCACATTTGTACCATTCAGGAAACCCTATTTCCTGTATTAGCCCAGTTTGCATCTCTCAGAAGCCTAGTTTGAGCAAATAAAACTTAAAATAAGCCATCCTTAGCCTAAATTGCTCAGTTTCATCTCTGTTAAAGTGAATAACTCCTGCAAACAATTTAATCTTGCAGTAGCTACCCAAAATGCCTAAAAAACAGATGTTAAACCTCCACAGACTGATCTCATTCCACAAGTCTTTCAAAAAACCTTCAATCACCTCCCCGCAGACTTGGATTTCATTAACAAATTGTTTGATTTTTGCAGGTAAAAGTGAAATCATAATTCACAATGACATTGAAAACATAACAGTTAACGAGTATCAGTGGTTAAAGTGTATCAAGTAAAAGTCAGAGTGAAAGTTAAAACAAAGTTACAAGAGCAAGAAAAGCAACACAAGAGGTAGTAAAATGGTAAAAAGAGATGAAAATACTTTCACCAACAATGAATTTTATCCAAAGTGAAATTAAAACAATTAAAAGAACAAAAAGGTGAAAAGATGAAAAAGAGAGCAAGAAGGGACATTTTTTGCACAAATTTCATGTTCAAGTCATTGTTTTGCAGAACATATTGTGACCAATTCAAGATGAATTTTGCAAACCTGAAGGAGGTTTATGTTCTTAAGAGGCCATCTACAAAAACCTCTCTCACTTTTCTAATAGCCATTATGGATTGAGAAATATTTAACAATATTGGAGAGCACTTTTTGCAAAAAATTCCTGTTAAGTCATCATTTTGCAGAGAAGATTGTGGCCAATCAGAAATACATCATACAAAACTTAATGAGGTTTTTGTTCCTAAGAGACCCATCTGCAAAAACCTATCTCAATGTTTGCACAGTTATTTCATAATGAGATATACATGCACATATTTACAGCTTATTTTTCAGACTCTGTAAAACCCTGTTTTACACATCTTTTTGCAGAGCCTATTGTGCACAGCTGGAGAGGAATTTTAGGAAATTGAAAGAGTTTTATCTCACCAACATATGCATCCACAATAACCTCTTTCATTGTTTACATATATATTATGGATTGAGAAATACAAAGATATAATTGGACCCCAAGTTTGCAAAATTGCTGGAGCAGAATGCACAAAGAAAGGAAATAGTTAGTGACTTGGATGCCTCATCATCAACTAAGAGTTGGATAAAATTCGAATTCTCCTCTTATTCATCACCTATCCATAAAAAATAGTGCCAAATAGATGCATTAGTCTTGAGTGTCCTTTACTTAAGTTCTATTTATGTAAAACAATTAGAGATATTTGTGAACCAATCTTGATATTTTTTCAAGATATTCTAGTTTAGAATTTGTATAAATACTTCACTCTTTGAAGTATTTTGGTGTGGAATAAAATTATCAAGACCACTATAGACTTTTTTGTTGAAAACATTGGGATTTTATGTGAGTTAAGTTGAAGCAGCAGGCTGGAAACTGAAGCAAATAGACATCATAACTAATGATCCTCGTGTTGATCAGATGAGTATTGTATCTTCCAGTTTTCATTGTTTATTTCTTTAAGTTTCATTCATACATCTTGTGTTATTTTCCATCTTAAATGAATAACTAGGAAAGGTATTACAGAATCAGTGTAAAAAGCTCTCTGTTTTTACTAGTTTTCATGTTTATGTTTTCTGCTGATTTCTAGACTTTAGAATTCTTAATTGCTCTTTAGTCTCGTTTGACCTCAATTTCCCTCTTCCTTTTCTGTGATCTAAGGATTCTTAACTGCCCTTAGTCCAGATCATACCACTTCATCAAAATAGCCTTTTTTAAACCCTCTGAAGATCATCTATCTTGCCCTTAGTATATTTGTTCTTTTGACCTTAGTTTTCTAGTCTTGTTTGCTATAAATTTGACTCCATTGCCCAATGGTTAGGTAGATATTTCTATGGTTTCCCTTGTAGTCCTTTATTCCTACCAACATTCAAAAAATCAAACCAAATTGTCCACTCATAACTAGCCTAACATCCATTACAAAACAAATCTAAATCTTAAGGAGAGATCCCTCTTCGGAACTCAGGAAGGCTAGATCCTAAATTCTAAAAGAGGTTCTTGGTTACCCCTGGTTTTCTTTAACTATAAACCAAAATCCCATGACCTAAGAATTACTAGGGTGATAACACACTGCTTCTTCGAAAGAAGATGGCTCTGTCACGATACACTTGCTCATAAGAGCCACGTATCTAGTAAATCGGTCAGGTGACTGTCTTTGTCTGCGCTGTGATGTAGGGACTCCTACATTCTGTGATGCATCAAGTTTCAGTCACTCAGCTTCTGTGGTACGATTTCTGCCTTGTCTAATGTTTGGTTCTGCATGAGTGGACTCCTCCACTCCATGAATCTCCTCCTGTGGCTAATCCACATCCAGAGGCTCATCTTTGGGAACAAGAAGTTCCTCCTCCGCATGCAAGTGTAGCTCCCTCTCAAGCGACATCTTCATGGCTTTCACCTCATTGAATTTTATATCCCGTCGCACAACAGTCATCTGACTGTTTGGAAAATACACACGATAGTTATGGGGTGTTTTTGTGTACCCCACAAATATCCCAACTTCTGCAGTCGGCTCATTCTACGATGAAGATCCATCCCTGGTACCTCGCCTTATCTCCTCCTGCACAAGATCCGACCAAAGTCGCTCCCATCCTGGCAGTTTCTCTCGTCCATTGACAGAGTCTTCCTAGCTATGCCAACTCTTCGGAAGCCCAAGGAGAGCCAAGATCACCAAGTCTTCTTCATCAACAGTAACCCCCACACTTCCCAGTTCATCCTTGCAGTGGACAAACTTCGTGAGGTATTTTGGAATACTGTCGCCTTTCCCCATTTTTATTTTTCTAAGCTTGTCTTTAAGTGCCAACTTCCTCTGGTCACTTCTGCTTTGGAACAAGTCTGTCAAATCCTTCCACATTAAGAATGGAGTGGCTTTCCCGTGAAGGCTGGACACAATATGGTCCTTCACACCTTCCAACAGAATCCTCCTCATCTTTGCAGTCTTCTTTTGCTATGCATCAAGTAATGCAGCATCGCTAGATCTTGGCTTAGGAACATCACTATTGATGAACTCCTTCAGCCCATTATCCTCCAGCACCGCCTCCATCCTGTCCTTCCAGGCTATGTAATTCGAGCTCCCATCAAGGGCATACTCCAGTCTCAACCCGTTGAAAGACATTTCAATGTATACTCGATTTCTACACCAAGAATCTTTTGTAGCAAATTAAAATTGTCCACCAGCACAAACTCACTTCACAATTGCAATCTTCAATCAACAAAGCTCTGATACCATGTAGAAATTATATGCACTAAGCATGCATATGTCGAAGATCCACCTGATATAACACTATTTAACTTTATGCAAGATACTGAATCTATTCCACTTGTTAATCTTTTGCGAAAAAATTAATTGCACACACATGTGAAGCATAAACAAAAATATTCAATCGCACATAACATAGTTTTTAACCGGGAAAGCCTGAAACTGAAAACCCCAACTATATATTATGTAACAGGGAGATCATATGACAATATCATACAAGCATACAAAGCTTATCACAAGCTCTCAGTACAATACAATCGTCATACACTAATAAGGACCAATCTTGCAAATCCATGCACCGATCTCTGCCTCCTGCTAGCCTACCTCCATTGCGCAATCTCTACTGAAGAATAGCTCTAAATGAATTCGAATTACTCCATCCTTGACTGCGCAATCCTCATTGGAATCTCCACTGTGTGTGTGATGCAATCAATGCATCACTATAGCCACAACATATAGTCTATCTTTCCCTTTCACCTACCTCTCCACTGGTCTCCACTGAAACTGCCATGTACTGTAGTTAACTGCTGTATTGTTCAGTTGATTAATGAGTTATTATTTGTGAATTAATTAACTAATTAATTCACTCCACTCTCACTAGTGTATAAATCAGTTAGACTAGATACAACTAGCTCAATTGAGTCTAACTGAGTTAAACTGAATACAACTCTATAACTACTTCTTCCAACTGTGTCATAACTCTGCCACTTGAGTTCTAACTTAGTCCTCCATGCATTAGCTCCAGTAAACCCTTAGGAATTGCGTAATTCCTTCTGTCAGCTGATGTGCCACATCTGTGCACTGAACTGAAGTGCTCCAAGAGAATAAGTTGATGTTTAGAGTCTGATTATTATTAAGAGCTAATAATAATCGACATGCATATATTTTTAGATTGACGATCTATAAATAGACTTCGCCCAATATTCTAAAAATATAATTTCATCTATTTTTCCAAATTTATCAACCATCCACAAATAGCATCCTGCAACTTCTGAAATATGATCATCATGTCTAAAAATAGACATAGTCTAAAAATAGACTTGTGCCAAAAATAGCCTGCGGGCCCACTTAGTGAAGGCGACTCTTTTCACTAAGCTCATCATCTTGTTGAATCTCAACAGATTATATATATATATATATATATATATATATATTAACTTAGTCATATAAATTAAATGGTAATCGGTAATAAGTAGCAAAATATTTATTTCATGATACATCTCACATTGAAAGAATTAAAATAAAATCATAAAAATTAATTGAATTGTCATTTTTTTATTGTTATTATTGGTAAAAAGTTAGTATATGAGTTAAAAATATATATTTAAAAAAATATTTAACAATATATTAACCATGGATATTCATTGAGAATTTGTTAAAATACCATGGGCCAATACTATGGCTCATCAAACCACATACCCAAAAAACCATAACTCTAACATTATTTTTTTAATTAATGAATTTAATTAAAAGAGAACAAGAACATAACTACTTTGAAAATAAATCTCAACCTTATATATACTATTAATAATATTCTAGAATATTCTTTGACATTGAAAGTTGAAATCTCTACCATTCACCTAATAATTATTGATAATTATTATTATTATTGGTAAAAGATTAGTATATAAGTTAAAAATCTATATTTAAAAAAATATGTAACAAAATTATTAACCATGGATATTCACCTCCATTTATTAATCTATAAATAGGATTTGTTAAAATACCATGGGCCAATACCATGGCTCATCAAACCACATACCCAAAAAAACTATAACTCAGACATTATTTTTTTAATTAATGAATTTAATTAAAAGGGAAAGGGAAAAAGAACATAAGTACTTTGAAAATAAATCTCACTCATATGGTGATGAGCCTAGTTGTTATAGACATGTTGAAAAAAAAAGAGAAAAAATGAAAGGTACTACCAAACTTACAAAAATAAAAATAAAAAAAATCTCAACCTTATATATACTATTAATAATATTCTAGAATATTCTTTGACATTGACAATCGAAATCTCTAACATTAAATCAAAATTTCGGAAGTCTTATTAAAAAAAAGTCTCAACTTTATATATACTATTAATAATATTCTAGAATATTTTTTGACATTGACAATTGAAATCTCTACCATTCACCTAATAATTATTGATGTCGTATTAAAAAATAGACAAGCATATGATGTAATATCAAGTAGAGATGGTGACAAACTTGGAGTAATTAGCTACATGTCCTACCTAACTTGCAATCTTTAGAATCAACAATAATAACTAAATTTAAATGGTTGGTAGATGACAAAAAAAACATCAATCATAATAAGCATCAAAAAACTTGTTTAGTTATAAATTTCATGTTGTTAAAATTTAAAAAAATAGAAAAACTAACTAAATATTTATTTTATATATTTTATAATAAGTTTTATTACAACAATGCTATGACTTATGAATAAGCAAGTTTAAAAAACCATGATTTACTTCATATAACATTTATATATAACTTTTTTCTAATTAATCAAGATAAAAAGAATATAAATATTTTAGAAATAAATATCAATCATTAATTTGTAAATATTATTATAAATTTTTAAATAATTAAATTAGAATTCTAAATATTTTATTTCAAAATATAGAGAAAAAATAAATAAATAAGATTAATTATTTCATTTTTTTTACATATGTTTAAAAAAAATCAATCACAATCATGTGGAATGTGGAAAGTGAAATTCGAGGGTGATAGCGGTGTCTGTATCGATCAATGGAATCAATGAGAATAACATGATAATTGACTCTGTAGCGCGAAAAAGTCGAAGTTATTTATCACGTTGCAATGTTGTGCATCAACCAACTATAGTCACACTATCGATGTACGAAAATGAAAATATTCCTTCGCTAATAAGTCTTTATCCGCGTCTTTAGTGTCATTTTTTTTTGTAATTATCTAAGATAAAAAACAATATTTTGGTGCTATGTTTCATTGGCACATTAAGAACAAGAACTATGGTGGCTGCTTTGATTTATTTTAATAAAAAAAAATTGTTGGAGTGATTGTGGCTTTTTCATAATTATTTTCATTTTTATCTTATTTAGATTTTGAAAATTACTTTTCAATCAAAGTTATTTCAGTGTTATTGAGTGGTTTTTTCATAACTATTTTCATCCTTATCATATTTAGATTTTGAAACCACTTTTCAAAAAAAGTTAATTTAGTGTTACAAGCAAACTCAACTTATCATTACTTGTTTTTGTTGTTGTTAAGACAATTTTAATTTCATTGTCAACATGTATGTCTTCAAAAGCGGAGATCACTTTTTGCATCATGATTATACTCCACATCTTGTACATAATTACTTTTCTTCTTTTCCAATTTCTTCAAACTTTTCTAGAGTGTTCAATCATCTTTGTTCTCCATATCTTGTATATCTTCTTCTGTTTTGGCTAACACTTCTATAACTTCTCTTGCTTCTACCATTACAAACAACACTTTATTAACAATTGCAACACTTTGTTGAACAATGTTGCTCCTTTCACTGTCCTTAATATTCCAAGATTTTTCTAGATGTGGTTGTTCTTACAATCTTGGGAAGAATATTGTCATCCAAACTTTTTGAATGAGAAATAATATTGTTGCATCATCCTCCATATTCACAAAGAGCTGATCCTTTTTATCTTGTGTCATAACCTCGATTTGAGGTTCACTCAAACCCATTCTAAACAATTTTCATAAATCATCTATTTATAATCTGAATCTCATTCTAATGATCTAAAATTCATAATTTTTTCCCATGCACATAAGAACTAGTGAGAAAAAATATACTAATAGGTCCAAGCACATAATGAACATGTAACAAATCCATATTTTTATTATAGGAACTCAATCAATCTTTTTTTTTTTCCTTTGTCTTTTTAATTCTTTTCTTAAACCACACAAATAAAATAACAAAAGTAAAAATATTTTTTCTTATATTTTTGTCACTAAAACAAATTACCATATACTAATTACCATATAAAAAATTATAAAAGTTATCTTCACCATTGTTTAGGTTTTCCATTCTTGCAAGCCTTAGTAAACTTCTAAACCATTATCATTACCTTTTGAGTGGTTTCAGGCGTACAAACAAAAATAAACTCCACAATCAAAGAGCAATTGTATTAATGATAAAAATCACCTATTTATACATATGCAATCTAGGTACGAGATAGTTGTGTCTCGATAACTTATTAACGACAAGAACTAAATAAAAATATAATTACATAGTGTATAATAACAACCCCGAAGCATTAATTAACATTCCCCACTTAATCTGAAGGGACATATGACATGCCAAGTAACATTCTAAACTTTTCAAACTTTTCAGGTCCCAATGCCTCAATAAATATCTCTGTGATCTGCTTTAAAGTAGGACAATGTGTTAGATGAATAACTTTTGGCTCTACATAATATCGAATCAAGTGATTTTTGGTGTTAATATGTTTGGTTCAATCCTGAAACTTGGGATTCTTGGCCAACTGAATTGTATAAGAGTAGTCAATAAGTACTGGAGTTTAAGCCTTTTGTTTCTCCTGCAAGTCATCAAGTAACTTTCAAATCCAAATGATTTATTTTGTGGCTTAAGCTGCTGCAACATATTCGACTTCAATGGTAGAATCAACATGAATAGATTGTTTGCATGATATCCAACTGATGGTTGTTGATCCAAGACTCATCAAATAACCAGAAGTAGAGACTGCATTCTCCTTATCTCCATCAATCAAAATCAGAATCATCGATGAGATGGAAATATGCAACTTTGCAATATTTGATGCCATATGTTTGAGTGCCTCTCAAATATTTGAGCATTCATTTTGCTGCATTCCAATGACCTTCACATGGCTGATGCACGAACCTGGAAAGTATCCTACAACAAAATCTATGTCAGATTGAGTAGTAGTTATAAATTTAAACTTCTAACAAGTTTCTTGTACTTTGTTGGATCTTCAAACGCACTTCCTTCAGTGGAAGTAAGCTTCATATTCTACTCCATAGGAGTGGAAATACGGTTGCAATCATACATACTAAATATGTCCAATAGCTGTCCAATATACTTATTTTCAGAAATAAAAATATATTTGGGTTTCTGATCAACTTCAATCCCTAAATAATAATGCAATAAATCAAAATATGCCATGTCAAAAAATTTCATTAACTCTCTTTTAATGGGCACTATATAGTCATCATTATTTCCCGCAATCATGAAATTATCTACATAGACAACAGAATATACAACCGACTTTTCAACTTTCTTAACAAAAAGAGTTGCATCATCTAGATCAAATAAATTATAATTCAATTTGAGAAGGTGTTCAGTTAATTTTTCATACCATGCACGAGATGCTTGTTTTAGTCCATACAAATCCTTCACCAACTTACATACCTTTTCATCTTTTCCTTTGCAAGAAAAACCTTCTAGATAAAAAATATAGACATGATCCTTTAAATCTCCATTCCAAAAGGATGTTTTAACATCCATATGGTCTATCTTCCAAATATTTTTAGTTTCAAGAGAAAACAAAGTTGTAATTGTGCCCCTTTTTGTTGTAGGAGCAAATATCTTTGTGTAGTCAACACCTTCTTTCTGAGCATAGCCTTTTGCTACAAGCCTTGCCTTGTATTTACTAAGTTAACCATATTCCTGTTACTTGATATTATACACCCATTTTCAATCAATGGTTTTTACACGAGCAGGAGGATCCACTAACCTCCAAGTTCCATTCTTAATAAGTGCATCATACTCCTTTTTCATTATATCCTTCCAGACATCACAATTAGCAGCTTCTTCAATCTAACTGGGTTCACTAATTGTAGAATGATTGAATCCACAATCATGAGAAATTTTTCTAGAACTTGATGTAACATCACCTTTAGAAGAAATTGGTGTTTCAAAGTCATCATACTTGCTTGGAAATCTCCAAACACATATGGATATTCATAAAGGTTGTTGAAGTGGTTGTGACTTCTCATCTTGAAAAATAGGCTCATGAAGAGAAATTTTTGGTCCTGAAAAAACATTACTATCATCCAAATTTTCTTTAACAATAAAATTCTCATGAGTCAAAGACGAAAGAACCATAGACTAATCCAGAATAGGAACCCCCCTTTTAGTACGTGGAACATCATTATCATATTCAAAATAAAACTTTTTGGATGCAAATTTCTCCAAATGAGTGAGTTGTCTATCAACAGTGGATTTATCTTTATCACATTCAAGAAAAATAACATCTCTAGAAAGAATAAATTTCTTGTGCTCCTCGTGCAATTTTTAAGCTTTGGAAGTAGTGGAATATCCCAAAAAAATACATTTTCGTCTCCTGCCACCCACCTTTTTGCGTTGATGTTTAGGAAACAATGCATAACATAGAGAACCAAAGAATCTAAAATGTTGAACAAAAGGAAGATGATTATATAAGATTTCATAAGGATATTTATTATTGATGTCAGAAGAAGGAAAATAATTTCGAATATAAGTTGCACAAAGCATTGCTTCTTCCCAAAACATCAACAAAATATTCTTAAAAAAAATCACGGATTTAACCATATTAAGAAATATCCTATTCATACGATTTGCAACATCATTTTGTTGTAGATTGTAAGGTATTGTAGTCTAATGTTTTATGCCATTGTCCTTCAAATATTGTTCAAAAACATTAGAAGTATATTCCCCACCATTATTAGTTATGAGAATTCCAATATTCAAATGAGTTTCAATTTCTATCATCGAATGGAACGTTTTGAAATTTTCAAATACTTATGACTTATCTTTCAACAAATACACATTATCGAATAATCATCAATAAATGTCAGCATATATTTATTACCATTAGCAGTTGCAACATGAATATGACCATATAAATATGAATGTATGAAGCCTAATTTTTTTGAAGATCTAGAAGAAGAACTATGAAAAGTCTGCTTAGAATGTTTCCACAAAATACAAGAATCATATGGTGTAAGCTTTCTTGGAATCGTAGGAAATAATTGTATACCTCCATGTCTCATAATTTTGATATTTTCATAGTTAATGTAACCAAAACGAGCATGCCATAATAAGCTGGAAGATAGAGTATCACTTTGTTGTGCTAAAAGAGCATAATTATCGTGACAATTCATTACAGTAGATGATGTGCCATTCAATTTTAAAAGCATACCTTCTTCAACACTGGTCATAATGACTGCATGATCAAATTATCTACATATCTCAATGATGTCATTGAAGATATGTATGGAATTCCCTTGTTGTTGAATATGTATAAGAGACATTAGATTTCTTTGAAATTGTGGAATGTAAAGGACATCCTGTAGAACATAGTCTTCATGTTTTGGTATATTCAAATGAATGGATCCAATTCCTGGAGGCTTAAATTGAGATTTGCTAGAAAAATATACTACTTCATCAACTTGGTCACTGAATGTTTCAAAAAAATATTTCCTAAAAGTCATATGACATGTGGCACCATAATCCAAAATCCAACCGCCTTTCCTTGAAGAAAATGCAATACTAAAAACATCACTAATATTAAAATTGCCATGGGAAACAATGTAATGTGTAGGCTCTCATGATTTTCCTTTATTTTTTGATGCATGATATTTATTTTCATTCAACTATTCTCTCCTTTCATTGACTTTCTCCCAGGGAATTCTACAATTAGCTGCATTATGACCAATTTTACCACATCTAAAACATTTGATAGGTGGTTTATCATTAAAATTTATTTGTTGTTTATCATTTTTATATATGTCTCCTTGATTATTTACCCCCCCCCCCCCCCCACCTTTATACTTTTTACCTGGATAAATCCCTCTTGTAGACAAGAACGATATCCCTAGAATCCTAACGGAGAACTAGAAACAAATAAAAATGAGAATATCTCTTTCCTAAGCTAACAGTTTTCAGATCACTAAAACTAGGAGAAGAGGATGATGCTCTTACCTTTTTAACAAAATTCTTGATGAAGACCCTGCATTTTGTTATGATGAAGCTCCTCAATGCTTAGAAGAAACCTGGAATTGTTGGGTACTAGATTTGTATACTTCCCTCTCCCATTTTACCCTATCTTTCTATATCTTTGTGCCATTATTATTCTTAAACACATGAGGTAAAACCCTTTTCCTTATCTTTCACGGGACATTTGATTAATGAAGTATTTGTCATAGAGGTTTTACCTTTTTACATGTTAAATTTGATATTTCTATAGATTTGGCTATGACAGGAGCGTTGCAGCCATGAGTCGAGGAACAACCCATCATCTCCAGTGTTTTCCTCATTTGATGTTACAGCGTAACATAATTTTTTGTACCAGCGCCATTTCAGGCCTTTTCATAGTTTCCTTCTAGGAAACTGGGTTGCCGTTGTAACAAGATGTATTTTTGTAACTATGGGGTTGCTGAGGGGAATCGAGGGTTCCAGGACATTTGTATAAAGAGGCCTGCAGGCTATGAATTGAGGCTAAGCCCTTTGACATACAGATTTTGTAACAAATCTCTTTTATCATTAATCGAATGCACAATAGCTTGTTGTTTCTTCTGTAAATCGTGAGTTTACCGCAGCCCTGATCAGAGAGTTGGGCCCACTCTTATGATCAGGTGCTGCATTTTCCTTTTTCTTGCATCGTTTTGTTTTAGTGTGATTTCCTTACTGCTGTTACAATTTACTCTTAATTGCTGTGAATTTCCTTTAAATTTTGCAGTTTATTTAATTGTTGTTACAGTGTTCTGTGTGTTATGGATTTAAACCTGTGATCTATAACAAGTCATGTGCTTATATCTGCATATACTTTTCCATTAGTCTTGAAATAACTAATGCCCTCTGGTTGATAATTTATGTGGAGAAAGGGTTGAATTATGTTCATATCCGGACACCAACATTTTGGTGCCGTTGTCGAGGAAGGCTAACAGGTGCAAGAACAGGATGTGTAACAGATCCAAGGGTCAATGTCTCGTCTTGGGGAGGGAATTTATTACCCTGCTTCAAGTCCTGAGCGTAAGTGCTTTGTGTTTTTCTTTCCTGCTTTTTATTTGTTTCTATGTAGAATTGATCTCTCGTCTTGGGGAGAGAATTTATTACCCTGCTCCAAGTCCTGAGAATAGCATGTTGTTTTTCTTTCTGCTTTATTTTGTTTTTTTCATTAAATTTAATCCCTCGTCTTGGGGAGGGTATTTTGTAACCCTGCCCTAATTCCTGGGCATAGTTTCTAGTTTTTCATTTTTATTTATTTTTCTTTGGGACAACTTCTCGTCTTGAAGAGGGTATGTGATTACTCTGCTTCAGGTCCTGAACTTGGATTTTTCTTTTTCTTTTTATTGTCTTTTTGAACCTATTCTCTCGTCCCGGGGAGGAAGCTATCTGTCCTGCTCTAGGTCCTGAGAAATTGATGTTACTTTGATAATCTGTCCTCACAATTTGTATGAATAAGGATCTGAATACGAGGGGCAGAGGAAGACCCCCAAAGAAAGGAAAGGATCTCGGAAGGAAGACATACATTCAGGAAATTATTGAAAAATCTATATCTCAGGAATCATCCCGTGTTGTTGTTAGGGTTAGAGTTCAGACGAAGTCCAAAGGTCAGTCTGTGGAGAAACTAGTGCCATCCATGGTACCAGAAAGTGTTATTTCTATGGCATAAGACTTAATAAACATGTTATCAGTGGAGGAGATATCCTTATCAGTGGCAGAGGGGGTAGAAGTGGCAAGTATGGGATCAGAAGAAATGAGAAACTCTAATTGGGAAGAAAAAACTCTAAAAGGGTTTTCATCCCCACGAGACCAAGGCAGCGCTGTAAAAATTCCTATAGCTGAATCAAACGATTCTGATTTGGTAAAGGAATTCTTGAAAGATTTTGAGTCACTGAAGGACCAGGGAAGTGCGATGCAACCTCCTCTGGTTGAATCACTCCAATTACCACTAGCAGAACCATTCGAAATTCCAAGTGAGTATTGGAGGGTATTTATGGCACCTGTAAGTTCCTCTATTGATTTTCCCATTGGAAATGTTACAGGTGATGCACCAATGAGACCCATCCCTTTAACATCCTTGCCTAGTTTCCAAGGGATTTCTTCTAAAGATCCTGATACGTTCCTTTTTGAATTTGATATTTTTTGTCGCGGATATGACTATATTGCTGATGCCCAGAAATTGAAGATATTTCCTGCTACCTTAAAGGGGACGACCCTGAGATGGTTCATGGGTTTAGGAGGGAGCATGATTACCTCATGGGAAGGAATGAAAGAAGATTTCTTGGAGAAATACCAAGATTACTATAAGTCCCGTGACATTAAGGAGGAAATATTCAAATTTGCACAAAAAAAGGATGAAAACATGGAGGACTGTGTAGAACGATTTAAATAAATATTGCAGAGGTCAGGACATGGTGACTTGGACAAGGAAATTTTGAAGATAATTCTTCTCCAAGCACGTAGGGAAGACTCTTTGCAACTTCTAAATATAGTAGGAAAAGGGGATATCTCGAAAGAAAACTTTGAAACTATCTATGATTATTGTATTAAGTGTTCACGGGGGGCTGCAAGAAGTGGGCAAGGGATTCGGTCATCGAATACTTACGCTGGAGGGGTCACAAAAGTAGAAATTGGAAATCTATTGGAAAATCTAAGGACCGATATTCTGAGTACACTATTAGCCCAGATGGACACTCTACAGTAAAAACAGAAGCAGATGGAGTTGGAAAAAACCATGGCCATATTCTGCCCACAGTGCAGAAAGAAACACCCTTTGAAGGAATGTATGTTGAACATGGTGGAAGCATGCACAATATGTGAATATACTCACTCGACCAGTTCGTGTCCTTCCTTTCCCGGGCTAAAAGCAATTTTCCAAGGAGAAAGAGAAGAAAGCATGGTATACCACCTGTACTTCATGGGGCTGAAGAAGCCATGGCAACCTCGACCACCAACTATGAATCTAGGTATGTTTCAAGACCCATCCCAGTACTTTAAAAATTTTAATATGGGTCCCAAATCTGCACCGTTTTCATCCATGTGGTCTCAATATCAGTATCCCCCTTGGCAATAATGGGTTCCTCAAGCCAGTCTGAATCATTCATGGAATCAGACCTAGTGTGGACCCTCTCCTACTGGACAGTTTCCTCAACCTATGCCTCAACAGAAACTTCAGTTGGCTTCCAATGCACCCCTAGGAAACCCATCCATTAGACTCCAGCTTCCTATCCAGCCCAACCCGAATCCGAAAAATAAAGGGGTCCAACAAATAGACACTCTGAACCTTTCGTATTACAACATTTCTACCGCAGGACTTAATGAAATTAATCTATGGTATGGCTGGGCAGTAAATGCACCTACTTCACCTATCATTATAGAACAAATTGATGGTGAAGATATAGAACCAAAACAAATAATAGTGAGGGATAATTTAGACCAAAACGTAATAAATCAGACATCTCCCCATGCTGTTCCTAATCAAGGTCATTTAACTTCTCCTCCATACCCTGAAAGATTGACCTTGAGTAAACCAAACCCTCAAGAATAATATGACTTCCTAGGGGAACTGTAGAATCTCTTTGTTAAAATACCCCTGTTACAAGCTATGAGGGATGTACCTATATACGCAAAAACTTTGAAAGAATATTTCTCAAAGAAATCAGGGAGGAAACCTAAGGATCCATTAACCATTCATGTAGTGGGCAGACTATCCGATATCATGTTCGGAAAAATCATGCCTGTAAAATACAAAGACCCTGGGAACCCGATTCTAACAGTACAGATTAATGGGGTTGAAATCCCAAACGTAATGGTGGATTTGGGAGTGGCCATTAACATTATCACTGCTGAAACAATGAACACATTGGGACTTGGAAACATTAAACCAACCCCTACTATCCTGGAACTTGCAGACAGATCCACAATTAAACCAGTGGGAAATTAGACGATGTGATCATTTCAGTAGACTAATGGAATTACCCTGTGGAACTCCTTATATTACAGACCTGATCTTCAGTAGGTGGTCACCCATTGATCGTAGTAAGACCCTAGCTTGCAACTGCAGATGCCTACATGAGGTGTCGATCTGGGCACATGATTATATCAAATGGGACAATTACAAAGAATCTCAAGCTTTATCCTCCTGCAAAACTGAGTTGGTTCTTGTGTGGCAGCCTCAGTTGTGCCACCAATTACCTCCTCCATTCTCATCTCTTTAGGTTCCTCCTAATCAACCATCATATCTTCCTCCTCGGGTTCCTCCTGATCAACTTCCATGGTTGATGAAATGGCATCCATGCACAAAAATGAGGTATGGGATCTGGTGGATTTGCTGGATGGAAGGAAGCCCATTGGGAGAAAATGGGTGTTTAAGAAGAACGTGAATGTAGAAGGTAAGGTGGAAAAAGCTCGATTGGTAGCAAAAGTTTATCCCCAGGTGCCAAGAATTAATTTTGATGATATTTTTTCTCCTATTTCTAAGGTTAATTTTATTAGATTACTTTTATATGTTGTTGTTGCATTTGATTTTGAGGTAGAACAGATGGATGTGAAGAAAAAATTTCTTCACAGGGATCTGGAAGAGGAGATATCCATGAAGTAACCTGAAGGATTTATGGTGAAGGGTAAGAAAGAATTGGTATGTGAGTTAAAAAATTCTTTGTATCAGTTAAAACAGTCACCAAGGATGTGATATCATAAATTTGATACCTATATATGGGGACTTGGCTTCACCAAAAGTAAAGAGGTTCACTGTGTGTATTTTAAATTAATTGGTGACTATGTTATTTATTTGGTATTGTCTCTGGTTAATATGTTGCCTGTTGGAAATGAAAAAGAAATTATCTAGGATTTGAAGACCCAATTGTTCTCCAAATTTGACATGAAGGATCTTGGTGCTGCAAACTATATTTTGGGCATGGAAATTAAGAGAGATCGAGCAAAGAGGAAGCTCTGGTTAAACCAGAGGAAGTATTTCGAGACAATATTGCAGAGGTTCAATATGCAGGATAGTAAGCCGGTGAAGGTTCCTATTCCTGTAGGTGTAAATCTATCTGTTGAACATTGTCCCAAGACACAAGAAGAAGAGGAGGATATATCTCGTGTTCCATATGCAAGTGTAGTGGGTAGCCTGATCTATGCAATGGTTTGTACTAGACTAGATATTGCATATGTAGTGGGAGTATTGAGCAGGTTTATGTCAAAACCAATGAAGGAGCATTGGACAACAGTGAAGCGATTCTTCATATATTTGTGTGGCACTAGTGATTATGGTTTGTGATAGTAGGGAAGATTAGGATTGGACAGAGTATTGGACATCCGTGGTTTTGTTGATTCATACTGGGCTGGAGATCTAGACCAAAGAAGATCTATAAGTGGGTATGTGTTTAGCCTATTTGGAGATTTAGTTAGTTGGATGAGTAAAAGACAACCTGTAGTGGCTCTTTCAACTACAGAGGCAGAATACATGGCAGCAACTCATGCAAGAAAGGAAGCAGTTTGGTTGTAGAGATTGTGTTCAAGTATGGGGTTGGTGCAGTGAGATATAAGGATAGAATGTGATAGCCAAAGTGCAATTTTCTTGGCTAAGAACCCTGATTATCATTCAAAGACAAAGCACATTGATGTTGAATATAAATTTGTGAGAGGTATGGTTGAGGATAAAAGGGTGTTGCTGGTAAAGGTGGACACTCTGAAGAATGTTGTAGATGCATTGACGAATTCTGTGAGCACTAAGAAGTTATCTTGGTGTAGAGAAATATTGGGTGTTGCAGAGATGGACTAATGACTAAGTTGTCTTGTGGCCTCCTACAGAAAGAAAAAAATAAGTGGGAGAATGTTGGGTACGTGTTATATTATTTCCACGATTAGTTGCATGGGGGGGAGGGGTCACAGGGGGGGCTATCTCCCCCCCTAAACGTTGCATCGGGCACAACAGGGGGGTGAAAAGGGGGGTGATAGCCCCCCCTGTTCAGGGTCCGGGGCAACGCCCTAGGAAAAATAAATGTGGACCCTATTTTTTGGTGAGCGGAGAAGCCTATGGTTTTGTGCATGGGTTTGCACATGGTTTTGGGGCATGATGGTTTTTGGCCCCTGGCATTTTTTAGATTTGGGAAAGAGAACTATGATTATGTTCTAATCCAAGGTTAATGGATTGGGGTTTATGAATGCTTCAGCATGTATATATATGTGTTGTAACACTAAAAGGAATATAATTAAAAATCAAGCTGGTAGTCCCAATTTGGGATCCAGGGGAAAATATATGTGTATATATGTTTTATGTTTTATGATCTTGCTATTGTTTATTTTCTATTTTTAAGATTTGTTTGCACATAATTTCTGTACAGGGTTAAAACCTACAAATCGAAAGATATTACATTTGATAAAATTGTGAACAAAAATGTTGAGAGAGAAAAGGGCTTTGGGAAGAAATATCCTCCACAAAATTATAATGTAGAAACTTTATGCCTTGCACAAAAATATCAAAGTTCTCATGGTGAAAATTCTAGAGGTGATAACATTACAAGAGGTCGTGGTAGAATAATTTATTGTTACACGTCATTTTTTCACCATGGCACTTGAAAGTCAAAATGTATTTATCACCATTAATACTCATGATCCCTTACAAGTCAAACATTCATATTCCTTGAAAAGATCATGAATTTTGGGTAAAATGGCTCTTTACACTCTTAAATATGACTTGTGCACTTTTTACAGTCAATGTTTGCGCATGCGTTGTTACTACTAAGAATCCTTGTGTAATTCTATGCTTTATTTACCATTCAAAATTGTAACTGACTCAAGGTAAATTAAAAAATAAAAGTAATTTCTAGAAGCATAGTTGGGCACATATATCCCAACTAGGATCCTCTAAGTCATATCAGTTTGAGCCAAACCCATTAAAACATGGAGCTAATTCCCTTGGATCATGGAACCGTAATCCCCTCATTTGTGGATCTCACCAATCTTTGGTGGATTTGAAACCTCCTTGGTTTCTCCTATAAATTGAGGTGAGACTTCAAGGTTAGGGGAGCTCACATGTAGTAGTCTTATGCTGGTATTTTTGGATTGGAGAGTTTTTTTAACCAAGGAGGAAGATTAGAGGCATTCGGGAGGAACCTATACGACATCAAGACTTGGTTGTAAGATTTCTCTTTGCTCTCTGATAATACATTTGGATACTTTTTCTCACTGTTTTTTTTTCAGAATTGTGAATAATTTGTGTTCACATACTCATTAAAAAAAAATCATTTCCTAATCTCCTTCATCATTAGGTTAAGTTGGTTTTTAGATTATTATTATTATGTTGCAGATGCCTTTCTAGAGTTTTCCATTCTTGTGTGGAAGCCTCATTTGTGCCACCAATTACCTCCTCCATTCTCATCTCTTCAAGTTCCCCCTAATCAACCATCATCTCTTCTTCCTCGGGTTCCTCCTTATCAACTTCCATTTCTATTTCCTTGGGTTCCTCTTGGTTAATTCCCTCTGAATGTTCTTCTTTAACAAGAACCAACCTCCTTTCCAGAGTTTTCCATCCTCTGAATCCACTTCCTCCCTGAAAAATCTGGGATCATCATCAGTTATAGTTCTAGACTCCAAGTAGGTTTCTCATTTCATTCAATATCTCCATTTTAAAACTGACCAATTTTCTATTAACAAATTCAATCCTTCATATTTTATAAAAAATCACATCAATCAAATGTGCAGACGACAAGGAGCATAGCAATCCAACTATTGTAGTGTTGTAGATGGAGAATTAACATGCCAATATACATGCAGAATAGTATCGAATATATGATCCAAATGATGTTCAAAAAACCATGATGCTCCCATTCCAGCTCCATACTACTTCTGTTCGAAATTTTGTCAAAATTAAATTTCCAGTTCTCATTAAAGAGATAATATGATTAACTGAGCTTGGATGGTATGTTTATACCATCACTTGCATGTTTTTTTTGGCATGATATTAAGTGTTCAACCTTTTTTCCCTATTTGATATTCTAATTAAAATTTACCTGGGATGTTATCTTCCTACAATCACCCCCTCATTAAACTAAAGTTTTACAATATTTTTATAATTGTCGGTAGAAATTTATTGAAAGTGAAACTAGTCAGATATTTTATGCCATGAGATTGGGTTTTGTATGTCAAAAATCAAGCCAATGTATTTACTAGAAGGCTAAAGAGGCTTGCATTGAAGAATAACAAATCAATGAACTATGTTTTAGCTCTTCCAGTGTTCTAATTATTACATAATATCCTGTTCTATCATTTGATGGTTTGTTTTGGGGTTCTGTATTGATTTAAAGTCATTCAATTTCGAGTTAGAATTTGCAATTCCATATATTATGTTTGTAAATTTGGTTTTTGTTTTCCGAAAATTATTAAATTTCGTCTTAAGTAATCAAATCCATACATATATCCTAGGACGATACTCCAATTATTGTACAATATTTGCATTATGATCTTAAAACAAGGTTTTGCGTTGTAGACTAAATACCTTTTGAATAAAGATTAAAATATATGTGCTTTTGGTGGAGCACAACCCAAGATGTTCTAAAACTAAAGAGACCTCAAAAGGCCCAATTTCTTGGAAGCAACTTGAAAGTGGAAAGAGACTCATAGGTCAACTAGAGGTGCAATTTAGACTAAAGGGTCAAATGTTTCAGCAGTAAACAATAATGGTATGAAAGGGTCAGATCCTGTAGCTATAAATAGTAATGGTTTGAAATATGCCATCCAATAATTAAGTGGGGATATTTGGACCTCACATGTCTTGTGGTCTAATCCCAAAAAAAACTATGTATACCTTAAAGCACTATTTTTTCAATTAAAAAAATTCTTTAAAATCAGCAAAATCACTTAGTTATAAACATATTTGTAAAGGATTTTGTTTCCACAAATGAAAAATACTAATCCCCAGATGCTCAAGTGAAATTACCACACCATCGCCTCAAGCCAAGAAATATGTACATGGGTTCACTAGCGAACAAACTTTCAAGAATATGAAAGCCTTCTACATTTCCCACCTGCACTCTTGTTATCAAATAAACTCTAAACAAAAGGAATCAACTTCGAAGAATGAACTCCACAAGAAGAATTTACCACCTATTTTGATGTTGATGCAGTGCATCCAACCTATAGTCAAATTTTTACTAAGGGAGTTGGTTTATAAAGTTATGATTTAATTATTTAATGTATTTTTCTTATAGTTATAGGAGAGAATTAGAATTATTATAAATAAGAGAAGGTTCGAGAGTATTTTTTGAAGGTTTGAGAGAATTGTGGATTAGTTAGCTCTAATCTAGGGATAAGTGTTTGGATGAGAGATTTTATGGATCATAAGAGATAATGTGGGAGTTAGTTTAGGGATCTAGAACCTACTTGGGTTCTAATCCATTTGTATAAATCTAGGTGAGCCCATGATGCATGTATGTTGAAGAATGAAGTGTGTGTGTGTGAGTGACGAATGAATGGCCAGGCTTGAGGCCAAGAATCCTCATGTAAATATTTTATTTTATTAATTGATTATTTTTATGCGGAATTATGAATTACGGATAAATCATTCTTCCCTATATAGGTGCTAATCTAGAACAATAGGTCAAAGAGTTTACGACTATCTTTCCTAATTGTAAACAGACACACAGAATGAAATGAGAAACCTACTTGGAGTCCAAGTGCTTCCAAAATATCCTTTTGTCGCTTTTTCTATAGCTTCAAATTCCAGCCAGCTATGCAAAATATTTCCTGCAAGAATGAACACTAAACAGTAAGAGATAGCAATAATACAGATGTCTATTCAAGTTATTTAGCTGAATCAATAAAGCATAAACCATATACATCAACTAAGAAGTCATGATATTGAAAATCAAAGCTTATACAGATGCATATAGAAAAAAGGAAGCAGTAATATTTGTTGATGATAGAAGGGGAGGTTACAACCCAGTGATTGATTTAGTGTTACCATCTCCAGCAACATCCTAGCCTCATCAAAATGCAGATATCTCAAGCAATATGTCACGCAAATCAATCTCCTCAATTGAAATTCCACCAGCATTTCTCTACACAAATTCTTCCTTCTCAAACACTAAGATCTGTGCTCAATTTATAGAGGAGATGAAGGTAGTTTTACAATCAATGACTTTCCAATAATAGGCAAGACATGTTCCCAATATTTTAGATGTCAAATGGACACATGGATTCGAAGTTTGACACATGTGAACTCTTCTAGAAGGAACTAGCCAAGTGGAGATTCTGGAACAATGGGAATTTCGCTCACAATGTAACCAATGCACCCTTGAATGTTGGGAAGTTCTTTACAGAGCAGCCTTGCATGGGGCTACCTGCATATGCAACGCACTTAGTCCCTTTACAGGCAACGTTGGTCAGCTCTCATATGATATATTATAAACTTCAAACCTTGGAAACCTTTGCAGATGAAAGTCTTTGATTGATTTGTCTTGTTCTTTGTCTTAGGGCATGTAGCAACTGAAATGATGGGAGACGATAGACCCTATTCATTGGTCCTAGAGGTGATGCCCAATTAACCAGGTCATTGGGAATGGTGCCCAAATTGACCTATAACAATTGCCCCCTAAAGCATGAAGTTAGAATAATAATAGCAATATTTTTATTGCTATGCTTTACACTTTGATGGGCTGGAGATGAAGCAGAGTGGCAACCTGCATCAATCTTACAATACATTACATCATGATATACCCTCTTGATCATAATTGCTGAGGGTAGGAATTCCCATGTTCAACACATAAACAATCTAATAACATGTACATAATTCAAAAAGTCCTCTACATTGGAACGTTGCCCAATATATACATGCCTATAGATATAGGCGCATGTTTGGATGATGATCTGTATGTAAGGTCATCGTACAGATGATGTGTACAAAAATCCTGAAATCGTAGCCCGGATGGTTGAAGCTAGATCCGAGGTCTTCTTATCTCGTTCACTCGATCATTTGGGTACAAGTCTAGCCATGCGGATATATGATTTGTCGTCGAACATGGAAAGACATAGTTTAATTGCCAGCCAATGATGTGAGCTGTTAAAAAACGCAAGAGAACCACCATTGATGTCAATGGACCTCAAGGTACTGCAGTACATTTCGTAAGGCATGAATAGACAATTTGATGTCGAACGCCAAACAAAATCTTTCGGTCAAAAGTTCAGAAGCGAGGATCTTGTCAATGCTGTAACAAGCCTCATGGTACAGGAATCTGATGTTTCTAAGTGAACTTCATGGATAATTATTTGTCATCGACAGGAAGCCATATTATTACGAAACAGGAGTTACTGATTTCAGAGAGAAAGGTATGACCTAATATACCAATTTTCAGGGATGACGGTCATGAGAATGAAGGTTTATGAGTATTGCAGAAGGATGAGTATTCATTGGATGACTTCTCTTGAACATATCAGCGACACTGAGATGAGTTGGCAGCATTGACCCAAAAACGAAAGTGAAGGTATGATGAACCATATGTATGAATGAACCGTCAAGAAGATTGCCCAACCCAAACAGTCACGGACATGGAGTGAAGGAAGGGTCATGTTCAAGAGCGACTTGCTATCATAAATAATTTTGCTCACTTTCCCAAAATATTCCCCGGTCATTTGTCAACCAGTACCTCTTTATGTTTTTAGCCAGTTTGAGGAGGATAACATTTTCTTGATCTATAATTCAACACTTCAGGTGATTAATGTATCGCTATTTAATAATTTAATGAGTCTAGAAATGAATGAAACTCGATTCTTGCCATGATTGAGAAGCCCGTCGCTATTTTATGTTTTAACGAGCTTAACGAAAGTTATATCCCAATCCTTTTTCATATTTAGAGAGTTTTAAAAAGAGGACGAAAGAAAACTCCATAAAGTACTTTTTCATAAAAATTTCACTGAGATCCAAAAAAGTGTAAAATAATATCTGAGAGAACCTCTTTAGTCATGTTCGACCAAGGTATTCCTTTTTCGTAAATAATCTATCTCAGTCTTGAAAAGGGTTAAACTTATACTAAGTAGATATCAATTAATTTACTTTTACGAGCTCGAAAAGACAAGTGCTCGGCAATCTTTTCACATTATTGGATTTTGAAAAGAGCTGAAAAAAGACTGCAGGGGTTCCTTTTTCGTTGTTATCGAATCTCGAAAAAGAGATAAAAGTGTGCTTCAAATCCTTTTCATTTTTAACAAAGCTCTAAAAATAAGGATAAAAAGTATGCTTTGTGGTCAAATCATTCTTGAAATAAATCTACACGACTAATCTGTTCATCACTTGTAAAACCTGTTCAGAACAAGATCAAATGGATTAAAAATACCTAATTCATGATATAAATATAATAAAGCCATAGTCATAGCAATAAATATTCGTTGTAAACAATTAAATGACTAAATAAAAAGATTTTTACTATTCATTTTTACCATTCAATAGTTACCATTTGCATTTTGGAGCTCTGAACCTGTTTTTTCCCCCGAACTTCAGCAGTCATTTGCGTGCAATTGGTAAGAATGTTTTGAATGCCCCCTACAAGAGCACATTTCGAATGCCCCCTGCAAGAGAAGATGCCCCCCAAGCTTGATTTCATTCACCTAAGTAAATTATTGGTTACTAATAGTTGGATGGAATGAAGGTTCATTTACGAGATCAAATGGAAGACTCGTCTTAATTAGGAGAGGATTTGTTTCATTTTTTAACTAGCTTGACACAGGAAAAGAACTATGCTCATGGAACCTTGTTTCATTTTTTAATGAGATTGACACAAGAAAAGGTACTATGCTCATCGGCACTTGTTTCATTTTTTAACGAGGTTGACACAAGAAAAAATAACTATCCTCAAAACCTGATTCATTTTTTAATGAGGTTGACATAGTAAAAGAACTTTCCTAATTGTGCAGTTGGACTAGTAAGTGTGTGCTGGAAAATACGTAGTCTAACGGATTCATAATTTAAGGAATTTGATGAACACCAAAAATGATAAGTTATAACATGCATTGACGGGTCTTCTCCAGGATTTCCATTGAATTTTGGAATTTCCGAGGGTAGTTATTGTGAAATCACCGACCACCAAAGAGAATAACTGATGGGATCAGCTTGATATTGCACCGAGGATGTGAATGAAGGATCAAATTGTTCAGTACTCATAAGGGAGGAACCAGATTGGATTCCAGATGATGATAAGGGTGAAGTCAATGAACAAAACATTGAAGATGAAGTAACAGTAAATGTTGTCGCAGCTGAAATAGATGGTTTAGTCTTGGATGTTATCTCATCCATGGTCAAATGACAAAATGTATACCCTATATAATATATGGGAACTCGAAGTGAAACAGGATCAAAAAAAGTAGAGGAAGGTGATTGAGGAAAAGACTCGTACAGGTAAAGCTCCTACCGAAAATGAGTTGGAGTTAAAGGTGTCTCATCTTGTGATATTTCTTCAATCGAAATAAAACCAGGTGGAAGAACTTCGCCATCTGGCCCGAAGTATATTTCAGGTGGTTGACTACGTGATATGGAAGACTCAAAGGCTACAATAAATTTTGGAGTGACTAATACAGGAACAACTTTCGGTTGTTCGACTTTGGGATCAAGATCTTCTCCACTTAGGGAATATAGCAATTGAAATATAAGGGGATGATAGACCCTATTTCATTGGTCATGGGGATGATGTCCAATTTTACCAATAAAAACTACCCCCTAAAGCACAATGGGATTTGGATCAACTTCCAGTTGAACAACGTCGGGTTTGGGAGGTATGGTCTCATAGATTGGATGGATCGTGACCACGGGTAGCTGTGAG
Organism: Pinus albicaulis; assembly: GCA_034641835.2. NCBI lineage: Eukaryota > Viridiplantae > Streptophyta > Pinopsida > Pinales > Pinaceae > Pinus > Pinus albicaulis. The sequence continues at coordinate 16,546,882 of CM076573.1, forward strand.
GACTCTGTCTCGAAAATAGTAGACAAACCGGGATTTGTAGAAAAAAATTGTGCCAACTCTGGTATATGGGAAGATGATGCTTCACCAGAGGTTTCGATAGAGTGATGTCACATTCACTGTCCAGAAGTAACTTATGGTGGTAAAGGTGGTTTCATTGCTAGTCTACACGAACGATGGGGAAAAGGATTTTTTTCTTCCATGATGACTGATTTCTTTTAACCAAAAATAAAATAAAATAAAAGGGTGTTACTAGGCAAAAGGGTTTACCAAGAAACTGTAAACGATAGAATACCTCCTGGCGAACCAAGAAGTATGGGTAGGAAATCTCCCCAAAAGTTGTGTTTGCTGTATCACAATTTTCAAGGCGGCTGACTCAGTTCACTATTGATGGATAGCACCTAAAATTTTTCCTCCCAAATATACCCAAAGGTACATGGAGGCCCAAGTCCATATTAGCGTTTTCTGATGCGAAATCGCACAGTGAGAGCACCCCTTTATACTTATCGTACTATAACACCGCTCGATATACTCGAAAGTACGTGGACAAGCTATGATATAATTACGTAAGTGGAGTGAGGTATCACACTTGGAATGTATCACAGAAAATTTAACAACAACTGCTATGTTTTACGACGTCGGAACACGTCTCTAGCCTAGACCTTCTAAATTTTATCTTTATGGTTCCAATGCTTTGTTGGGTAAATTGAGATTAATTTTATGTTGATATTTTTTAAAAAAATTCCTTTCAAAGGTTCACTGCGATCATGTATTGGAAATTCCTAAAATGCAACTAAGAATGATAAGAAATATTTCACTTTTAGTTTTTCAATGAAAATCCTAGCTACTAGAGGGAAAGAGAAATTAATTTCCAAGCAAACAAATAAAAGAACACAAAATAAATGCATATTTCCTAATTGTTCCTTTTGCAAATCACACAAACCACTAAATGCAAATGCATAATTTTCTTTTCAGTTCCTTTAATGTTATGAATGCAGAAAAGAAACTAAGTGCACTAAATCAACAAAAACAAATGCCTTTTACTTTTGAGAAATGAGGAATATAAACAACAATTTCTCTTTTGAAGGAAAAATGAGGAATTAAACAACAATTTGTCATATCAGGAAACGAAGAATTTACGACAATTTCCTTTTTCAAAAGAAAATGGATCTAATGCGACAATGAAAATACTTTGAAATGAATTCGTCAATGATAAAGAAAAATTATTTAAACAAACATTGAACAAATTATTCTTTCAAAGGAGGAAGAAGTAGATGAATTCACTGGTCAATATGAGGCTCGGGATTTTCAAAACACAGTAGCAAACAAACTGAATCAAATTGCAAAGACAAATTTAAGGGAATTTGGATGGTTTCAGGAGGCAACTCAGTCTCTAAAGAGATTCAATGCTTTGCAACGCAGGGCTGAAAGAGAGACAGTGCTATGCAAAGCACTGTGTCATGTCCAAGAGTGCGTTGGGTGCATTGTAAAAGTAAAAACATAGTTGTTTAACACACTTATTTTGCAAATTTTGATTTCAAAAAGCCCAATCTTTGTGAGTAACAACTACTGGGTGAATAAGAATAGAAAATCAAAGACTAAAACACCTAGGATAAATAATAATTTCCCCAGCGGAGTCGCCAATTTGTTAGGAAAAATTATGAATTACGGATAAATCATTCTTCACTAGATATGTGCTAATCTAGAAAAACAGGTCAAAGACTTTACGACTATCTTTCCTAACTGTAAACAAACATACAGAATGAAATGAGAAACCTACTTGGAGTTCAAGCGCTTCCAAAATCGCCTTCTGTCGCTTTTGTTGTAGCTTCAAATTCCAGCCGGTTGTGAAAAATATTTCCCGCAAGAATGAACACTAAAAAACAAGAGATAGAAATAATACAGATGTCTATTCAAGTTATTTAGCTAAATCAATAAATCATAAACCATATACATCAACTAAGAAGTCATGATATTGAAAATCAAAACTTATACAGATGCATATAGGAAAAATAAGCAGTAATCTTTATTGATGATAGAAAGGGAGGTTACAACCCAGTGATTGATTTAGTGTCACCATCTCCTGAAGCATCCCAGCCTTATCGCAATGCAGATATCTCTAGCAATATGTCACTCAAATCAATCTCCTCAATTGAAATTCCACCAGCATTTCTCTACACAAATTCTTCCTTATGAAACACTAAGGTCTGTGCTCAATTTATAGAGGAGTTGAAGGTATTTTTACAATCAATGAATTTCCAATAATAGTTAAGAAATGTTCCCAATCTTGTAGATGGAAAATGGACACATGGATTCGAATTTTGACACATGTGTACTCTTCTAGAAGGCACTGGCCAAGTGGAGATTCCGGAACAATGAGAATTTCACTCCCAATGTGACCAATGCACCCTTGAATGTTGGGAAGTGCTTTACAGAGTAGCCTTGCATGGGGCTACCTGCATATGCAACGCACTTAGTCCCTTTAGAGGCAGCATTGGTGAGTTCTCATATGATATATTATAAACTTCAAACCTTGGAAACCTTTGCAGATGAAAGTCTTTGATTGATTTGTCTTTTTCTTTGTCTTAGGGCATGTAGCAAATAAAATGATCGAGGATGATAGACCCTATTCATTGGTCCTGGAGATGATGCCCAGTTAACCAGGTCATTGAGAATGGTGCCCAAATTGACCTATAACAATTATTCTGAGTTTTGTGTGCATACATATGTTTGATGCGAGTTTTCAAAATTATGTTGTATGAATTTGAGTTGCAGGCCCTATGGTTAGACCTACATGAAATTTTGGTATAAGAGCGAACACAATCCTGATTCAATTCAGTGTAGATAAAATGCTTATAATGCCTGAGAATAAATGAGGACTATAAAATGAAGCATTGCGAAGTTACAATATTTGTTCATGGAGATGTTTGAGAGAGATCTCAATAGCTTTCATACACCTGTGAAACCATCAAGCAATAAGAGGAATTGATTTGATTTATGTTGGAATTATTCCTAGCCACCGCCATGAATAAATGTGGCAGCAGCCCATGCTTCTTTCAATATTCTATGCAGGGAAGGACAAGCCTCACAATTCAAACCTGAATTCATTTTCATGAAATCCACACAAAAATCAAACAGAGTACCTGCATCCCACACTCTGTGTTTATTTCTTACCTATCGCATTGACTTACTGTATGCCCACAACTTCGCAACCACAACATTTTTGGTTTAGCTTTAAGCCTTTGCCATATGTTAAACTTCTGCCAATGCGATGTCGGCGAGACCCACACCAAACCTTACCACATTGTAATCCGCCACAAATCTTTCGCCTCATTTCCTTACCTTTTGGCTTACCGCACTTCCCGACGCTTTAATGCCCGTAGCCCGCATTTCGCAACATTTAACGTTTAACATTTTAACCCCGCACCGAAACCTTGCGATGTGCGATGCGACATCATCATCACACATCACACAACTTAACGTTTAAGCCGCCCGCACTTCACAAAATTTATGTTTTAACCTTTTCCCCCACCCACAGTGCGCACTTCGCAAAGTTTTTCATTTGCCTTTTAAAGTCGCCCGCAAAGTTATGTTATGTTATTTGTGATGCGATCGCAAAGGGGGCACATGTCAAGCTCAGGAGGGTAGTGCAAAAGCACACATCGCAAAGCTCGAGAGATAATAGATAAGAACCCATAGGTTATTATGTTTTGGATGCGATGCGATGTGCCACATCATATCGTATATCACAGAAATTAATTTTTTCCCATAAGCACAAATGTTAAAAGTGGAAATCACCGGTATGCGATTTGCGATGGGGTAGAGGATGCGATGATTTTTCTGAACCGAATTTCATAAGTTTTCAAGTCTGCCATTTTGTGTTTTGTGTACGTTGTTTCGTGTGTAAACAACAAAATTAGAGCGGAGGATGATTTTGTATTTTGAGCGTCTCATCCAACATTAATTTAGCAATAAAATTTCAGGCTTCGACCATTTGTATTAAGCTATGTAATTTCATATTTTTTCATAGGGTAATGGAATGAAAATAAGAAAAAAAATTCCTCTCTTGTGCCCCGCTCTTAGTTTGTTTATTGCTTATTTCCGCAAAATTTTCGCATTCTCTGTGTTTTAAAGGGGAACGCATTCGTCTATGTTTTTTTATTTGAGATTTCAACATGGTATCAGAGTAGGTCTAGGCTCTCAGTCAAAGAAGGAGTCTTTACTGAAGAAGTTGTAATATTTTTTGTAGAAGCGGAAGTCTCCAGCAGCGAGAAATATTTTATAGTAGTAAGAAAGTTTTTGTTACATAATTAAGATGGCAGTAGTAGGCACAAGCCTGAATATTCCCCAACTACCATAGTTCAATGGGAAGAATTATGATTATTAGGCTATTACAATGAAGGCCCTGTTCTCCTCACAAGATATTTGGGAGCTGGTGGAACATGGTTTCCAACAACCAACAGATGCAGCAACACTTAATGCTTTGATACAAGCACAAAGATATTTGTTGAGAGAAAATAAGAAGAAGGACTCCAAAGCCCTCTGCTATATTTTCCAAGAAATACGTGAGAGTATTTTCCCAAGGATTGCAGCAGCAACAAATTCTAAGGAGGCATGGGATACCCTCCACACATCCTATCAAGGCATGGCAAAGGTGAAGACAACAAAACTTCAAATGTTGAGAAGAGATTTTGAAACTCTTTGTATGAAAGAGTCTGATAACATAGACTCATTATTAACACATGTGATTAGGTTGGTTACCTAGATCAGGTCTCATGGAGAGACACTTGAAGAAAAGAGAATAATGGAGAAATTCTTAAGAAGTCTACCATCATGGTTTGATTCCATAGTAGTGGCCATAGAAGAGACCAAGGATCTCTCACAGTTTTCAGTGGACGAGCTTCATGCATCACAGATGTATCATGAGCACAGACAGAACAGAGCAAAAAACCCCTCATTATATCATGCATTCAAGACACAAATGTCTTTTGGTCAAGGTGGAGGTCGAGGAAGATAAAACTACCAAGGAAGAGGAAGAATCCCACACAGAGGTAGAAGAAATAGCCCTACAAGCACAAGCGAAAGGGACAACACCTAGAATCCAAGCGAAGGCTCAAGCCAAAATCAAGCACAAGGACAGAGGTATGATAAATCTCAAGTCCAGTGTCATTATTGCAGAAAGTATGGGCATTATGCCAATGAATGTAGAAAGAAGAAAAATGACATGGGTAATAAACCTAGTGAAAATTTTACAAAAGAAAATCAAAACCATGGTAATGTGCTTTTAACTTGTAACGTAGTGTTGGCTAGAGGGGTCCTGACCCAGGTTTGGTAAGCAAGGTTTGCCAACAAACCCCTATACTATTGGCCCTTTCGGCAGTGACCTACTTTCGCAGGTCAAAGTATCACCCAAAGTAGTATGGGTGGGTGTTGGAACCAGGTTTCCGCACCCTGAGAAAGGATGGGTAAAGCAAGCCGAGAAGTGCTAGATCCTATAATCCCTGATTACCTTATTCTACGTAGAGTTAATTGAATATCTATTCACATCCACGTGCACTAGATTTATATTTATATGCTTGTTATGTCACCAACACAGCAGTACATAAATAGAACATAACAGATCTAGATCCAAGAACACAGTACACAGATATTTCGCAGCTTAAGGACAAAAAATGCACAATACATCAATTACCAGTAATTCATATAACAGTACTCACAGGTTCAGTTCTCTAACAATCTTTCACATTCATTCATTCATCAATTCTTCCTTACAATTCCAATTCCCTTCCCAACTTGTGCACACAGTAGTAGGGTCCACACACAACTGGACTAGGATCTCCGCGCACATAGCCAGCAGGAGTCTGTTCCCCAAAAACCAAACAGATAGCTTAAACAACAAATCACATCGATATCTCATCATTTCCTATCCTTTACAACACAAAATGCATCTCTATTTATAAAAATCTAGCCTCGACTTTCCTATGGTCCGCAACCCATGGTTTTCGGACCCCTAGTTTACCCTTTGACCCATTACAATGCATTCGGGGCTTTGACCCACTCCCAAAACCCCTCCGCTAGGCTAAATATAATCAAAAATATCAAAATTGGACTAGTTTTGCAGCTTGTTAGGAGACCCCGTTCCAACAGTCCCCCAACACAATCTTGTGACTCGTCCCGAGTCACTGCAGTGGTGCGGCTTCGACTTGCGCACGCAAGGTTGTCAGAATGAAAAGGAGCGGAGGGAGCACTTCCTTACTCTGGGCCGCAGCATGTTGCGCAATGTTGACCATTATCAGGGAGGCAGGGCCATCTGGAGCCTCAATGATCCGTTCCAACAGCCGATGGAGGCGCGCAATGGCAGACTAAGCATCTTCGGCGAGCTCGAGTGTGGTATTAGCCCATGGTTTCAACTGTTTCTGAGTGACATGCTTGTTGTGGTGAAGGTTCTCAATCCTGTCTAGGATGGCTAGACGTTGCGTGGAGACGGTGGAGGGTGAGGCTCTGACTTGGTCTAGAGCAGCTTCCGCCTGTTGCAATTTCGTCTGGATATGCTGCAACGTGGAATGGTGCTGGATGGCCGTCCATAGTTGGGTAGCTACTTCGACCAGTTGTGTGCCCTGTGTCAGCTGTTCTTGAATAATCTGTGTTGCCTCTGTGACCACTGCAATCCACTGGTCCTCTACTTCCTGAGGTACGTTATACTACTGTTGCCTGGCTTGGTCATGGTGGTGAACTTTGCGCAACACTCTAGTGTGCAGTCCTTGTAGCTCTGTGTGAGATAGCTGTGCTAAATCAATTCGGATGTCCCCCATAGTTGGATCAGGAGCATTGATGAGGGCAAGTCGAGGGAGGGAACACACATTGCTTCAGTTGGGCGGTGTTCTGGAGTTGCGGAGAAGATTTATCATGTCCCTGTATCGCGACGTTCCTACTATGCGTGGCTCGCAGACAATCCTTTCTGTCGAGAGCCAGTGTTCCCCCCTGTGACTGCACTCAGCACCCCCAGGATCTCTGGTTGGGTCCGTCCTAGCAACATGAAAGTGGGAAACCCAAAGAATGTTAAGGAGCGCAAAAAACCAGTACGCAGATAGCATGAGCATGTTGTAGGGTGAATAAATAGCCTGGTGTGTAATTATCCAACCATCCACACACTGTCCAGAGATATTTAATGGGGGAGTAGCCCATTCGTGAGACTGACCATCGATCAGGTAGATCAATCTTACCATGAATGGCTGCATTGATCATCTACGGCCGATTGTGCGTACTTGTAGGATCCCTTTTTTATTAAATCGGGATGTGCTAATGGTCGCCGTAAGTGCCTGAGGTCATTTCCATGGAATTTCAAACCATGGATGATGCCTGTATGTCATTCGCGTACCTTGAGTGAAGGTTGACGTGAGGCATGTCTATAATTCGGCCATCAGTCTTTTCGAGCCATGCGCTTCACCCATGGTTGGAACGTCCTTGCACTAGAGGGCTACGTCACGCATCCTCGTGCCATTTATTACTTGAGGTGTTCGCAAATTCTTCAAATTACATGTGGGTCCGGGCAAGTTCGTAATCCGACGCATGCCTAGGGCAATGGTACCCCGGCAAGCCTGATTGTGCAAGGCTTAATCGCACCCTTGAGTGTGGTATGTCAGCAAGTGTCCGCATAGGTTGACTGACCTCGGATTCCATCTGGAACTGGGGTCCCTATGCGTAGGATCACCCTTCTCCAATACTTCTCCTGATCAAAGAATCTGGTCCTTGCGTAGGTGCTCCACACAATGTTAGTGATAGTGCCCCTAGCCTGCATTCCATGGGAATCTTAGGTTCAACTGTCTTCTGAATATCATTTGTGTTCGCTGGGCAGGGTAGGTTCCTTTCCTCGGTAGAGATGCACCAAAAATTCCTAACTGTCTGAAGACATCGGAGCGTCGAAACTTTGTGCAATCGGTTTTGCCAATTTTCCAGCTCCTCATCAGAGTCAGAGAAACATTCACTATCCTTTTCCCAGTAGAGTGTTCCTTCCTCCATGGGGTTAACCCGATCTTCATCCAATGTAGTTAATTTATAAATGTGATCCAATTCCTCCTCCTCATAGGCTGGCTCTGTATACCGCGCACCTTCTTCTGGATCTAGTGGTACTATGACATGCGTACCTTTTCTTTCAAACACCATGCTGCATTTCTTTAGATTGATGACACCCCCCATGTCAATTTCCCAGTCCAATCCAAAGAGCGCAAGGTAGGGATCCACATCTTCCACGATTTCTATGACTTCAAAGTCAGCGAGGACCCTTACTCCTGCGATGTCAACCATGACTTTTGGTAATCTCCCTAGAGGGATGATTTTCTGTTGATTGGCCATTCACAGCTGGATGGTGGACCATTCTAATTTAGGTTCCCCCATTCGTTGCCATGTCTTCTTTGGTAATAAATTCGCATCTAAGCCCAGATCTAAGATAACCTGATCCATCTCGTAGTCACTAATATGCACAATCAATTGCATCTCTCTTCCGGTGCGCTTCTTATAGTTGTATAGTTTGTGTACATCGTTGGTTGCGCAGGTATTCAGTAGTGCTTGGAGATTACCTACAGCCTGCGGATTTAGTAGCAGCTTAAGACATGCCTTTAAAAAGGGCTCAACCCCTTCCTCTATTTGAGGTTGCGTTGGCGGCGGCGTGGGGAATGTTGGGGTTGTTTGTTCTTTGATAGCCATGCCTTCCTGGGAGGCAAGCTCCTCTTTTTCTCCTTGGGTGATCAACCCACTGCGTGTCATGACTTTTACACAGAGATCCACCTTTCTTAGCTCGGATTTAACTCTTTGTACATTCTGCGTAGGGGTGGGCTGCTTTTCCTGCATCTTGGCTATTAAAATTGGGCAGTCTTCTACCTCATGGTCCAGTTGCTTACAATATTTGCATGATGGCCTGGTGGGATTTGGGCATTATCTAGAAAAGTGCCTTATTTCCCCATAGTTATAACAGACTAGCTACCCACGTCCTCGTCTTGCGCTTCCTCCTCGACCTCCTATGCCTCAGGCCGGTGATCCTCCAAAGTGTGTAGAAATTCTTGGCGACGTAGGGTCCGATTTTACCCTATATAAGTTCCCATGATCCATCATTAAGTCATAAGTACAAAAATTCTTCTCATCATGTCCCTCTGATCGGCAGAATCGGCACCATTGTTGCTTTAGTTCTGGGACATACGCACCTAACCAAGGGCAACAGTTCATATCATGCAGTCCTGCTACCCGACAATCATCACACCATAGTGCAGGTCCACCTGAACATGGTTGTAATAGGACGGGCTCCCTACTCACCCCTGTGCGTATTGGGCTAGGTCCTCCTGCTTGTATGTAATCCATAAACAGAGGGCACTGATCCTTTATATGGCCAGACACCTGACATCGTATGCACCAGAGATCTGCGCAACTGTCCTTTCCCTGCTCTTCTCGCAGGTTTTGTATCTCCATATTCATAGCCCCAAGTTATTCCTGGATTTTTTGTACCCCTGCTGACGTATCCTCTTGGGGGGCAGCCTCTAGTTTCATAGCGATTTCCACAACCTTCTCCTGTGACTCAAAGGTCTGATGACTCATTGGCTGTTGAAAATGGCAACAAGAAACAGTGAAGGAGGCCTCCTGAAACATCTTTCCTGATCCTAGTTGGAAAGTGATCACCTAAACTAGGTGGGGACCACACATGTGATTTTTGTCGAAAAATCTATTTTTAGACTATGTCTATTTTTAGACATATGGAGCATGGTCTAGGAGTTGCGGGATGCTATTCTTGGATGATTGGTCAAGTTGGTAAAAATAGATGGACATCTATTTTTAGACATACAGGTAGAAGTCTATTTTTAGACTGCCTATCTAAAAATAGAATAGTCAAATATTATTAGCCCTTAATAATATTTGGACTCTAAACTTCAGTTTACTCTCTTGGAGCACTTCAGTTTGACCCCCGAATGTGGGGCATGCAACTACCGGCAGGATTTACGCTTTTCCTATGGGTTAGGTGAGCTAATGCATGGTTGACTTCAGTTAGAGCTCAAGTGGTGGAGTTCGGTGGAGTTGATGCGACAGTTAATGGAGATGGTGTTCTGGTTAACTAGTTGAACTAGTTGTATTTAGTCTAACTAACAAATACACTAGTGATGAGTGGTGTGAATTAATTAATAATTAATTCACTAATTATTAAATCATAAATCAACTAAAGAACACATCAGTTAACTCAGTGCATGTACAGTTCAGTGAAGACCAGTGAAAGAGGTAGATGAAAGGGTTGAGTTAGCTATCAATTGCGACATTAGTTGTGCATGAGATTTGCACCAAACTTGGAGGAAATTACCAATGACAATTGCACAGTTGGAGCCAGTGAGATTCGAACTTGGATCTCTATTTAGACCAGCCTTGATTGCGCAATAGAGGCAGGGGAAATTAGTGGGTGTGTTTTGAACCTGTGACTTGTTCAAAACCAAGCTAGTTTTTGTGTAGCTTTAGGAGATAGTACTGAGTACTTGTGAGGAGTTTGTACTATGTATTTGCTACATGTTCTCTCCATATAATATACAGAATAGATGAGGGGTTTTCAGCTATAAGCTTTCGCCATACATACTGTGTTAATGTGTGTGATGAATTGATGTGCTATCGCTTCTATTCTTTCCGCATGTGACAATTAATTGTAGAAGAGATTATGTGTTATGCATGCAATTCGAAATTGGTGTGTGATCAGGTTAATCTCCATTGAATAAGTGATTTATTCAGAAAATTTCTACATTGGCTTGTGCAGGTGAGGTAACAACATAGCGATGAACCATTCTGTATGTTGTCTATCATCATATTCGAATCCTCCTTCCTTGATTTCCTTCTTCGGTCGTTGATCAGCCTCCCATACTAACACAGATGCACCTTGTTTGAAGTCCTTTACTTATGCTACCAACTAGGAATAACATTTCGGCTTCCTGAGTTGGTGCTTCAAAGCATCCTTGATATCTTGAATAGATGCGCCCCCATTCTGGGCAATATACCGCATATACCAGTCTAGGGCCCTATCCTCGAAGGCCAACGACAATTGTGCCCTTTTTACCGTATCACTTACCACATTCTGCGCAGTCCATACGGAGTCTACAATGAACCAAAATCGGTCCATATCCTCATCTCCTACCCCCTTGAAGGTAGGTAGTTTCAAATGCGCAGCCATATCACTCTCTAGGGAGGGTGGCGGTATAGCCGAATTCTTACCCTTGCGTGGCCGAGGTGGCGATGTAGCTGGGGCATCTTGCGTAGCTAGTTCCTACAATGGATTGTAGGTGGATATCCCTCCGTCAAGGTTGGTACGATAGTATTTACCACTATCGGTCACACTCCCATCTAGATCCGAGGTCATTCAGTCAGTATGACTACACACAATGCTCTTTTCGCATAGTAATTTCTTGATCAGCAACGGTAACGTCCTCAGAAATTTGCCTCAGAATCCTTTGAAGAATCGTCGTTATGCCTCAGAGTATGATACAAACTGATCAATGGAAAATTCTGTCACAAATCATCCAAGCACACTATCCACCCAATGATCCACCATGCCTATGATAGTATTATCAGTTTTTTCCAGTTGCTCAAGCAGCTTTGGGGTCCACTGAGTGACTCGCTCGTCCTTCCAGCACTTTTGGAATTCCACAAGCCTGGCCAGCTGATCCAGGTGGATATTGGTGGCCTCCCACCTATTCCATTTGGACCCACAGCATCAATTCTTTCAGTTTTTCAGCTTCAGCACAACTTACTATTTTTAGCAAGTTTTCAAGTCCTGCACACCTAGAGCTATTTTGGGGACTTAATGATCTAGATGGATATTGGTGGCTACCCACCAAGTCCATTTGAACCCCCACCATTAGTTCTTTCAGTTTGTAAGTTTTAGCACAACTTACTATTTTTAGTAGTTTTTCGGGTCTTGAACTTCCAAAGCTGTTTTGAGGCCCTAAAAGACATTTTTTGGGAAAACAGGGAGCAACATGGGTCATATATTGATGTTTCTAACTTGAAAGTTGTATTCCTCGGACATATATTTCTAACGAGCTATTGAGTGCGTCAAACGAAGATCGAATGCCAAAGTTATGTCCCCGGCAAGTTGAAACACCAATTTACCCAAACGAGACCCATAGTTTCGGCGCTTCATCTCCTAGGGTTAGGTTTTTGGACATTTCAGATTCTACATTGTTTCTCAACAATAAATAGGCCCTCCAGCCTCATTGTAACATAGTTCAGGGGGCTGGGAGCTGACACATCTCTTCTCAGAGATAAGTGCTGCCAGTGCTCTAGCTCACCACATCTCCATCATGTCTGTATTGTAACACAGTTCAGGGGTTGGTAGCCTACACATCTGTTACACCATTTTTTGGTCATCTAACCTTTCATCATTAGATGGACCCAAGTACACCATGTAAGACCAGTTTTACCCCAAGTAAAACTGCTTTCACTATGTTAATTAGGAAACCCCAAAAGGGAATATTAAACAAACCCATATTTGTTTGATTTTCCCCAAGGAATAATTAATTAAACCACAATTTAATTATTATTCCCAGCCATGTTTAACCCAAAAACAAAGAAATTAATGAGATAAACCCATAGTTATCTTATTATTTTCTAGGAATGATTATTTAAATCTTATTTGGATAATATTCCTTGTTAAATATGACCAAATCAACCACCATTAATTAAATAAATCATTATTTATTTGATTATATCCCAACCACTTCCTTAAAAAGATAAATAAATCATTTATTTATTTATTTTTCACTAATCAAGGGATTTGACCCAAGTCAAACACCCTTTCCCTCCAACAAATAATAATAAAATAATCCATAGAGGTGGATCTAGATGTGATTAACATTATTTTAATCATGCACCAAGATCTAGAAGGACCCAATATTTTGTTATAAATAGGAGGGTTTTCCCCATCATTCTTCACCTTTTGTTGCCTATTAGATCACTCTGGATCTATACACTTGGTCTCATCTCTATCATTTGCTCCCATTGAGCTCTATCTTCTACATTGGGTTTTCTACATCTACAAGAGAGAGAAAGCTTAGATCTGAAGTGCTGAGGACTACAAAGAACCCATCCCATTGGGGAGATCTGGATACACCTTCTTGTTTCCTCCCAGGTGCCCTGTAATATAAAAATTCATTCAAAAATCGTGTTCTTGTCTTGTCTGTTGGATGCATGGAGCAAACCCTTTACTTTACTGCTTAATGTATTTCCATTTATAGATCGGTTTGTTGCAGATTTTAACTACTAATCGCAGATCTGAAGATGTTTGGCAGCCTCTATTGTTGTTAGGGCTATTAGTTATGCGTAGCTAAAGTGGTTCTTTTTCGTACACTTCGACGAAGAATTCATACTAACAAATGGCGACTCCACATGGGTTTTAAATTACGACCGCTGTCGTTTTTCATATTCCTGCATATCCAGCTACTTCAGACCCTAGGGTTTCTTTGACTGCTTATTTTCCTCTTTTTATGTCATTTTTCTCATAAAACCTAAACTTAAAATTTCTTCGTGTGTTTACGGCCCTATTGTGCGGTGGCGACACAGTACTTATTTGAGGCTCTTACCTACCTATACGCAGCCGAGACAACGGCGGCCTCCGCCTTTTTGGCCTAAACTGCGACACCAGACCTCGAGGTACGCACTTTTCTTTGTTTTACCACGACACCTTTCGGATACGGTCGGCTTGCGACACTGCCTTTTTCCGGCATTTTTTACGCAATTTTTGCAGGTTCTGCGCGACACGACGGTCTTCCAGCCTCTGTCTTAGCCCGCCTTGACCAAGATCTGATCTGTTTTTTCTCATCTAAGTGGGAACCCAGCCCCTTAGGGCTTTAGTACCCTCCACTTTTTGTGGAAGAGTCTTAGCTGTTTCAGCCGTCGGTTTCAGAGCTTTAGCCCCCTCTTTTCCAGATCTGTTACCTCCTGTTCAGATCCTTTGAAATCAGCCTCTTTTCCTTTCAAATCACCTCTTGTCGTTTTGTTTGGACCTCCTTTTGACGGCCTCCGCCTCACCCCCTCTGGTTTTTGCTGATTTCCTTCCCTTTTTCCAGCCACCTTGCCTCTGTCTCTTGGCTGTGATCTGCACCTCTTTCCCGCAGCTTTATCCTCCAGATCTCTGTCCCTCTTGACCCTAGGTCTGTTGAGCTCCCTTTGTGTGTGTTTTACATAGTTTTTTCCTTTCTTTTTAGCATAGTTGTGAGAGACCCACCTTTTTGGGTTAGATAGATGCATACGTAGCTGTTATTTTTCTGTCATTTCAGCATTATACTCTGTTCTCTGTAGGTTTATTTTCAGCTACGCAGCACACTTTTTCTTGCTCTCAACAACGGAAAGGGTTTAAAAATTAAAATTAACGCACACCACACACTGACCTAAGTGAAGAAGCGCCTGGTTAACACCGCCTGGCAAAGACTCTAAAATCAATTGTCACTGCACCTTATCTGCCCTTGACCTTTCTTGATTCTGTCCCTTTCTGCCCTTGTCGGTTTCCTTCTTCTTGTCATCATTGCGCCCCCAAGGCGCCTTTCCCGGAGACTTCTTGGCCTTCACCCTCAGTTTCCGATTGATCGACCTGCTCCGCACCGCCGTCGTCGAGCCAGTCCACCTTCGAGTCCGCACTCCGACTCCTCTCCTGATTCATCGGGTCCTCCTTCTCCTTCTGGTTCTCCCCCTATTACCTTCACTATGTCTGGTCCAGGGCCTAACGCTAGCGGTTCTCCCGGCCCCAATGCCGACCCTACTTCTAGCGGAACCGCCACAAACACTACCCCGACCACCCCTGTGCTGCCGTACATTGCAGGCCTCAGCCTCCCCGATTTCCATCAGTTGATTAATGACCCCATTCACCACAATGCTACCTGGCCCGCTATGCCCACCAAGCTTCCCTCTGATATCCCTAAGTTCGAGGGCCTCAATGGAGAATATCCAACCAATCACGTCCGGTCTTTCCACATGTGGTGTTCCTCCAATTCCATTACCGATGACTCCATCCGTCTTCATTTGTTCCAACGCACGCTTACCGGCGAAGCTTCTAAATGGTATGTCGAACAAGCCACTTCTTCCCATACCACGTTCGAGACTCTTGCCCAAGCCTTTTTGTCGTACTTCCAGCTCCCTCTCCGATACGACACTGGCACGGAGCTCTTGACTTCATTTAAGCAATCCTCTTCCACCCGCCTTTCTGCCCATGTTCAGGAATGGCGACGAAGACGGAGCTTATGTCGAGCCCCTCCCTTTGAAGATCGGGTTTACATGGACTGGTTCCTTCGCACCCTCCCGTCTCCCATCGGCAAAGATGTCGCCTCTCACTTTCCTCAATTTGAAGAAGCCGCCCTCCAAATAGCTTTAAAATATGACCTGATCTACGCTCAATCTGGTTATGTTTATACCGTTCTTCCTGACATCCCCAGGCCCGGTGGCGCTAACGCCCCGGGGGCAGCTCATTCCGCCGACGGTATTGTTGGATCTCTTTCCCACCCATCTGCTCACCCTCCTATGGGCTATGGTCTCCCTCAGGGAGGGGCCAGCACCTCAAGCACTCTTCCCCCTCCCGGCAACATGTATCCAGGATACGACATGCCTCCTCCTTTTGCCCAACCTCCTACTTACCTCAATGTCGCCCAACCCAACCCTTACTTTTATCCATAGCCTGGTGCGCCAGCTCCTCCAGCATATGCGCTTCCGCCTCCCTTGCCTCCTCACAACCCGCAACAACACTTACAACCCCCTCCAGGGCAAGTATTTGCACAGCAGGGTGCGATCAATCCCCCTTCTTCTCAAAGAAGGCGGAGAGGCAACCAGAACCCGTCTACCTCTGGTAACCGAGGACCCAATTTTGGTGTAGACCCTAACACTAGCAACCCGCCACAGGGCATTCCGCCCAGGCCGGACAGGCCGCTTCGCACAAACAAGCCCTGTTCGTGTTGCGGCGTTTACGGTCACTACACTCACGATTGTCCTCTCTTACCCCAGATGCGACAGATGTGGGAGTCTCAAGCCACATTGCGCGGACAACACGCCTCCCCTCATGCTCCTCCTAATGTGGCCACTACCCAGCCAGCTGTGTTCACTGATCCTTTCCCTCAACAGGGATTCGTGGCTACCCAACCCCCCGACAGCCATGTAGCCACCCCCTCATCCATTTCTGGTTCCTCTGATTACCAGATCCTTATGATGCGCTCCGATCCTTCCCCTTCCGTCGACCTTCACCTTCAAACTCGGTCTCGCCAGTATCCCAAGCCTTCTGCTCCGTCTGCTCCCGAGCCTCCATCTTCAGGTTCTACAGAGCCTCTTTCGACATCCAGTGGCCCCTTACACATCCCTCAACCCAAAATTGAGGTTCATCCAAAGATTCCAAAGGGCCCATTACGCCGAAATGCTGCTTCCGGTCGAGCCGCTCAGTCATATAGTATAGTAGATGATTTGGCGCAATCCCCTGCTGCCATTTCCACACTGGAACTCCTCCAGTCATGCCCTTCTCAAAAGAAGGCTCTACTATCTGCCGTGGGCGCTGTTGATCCTGCTGATGACCAAATGATTGTTTTTGACGCCACTCAATCGGACCATCCTCCTCTTCCCCCTTCCGTTGCTTTCCAAATCCCAGTCAAAATCCGGAACGCCACTGTATCCCGGTGTATCATTGATGAGGGGGCATCCACCTGTGTAATGTCTGCTTCGGTTTGGAAGCAACTCGGATCCCCTGAGCTGGCCCCTTCCACGATCACCCTTCGAGCATGGGACGGTCATGCCTCCCAGCCTATTGGCCTGTTTCGTAACTGTCCCATCACCCTCGCCGGTAAGACTGTTTGCGTTGACGTCGAAGTCATTGACGCCCCTCTAGACTACAACATTCTTTTGGGGCGAAGCTACACCTATGCCATGACTGCTGTCCCATCCGCGGTTTTCCGCAAGATGTCTTTTCCACATAATAGGAAGATAGTCACCATTGACCAGCTATCTTATCATGAGCCGCCGTCTCAGATCTCCTCCGAGACGACCATCTCTTCTGTAGCCAACAAGAAAACCGTCGACTCTCTGACCAGTGTCTCCCCCGGTGTCTACAAAAATTCCACCTTGCTTGGTACTTTCCCTCATCTTCCCCCTCCTCCAGTCACTGATCCCAGCTTGTCGAATGTTTGCATGATGCAATCATCTCAGGCTGCCCATAAACGGCCTGCCTCGGCTAGTCAGCAACCTCCCCCCCGCCCTCCGCAGCCCGCTCCTAGCCATTCATCTCAGCCAGCCGAACCTCCTCCTTCTGGCCCTCCCCCTACAGCTGGCATCCCCGAACCTCTTTATCCCCCAGGCTCGGTTCCCCCTGGCCTTAACCATCTCGGAGCCATCCCTCCTGGTCATTATCCTGCTGGACAGATCCCCTTCTTGGCTCCCCCTCCCGGAGTATATTCTGTCCCCGTCATGGCCACCCTCTCTCTCCCTAACTTGACCTTGGGCATTCTGGTTTGGTACCTTGACCCCCCAGCCGCCACTCCCCCTGGTCACCCCAAAACTTACATGGCTTTGACACCGGTTCAACCGGTCCCCCTCGCTTCCTCTATAGCCACTGTGCCCCCAGCACCTCCACAGAACCCTTCTCCTGTTGTGACGGCTACCGGGAAGAAAGGCAAAGCCCGCAAGGGGGCAACCAAAGACCAAACCACCACGACCACCCTGGCTCCTTCTCCGCCCGCGAAGCCTTGTGCCTTATGTGATGTCACTGGTCATGCCACCCATGCTTGTCCCGAACTACCTCGTATCCGGCCCATGGTAAAAGTCGCGTTCCCCGACACTACGGTCACTGAAACTCCCACTCCTTCTTCGACCGTCCCCAAGAACCCCAAGACTCTCCGCACCAACAAGCCCTGTGCCTTGTGCGGTGTCCACGGCCACTACTCCCATTATTTTCCTCACCTGACGCATTACCATGCCTCCCTTGAGGTGATCCGCGAGTATGAGGTTGAACAAAATCAATCCGCCTCTCCCATTCTCGCGCAGTATGCTGCAGGCCAGCCTGAGGATCCCCCCGCTCCCATCCACATCCCCCCCCCTGATGTTCAGATGACGGAGTCTATAGTAACCATTCTTTACCTATCCTCCTCTGCACGACACTCGGAGCCTAGCCCGTCTGCATCCTCCCCTGTTGTGTCCCTCGATACTCGAGATCACTCCACTTGTGTCTCTGTTGACCTCCGCAGCCCGAGTCCTCGCCATGTTTTCGATAGCTCTCATACACCACCTTGTTTGAGTCTTGATCATCCTGCCCCTTCCTCCTCCCATTACCGCTCGATGACTTCTGTACCCTCACGCTGCCGTCATTTCCTTTCATCCCCTCATTTATTGTCTTGTCACACCATGTTGCCGGACCCCCCGTCCACACCCTTTATCGGTTACGCCGATGGTGCAAGTCGCTACTCCAGGAATCTTGCCTCGGTAGGGTGGGCCATCTTCACCCCCTTGCATGACCTCGTTCTGTCTAACGGGGTATGCATTGGTTCTGCCACCAACAATCAGGCCGAATATGATGCAGTGCGTGGCCTATTAGCTGATGCCCTCTTGCATCGCATCCTCCATCTGCACGTTCGTTTGGATTCCCTGCTTCTTGTAATGCAACTAAATGGTGTTTATCGTGTGCATAACCCTGTGCTATTTAGACGCTATTTACGAGTGAAAGTCTTAATACGTGCGTTTGAAACCATAACTTTCAACCATGTGCCCCGAGACCAGAATCACTATGTAGATAGTATTGCAAACCATGTTCTAGATTGGCATTTATCACACACATTTCATACAAGACAATAACATTAAATCAACCATCAAAAGACGATACATATCCATAATATGTGTCGCAAAACATATATTTAGAGTCCATCTACTCTGATACATACGACATGCCCATAGCATGTTACAAACAAAAAGCCAAAAATTGGGGGCACCACTTGCCCCTACATACATCATAGGGGGCACCACCTGCCCCTACATACATCAGAGGGGGCACCACATGCCTAATCACTATCTGGGGCTCCTGGGAGCCAATGGCTGCCGCCCTGCCGACATGTAGATCACGCATGAAAACCCGACCGGCCATCGCCATGCGCCCGCATGATACCTCGCCACTCAGGGGAGACCAACACATGGCTCTATGTGCGGGTCATCTAAATCCCACGCCACCGCGCTCGATACTCCGGTCAATAGTGCGCTCACATCTACGGCGGATGTCCTCCGGTAGAGCGGTACATCCTCGTCTGTTGCTCTCGACCCACTCTGACCCGTAGCTCCAGACGCTGCCGGTCGTCCCATATATCCGGCCGGTTTTACCGGTGCTATATCTGCATACCAAAAGTCCATGAATCAGTATCATTATTTACTATTCAAAAACTTTAACATGCCCATATAAGAATAGCAATTTGTCACTTACCATCGGGCCCCCAGACTCAACCACACGGAAGTGGTAGATCCGGATCCCCACAGTAGCTCATCCCACTATACGGGTAGTCGTCTATGTACAACGGCATCTGATCCCAATGGGCAAAAAACTCCGGTCGAAACACTCGCCCGACTGCCCCTCCCCCTCCTCTGCAGAGTAGTCGTCCCCAACGACGCATCCTGGGCTCTCTCGGGCCCCCATCTGGAAGCTGCACACGAGGCCTCAAGGTCGGGATCTTCTCAAAGAAGAAGGTGCACAATACAGTCCCATATGAGCAATCATGATTCACCTGCCGCCTGCATAGCGACAACTGTCGCTTTAGCGACACGAGCATCATTTGGGCCCACCCAAAGTAGGTCCCACCCAACACACTCTCCACTATCATCATCTGCCCACCGGTGATGTGATGGAACGCCTGGCTGCCCAGGATTCGCAGCACAGCTGCGGCCACTGCACGGGTTTCTAGCCTCTCTAGATCCCCGATAGATATTCGAGTCCCCTTGACTTGGAGACCCGGTCGACAATGGCGTTCCACGAACTCCATGATATGCCGCTCCCGCGGCAGCACTGGATGTGTGTCTCCCACTATCCCCAGTGGTGGGAGGCCGGTCGGGAAGTACACATCCTGGACCGTCAGTTCGATCCTGTGCCCTTGCACTACAAAGATCTCCTGATCTGGATCCCAATAACTGATAATTCAGGCCAGTAATGGTTCCCCTGCTCTCATCAACGGGTTCTCCACAAACTTGAGAACCCCAAATCTGGCCAATACACGACGAACGCCCTGATCCGCCTGGATCTCTGTCCGAAGTGTTCCTAGATCCCTCTCTCTCCAGTTGACCCGCAACTCTGCCATACCTGCACAAACACATTCTTTTTGTCAGGGTACAGATCGGGAAAACCATAACCACACACCAAAACCCAACTCCCAGCCATAAAACAGCACCAAACCCCCCTCATCTCCCAGGTCGCAGTTTTCTGCCATTTTCTGGACCAGGTCGCACTTTTTGCCCTAGAACCTGCGTCATGGGTCGCACTTTTTGCCCCAAAAAGTGCGACCCGGCCGTAGAGATGAGGGAGGGGCTGTTTCTGGGGTGTTGGGCCCTAAACTGCAAATCTAATCCATCAAAATGAAAGAGCAAGGTTAGGCCTCTTACCTCCAACTGACAGATCTCGAATCCAACGGTCGGTTTGTCCGCTACGTTCGCCGCAAGATTTAGGGCCTTCTCTCCTCTCCACATTCACCAGAGCAACAATAGCAAATGAATGATTTTGGAGGGAAAACTGCCTCATTAAAAGAGAACCCATGTTTCTTCTTTCGACTGCTGCGACCACACCGTAGCCCCGTTCGACGAACCGTCAGCACCGCTGGTCAGATCTCACCGAGCTCTCAAATGGGTTTTTATTAGTTTTTGGTGATTTGATACTTCACCCGGACACATTTTGTCCACGAAGGGTCACTTCACCACTCCTTAAAATCGAATTTGCTCACTTACGACACTTGTACATGGGACACCATATCGCTCCCTTACTTGTCCATGTTCGTGTCGATTTTCGTCATGAGTGCCCACCTTGTACTCATGCTTCCATGGCCCCCCATTGGGGCCTTTATGTGTGGCAGCACTATCAAGTCGCCCTTGTTTAGAGCATCCAAGTTGAGTCATCATTGCATTCATGGAGTCTATCCTGCGTCCCTTTACACCCCACTATAGCCCTCCATTCTTCTTTGCTTGGTTCCTCTCTTGTGTCGCATGTCATGACCTTCAGCCCCACTGTCCCCTGTCCCTGTCGATATTGTGTCAGTCGCTGCCATGTCATTCATGCCCTTTATGCTCTAACAAGGGAAGTCGTCCATTCGCCACTCCATCCTTCCCATTTCCACCATCATCATTAGTGTCAGTCTGTCTGTCGCTCTATTGTTCTTCTCTCGTGCCTTAGTTGAGGATCTCTCATTGCCTCACCTACGGCGGACCTCCTTCTGTCGACATCAGCACATTTATTCCCGAAGCAAGGTCTAGAGGGCGGTGTACCTTGGTTCCAGCTTCCACTCTTGTTCGGTGCCTCGGATCAGGCAGGGGGATCTCTCACTTCCTTTTGACTTGATTACTTCTCCAGCTCCTTTCAGCATGATCGAGATGAGTATACTGGACAGTCCAGTGACCCAGCAGCAGCTCTTGATGATTCCCGGGCGTGTGTGAGATGTCTCAGCCCTCATGAGGGGGTGGCCCTGCAGGTAGCCCCCCACATGCCCGGATGACCTCTTCATTGCAGCCTTTGATGCCGCTCCAGGTTTTGATGATGTTGGCCTTAGCCACTTGCAGCACCTCTATGATTTGCATGTATCAGTCAGATTTTGTGAGCCCTTCCCCATTTACAGGGGGCATTTGGGTTGTATTTATCTCATGTACTCAGATATTATTGTACTAGTCCAGGCTGTTATCCCAGGCACAGCATGTATGTGAGACTCTTCATTGTATTTTTATCTGGCCTTTGTTTATGCCAGTTGTACTCTATGGTTCGGTCCCTTGTTTACTAGACACACTATTCTTTTGTACTTTGTCACGGCGGGCATAGGTATGCCTCCCCCGCCGCCTTCAGCACAGGTACCCTCTCATAAAAAGAGACTTGTTGCACCTGCGAGTCTTGTCTCCTCAGGGTCTAGTCCTTCAGCACACTATCTACCTCACATTTCCCTCTCTGACATCCCTTTTTGCTGTCTAGTGATTGTGTTCTTACAACGTACTTCGGTCATACGATTTGCTCCTGACACTCGCACGCTGGGGGGCAATCTGTTACACCATTTTTTGGTCATCTAACCTTTCATCATTAGATAGACCCAAGTACACCATGTAAGACCAGTTTTACCCCAAGTAAAACTGCTTTCACTATGTTAATTAGGAAACCCCAAAAGGGAATATTAAACAAACCCATATTTGTTTGATTTTCCCCAAGGAATAATTAATTAAACCACAATTTAATTATTATTCCCAGCCATGTTTAACCCAAAAACAAAGAAATTAATGAGATAAACCCATAGTTATCTTATTATTTTCTAGGAATGATTATTTAAATCTTATTTGGATAATATTCCTTGTTAAATATGACCAAATCAACCACCATTAATTAAATAAATCATTATTTATTTGATTATATCCCAACCACTTCCTTAAAAAGATAAATAAATCATTTATTTATTCATTCTTCACTAATCAAGGGATTTGACCCAAGTCAAACACCCTTTCCCTCCAACAAATAATAATAAAATATTCCGTAGAGGTGGATCTAGATTTGGTTAACATTATTTTAATCATGCACCAAGATCTAGAATGACCCAATATTTTGTTATAAATAGGAGGGTTTTCCCCTTCATTCTTCACCTTTTGTTGTATACTAGATCACTCTGGATCTATACACTCGGTCTCATTTTCTGCCATTGTTGCTCCCATTGAGCTCTACCTTCTACATTGGGTTTTCTACATCTACAAGAGAGAGAAAGCTTAGATCTGAAGTGCCGAGGACTACAAAGAACCCATCCCATTGAGGAGATCTGGATACACCTTCTTGTTTCCTCCCAGGTGCCCTGTAATATAAAAATTCATTCAAAAATCGTGTTCTTGTCTTGTCTGTTGGATGCATGGAGCAAACTCTTTACTTTACTGCTTAATGTCTTTCCATTTATAGATCTGTTTGTTGCGGCATTTTAACTACTAATTGCAGATCTGAAGATGTTTGGCAGCCTCTATTGTTGTTAGGGCTATTAGTTATGCGTAGCTAAAGTGGTTCTTTTTCGTACACTTCGACGAAGAATTCATACTAACAACATCTCTTCTCAGAGATAAGCGTTTCCAGTACCCTAGCTCATCTATTTCCATTATGTCTATAAACATATTTATGTTATTTGATATTAATGAAATGAAGCATTATTTCCGCTGCATCTCTATGTTTATGTTTATTTCTGTATTCTGCTGCGTTCCTGCCTAAATCCGGATCAGTGGTATCAGAGCAGGTATGCTCTTTCTCTGTTTTTCTTTTCATGTCCCCAACGCGGCCAGGGTATAAGGAGTTCAACCTCACAACCCTGACGACCCCTTATGGCGGAAGGAAAGAAAGACGAGGGAGCAGGAGATCCTATCAAAATCTTGCTCGAGGATGTTGATGGATAACTTTGACCAGATCCTTCAATGGTTGCCCATCGATGGCACATCTACATCCAGCACGTCTGCCAACAGTTCCGCGACATCTTGGACAAATCCAATACCAAGTTCAGCAAAATTTTCCCCCCCATGGAGGAACTTAATGCAATGGAGACCATTGCTTCCTAAGGAGGGAGGAATGATCCAGGTGGATATTGGTGGCCTCCCACCTATTCCATTTGGACCCGCAGCATCAATTCTTTCAGTTTTCCAGCTTCATCACAACTTACTATTTTTAGCAAGTTTTCGGGTCCTACACACCTGGAGCCGTTTTCGGGACTTAATGATCCAGATGGATATTGGTGGCCACCCACCGAGTCCATTTGAACCCCCACCATCAGTTCTTTCAGTTTGTAAGTTTCAGCACAACTTACTATTTTTAGCATTTTTTTGGGTCCTGAACTTTCGAAGCCGTTTTGAGGCCCTAAATGTGTTGAAAATGCAGCAAGATGATGGAGCTTAGTGAAATGAATTCGCCTTCACTAAGTGGGCCCGCAGGCAAATTCTGGCGCAAAATCTATTTTTAGACTATGTCTATTTTTAGACATATGGAGCATGGTCAGGGGATTGCAGTATGAGATTCTTGGAGCATTGGTCATGTTGGTAAAAATAGATGGGACTCTATTTTTTGGACCTATAGGTCGAAGTCTATTTTTAGACTGCCTCTCCTTAAAATAGGGAAGTCAAATATTATTTACCCTTAATAATATTTGGACTATAAACTTCAATTTACTCTCTTGGAGCACTTCAGTTCGAGCCTTGGAAGTGGCTCATGCATCTGACAGAGGAATTACGCTATTCCCAAGGGTTTGATGGCATCATGCATGGTTGACTTCAGTTAGGACTTCAGTGGCAGAAGTTTGGTGGAGTTAATGAGACGGCTAGTGGAGTTGTGTTCTGTTTATTTTAGTTGAACTAGTTGAGATTAGTTTAACTAGCTAATCAATTAGTTATGAGTGGAGTGAATTAAAGATTATTTAATTCATTAATTAATAACTCATTATTCAACTCAAGAACACATCAGTTCACTACAGTGCATGATCAGTTCAGTGGAGACCAGTGAAAGAGGTAGATGAAAGGGTGGAGTTAGCTATCAGTGGCGACATCGGTTGTGCATGAGATTTGCACCACACTTGGAGGATTTGTCCATGACAATTGCGCAGTCAAGCCAAGGAGATTCGAACCTTGGATCTCTATATAGACAGGCCTGGATTGCGCAATAGAGGCAAGGCAATTGGCGGTGAGTTTTGAACCAGTAACCTGTTCAAAACTGAGCTAGATTGTGTGTAACTTCATGAGAAAGTATTGAGTACTTGTGAGGAGTATTGTACTGAGTTTGTTACATGATCTCCATTATAATATACACAATAGCTGCGGGGTTTTCAGCTATAAGCTTTCCCCATACATACTGTGTTAATGTGTATGATGATTTGATGTGTTATCGCTTGATTTTATTTCCGCATGTTTGATGATCTGAGTGGAAGAGATTATGTGTTGCATATAAATTCGAATTGTATGTGATCAGGATAGTCTCGGTGGATAATTAATCATTATTCATCAAATTTCTACAAAACGACATATTTTGGGAAAACAGGGACCGATGTTGCTTGCTTAAAAGTTGTAGTCCTCGGATAGATCTTTCCAACGAGGTATTGAGCGCGTCAAACAGAGATCAGATGCTAAAGTTACGTCTCCGGGAAGTTGAAACACCAATTTACCCAAACGGGACCCACAGTTTTGGTGCTTCATCTCCTAGAGTCAGGTTTTTGGACGTTTTGGATTCTACATTGTTTCTTAAAAATAAATAGGCCCTCAAGCCTCATTGTAACATAGTTCAGGGGGCTGGGAGCTGACACATCTCTTCTCAGAGATAAGCGCTACCAGTGCCCTAGCTCACCACATCTCCATCATGTCTGCATTGTAGCACAGTTCAGGGGCTGGTAGCCGACACATCTGTTCTCAGATATAAGTGTTGTCAGTACCCTAGCTCATCTATTTCCATTATGTCTGTAAGCATATTTCTGTTATTTGATATTAATGAAATGAAGCATTATTTCCGCTACATCTCTATGTTTATGGTTATTTATGTATTTTTCTGCATTCCTGCCTAAATCCAGATCAGTGGTATTAGAGTGGGTATGCTCTTTCTCTGTTTTTCTTTTCATATCCCCAACGCGGCCAGGGTATAAGGAGTTCAACCTCGCAACCCCGACGACCCCCCATGGCGGAAGGAAAGAAAGACAAGAGAGCAGGAGATCCTATCAAAATCTTGCTCGAGGATGCCCTCAAGAAACAAAGGAACACGATCATGGATAACTTTGATTAGATCCCTCAATGGCTGCCCATCGACGGCATATATACATCCAGCATGTTTGCCAACAAGTCAGCGACATCCTGGAAAAATCCAATACCAAGTTCAGCAAAATTCCCCCCCCCCCCCCCATGGAGGAACTTAACGAAATGGAGACCATTGCTTCCTAAGGAGCGAGGAATGATCCAGGTGGATATTGGTGGCCTCCCACCTATTCCATTTGGACCCGCAGCATCAATTCTTTCAGTTTTTTAGCTTCAGCACAACTTACTATTTTTAGCAGTTTTTCGGATCCTGCACACCTCGAGCCGTTTTGGGGACTTAATGATCGAGATGGATATTGGTGGCCACCCAACGAGTCCATTTGAAACCCCACCATCATTTCTTTTAGTTTGTAAGTTTCAACACAACTTACTATCTTTAGCAGTTTTTCAGGTCCTAAACTTCCGAAGCCTTTTTGAGGCCCTAAACGACATTTTTTGGGAAAACGGGGCGCAACATGGGTTGTTGACCAATATTTCTCACTTAAAAGTTGCAGTCCTAGGATAGATCTTTCTAACGAGCTATTGAGTGCATCAAACGGAGATCGGATTCCAAAGTTACGTCCCTGGGAAGTTCAAACACCAATTTACCCAAACAGGACCCACAGTTTTGGTGCTTCATCTCCTAGGGTTAGGTTTTTGGACGTTTCGGATTCTACATTGTTTTTCAACAATAAATAGGCCCTTGAGCATCATTGTAACACAGTTCAGGGGGCTAAGAGCTGACACATCTCTTCTCAGAGATAAGCGTTGCTAGTGCCCTAGCTCACCACATATCCATCATGTCTACAGTGTAACACAGTTCAGGGGCTGGTAGCCGACACATCTCTTCTTAGAGATAAGCGTTGCTAGTACCCTAGCTCATCTATTTCCATTATGTCTTTAAGCATATTTCTGTTATTTGATATTAATGAAATGAAGCATTATTTCCGCTGCATCTCTATGTTTATGGTTATTTCTGTATTCTGCTATGTTCCTGCCTAAATCCGGATCAGTGGTATCAGAGCGGGTCTGCTCTTTCTCTGTTTTTATTTTCATGTCCCCATCGCAGCTAGGGTATAAGGAGTTAAACCTCACAACCCCGACGACCCCCCATTGCGGAAGGAAAGAAAGACAAGGGAGCAGGAGATCCTATCAAAATCTTGCTCAAGGATGCCCTCAAGAATTAAAGGAACACGATGATGGATAACTTTGACTAGATCCCTCAATGGCTGCCCACCAATGGCACATATACATCCAGCATGTCTGCCAACAAGTTGGCAACATCCTAGAAAAATCCAATACCAAGTTCAGCCAAATTCCCCCCCCCCCCCCCATGGAGGAACTTAACACAATGGAGACCATTGCTTCCTAAGGAGCGAGGAATGATCCAGGTGGATATTGGTGGCCTCCCACCTATTCCATTTGGACCCGCAGCATCAATTCTGTTAGTTTTTCAGCTTCAGCACAACTTACTATTTATAGCAGGTTTTCAGGTCTTGCACACCCAGAGCCGTTTTGGGGACTTAATGATCCAGATGGATATTGGTGGCCACCCACCAAGTCCATTTGAACCCCCACCATCAGTTCTTTCATTTTGTAAGTTTCAGCACAACTTACTACTTTTAGCAGTTTTTTGGGTCTTGAACTTCCAAAGCCGTTTTGAGGCCCTAAACGACATTTTTTGGGAAAACGGGGAGGAACATGGGTCGTAGACTGATGTTTCTCACTTAACCATTGTATTCCTCGGATAGATATTTCTAACGAGCTATTGAGCACGTCAAACGGAGATCGGATGCCAAAGTTACATCCCCGGGAAGTTGAAACACCAATTTACCCAAACGGGACCCACAGTTTTGGTGCTTCATCTCCTAGGGTTAGGTTTTTGGACATTTTAGATTCTACATTGTTTCTCAACAATAAATAGGCCCTCGAGCCTCATTTTAACACAGTTCAGGGGGCTGGGACCTGACACATCTCTTCTCAGAGATAAGCGCTACCAATGCCCTAGCTCACCACATCTCCATCATTTCTGCATTGTAACACAGTTCAGGGGCTGGTAGCCGACACATATCGTCTCAGAGATAAGCATTTCCAGTACCCTAGCTCATCTATTTCCATTATGTCTGTAAGAATATTTCTGTTATTTGATATTAACGAAATGAAGCATTATTTCTGTTACATCTCTATGTTTATGGTTATTTATGTATTCTGCTGCGTTCCTACCTAAATCCGGATCAGTGCTATCAGAGCGGGTCTGCTCTTTTTTTGTTTTTCTTTTCATGTCCCCAACGCGGCCAGGGTATAAGGAGTTCAACCTCGCAACCCCGACGACCCCCCATGGCGGAAGGAAAGAAAGATGAGGGAGCAGGAGATCCTGTCAAAATATTGCTCGAGGATTCCCTCAAGAAACAAAGGAACACGATGATGGATAAATTTGACCATATCCTTCAATGGCTGCCCACCGACGACACATCTACATCCAGCACGTCCCCCAACAGGTCCGTGACATCCTGGACAAATGCAATACCAAGTTCAACAAAATTCCCCCCCCCCCCCCCCCATGGAGGAACTTAACGCAATGGAGACCATTGTTGCCTAAGGAGGGAGGAATGATCCAGGTGGATATTGGTGGCCTCCCACCTATTCCATTTGGACCTGCAGCATCAATTATTTCAGTTTTTCAGCTTCAGCACAACTTACTATTTTTAGCAGGTTTTCGGGTCCTGCACACCCGGAACCGTTTTGGGGACTTAATGATCCAGATGGATATTGGTGGCCACCCACCAAGTCCATTTGAACCCCCACCATCAGTTCTTTCAGTTTGTAAGTTTCAGCACAACTTACTATTTTTAGCAGTTTTTTGGGTCCTCAACTTCCGAAGCCGTTTTGAGGCCCTAAACGACTTTTTTTGGGAAAACGGGGAGTAACATGCGTCATAAACCGGTATTTCTCACTTATAAGTTGTAGTCCTCGGATAGATCTTTCTAACGAGCTATTGAGCGCATCAAACGGAGATCAGATGCCAAAGTTACGTCCCCGAGAAGTTGAAACACCAATTTACCCAAACGGGACCCACAATTTTGGTGCTTCATCTCCTATGGTTAGGTTTCTGGACGTTTCAGATTCTACATTGTTTCTCAACAACAAATAGGCCCTCGAGCCTCATTGTAACACAGTTCAGGGGGCTGGGAGCTGACACATCTCTTCTCAGAGATAAGCGCTACCAGTGCCCTTGCTCACCACATCTCCATCATATCTGCATTGTAACACAGTTCAGGGGCTGGTAGCCGACACATCTCTTCTCAGAGATAAGCATTGCTAGTACCCTATCTCATCTATTTCCATTATGTCTTTAAGCATATTTCCGTTATTTGATATTAATGAAATGAAGAATTATTTCCGCTGCATCTCTATGTTTATGGTTATTTCTGTATTCTGCTACGTTCCTGCCTAAATCCGGATCAGTGGTATCAGAGTCGGTCTACTCTTTCTCTATTTTTATTTTCATGTCCCCAACGTGGACATGGTATAAGGAATTCAACCTCGCAACCCTGACGACCCCCCATGGCAGAAGGAAAGAAAGACGAGGGAGCAGTAGCTCCTATCAAAATCTTGCTCGAGGATGCCCTCAAGAAACAAAGGAACGCAATGATGGATAAATTTGACCAGATCCTTCAATGGCTGCCCACCAATAGCACATCTACATCCAGCACATCCACCAACAGGTCCGCGACATCCTAGACAAATCCAATACCAAGTTCAAAAAAAATTTCCTCCCCCATGGAGGAACTTAACGCAATGGAGACCATTACTTCCTAAGAAGGGAGGAATGATCCAGGTGGATATTGGTGGCCTCCCACCTATTCCATTTAGACCCGCAGCATCAATTCTTTAAGTTTTTCAGCTTCAGCAGAACTTATTATTTTTAGCAGGTTTTCGGGTCCTGCACACCTAGAGCCGTTTTGGGGACTTAATGATGCAGATGGATATTGGTGGCCACCCACTAAGTCCATTTGAATGCCCACCACCATTTCTTTCAGTTTGTAAGTTTTAGCACAACTTACTATATTTAGCATTTTTTTGGGTCCTGAACTTCCGAAGCCGTTTTGAGGCCCTAAACGAAATTTTTTGGGAAAACGGGGAGAAACATGGGTGTTAGACTAATGCTGCTCACTCAAAAGTTGTAGTCCTCGGATAGATCTTTCTAATGAGCTATTGAGCGCATCAAACGTAGATCGGATGCCAAAGTTATGTCCTCGGGAAGTTGAAACACCAATTTACCCAAACGGGACCAACAGTTTTGGCGCTTCATCTCCTAGGGTTAGGTTTCTGGATGTTTCGGATTCTACATTTTTTCTCAACAATAAATAGGCCCTCGAGCCTCATTGTAACACAGTTCAGGGGGCTGGGAGCTGACACATCTCTTCTCAGAGATAAACGCTACCAGTGCCCTAACTCACCACATCTCCATCATGTCTGCATTGTAACACAGTTCAGGGGCTGGTAGCCGACACATCTCTTCTCGGAGATAAGCGTTTCCAGTACCCTAGCTCATTTATTTCCATTATGTCTGTAAGCATATTTCTGTTATTTGATATTAATGAAATGAGGCATTATTTTTGTTGCATCTCTATGTTTATGGTTATTTCTGTATTCTGCTGCGTTCCTGCCTAAATCTGGATCAGTGGTATTAGAGCGGGTTTTCTCTTTCTCTGTTTTTCTTCCCCAACATGGCCAGGGTATAAGGAGTTCAAACTCGCAACCCCGACGACCCCCCATGGTGGAAGGAAAGAAAGACGAGGGAGCAGGAGATCCTATCAAAATCATGCTCGAGGATTCCCTCAAGAAATAAAGGAACGCGATTATGGGTAACTTTGACCAAATCCTTCAATGGATGCCCACCGACGGCACATCTACATCCAGCACGTCTGCCAACAGGTCCGCGACATCCTGGACAAATCCAATACCAAGTTCAGCAAAATTTCCCCCTGCCATGGAGGAACTTAACACAATGGAGACCATTGCTTCCTAAGGAGGGAGGAATGATCCAGGTGGATATTGGTGGCCTCCCACCTATTCCATTTGGACCCGCAACATCAATTCTTTCAGTTTTTCAGCTTCAGCACAACTTACTATTTTTAGCAGGTTTTCAGGTCCTGCACACCCGGGGCTGTTTTGGGGACTTAATGATCCAGATGGATATTGGTGGCCACCCACCGAGTCCATTTGAACCCCCACCATCAGTTCCTTCAGTTTGTAAGTTTCAGCACAACTTACTATTTTTAGCAGTTTTTCGGGTCCTGAACTTCCGAAGCCGTTTTGAGGCCCTAAATGACATTTTTTGGGAAAACAGGGAGCAACATGGGTTGTAGACCAATGTTTATCACTTAAAATTTGTAGTCCTCGGATAGATCTTTCTAACGAGCTATTGAGCGCGTCAAATGGAGATCGGATGCCAAAGTTACGTCCCCGGAAAGTTGAGACAACAATTTACCCAAACAGGACCCACAGTTTTGGCGCTTCATCTCCTAGGGTTAGGTTTTTGGACGTTTCAGATTCTACATTGTTTCTCAACAATAAATAAGCCCTCGAGCCTCATTGTAACATAGTTCAGGGGGCTGGGAGCTGACACATTTCTTCTCAGAGATAATTGCTACCAGTGCCCTAGCTCACCACATCTGCATCATGTCTACATTGTAACACAGTTCAGGGGCTGGTAGCCTAGACATCTCTTCTCAGAGATAAGAATTGCCAGTACCCTAGCTCATCTATTTCCATTATGTCTGTAAGCATATTTCTGTTATTTGATATTAATGAAATGAATCATTATTTCCACTGCATCTCTATGTTTATGGTTATTTCTGTATTCTGCTGTGTTCCTGCCTAAATCCGGATCACCAGCCACTCCTGGAGTTCAATTGCAAAGGTTACAAAAAATATTTCGTGGCTTTCAGTAATAATGTACCTATTTTTCCACCTTTCCTTCGTTAATTTTTCACTGTCATTTTCTTTTACTCCGAACTCCTGGATTTGTCTTTCGAACCAGTGTTCAATCTCTTTTCTTTCAGGTTTCCAGTATTCTGTTGTCATTACCTGATTCCTCTCTCAGAATTCTTCTGGTCCCGACAACGGAACCATTTGTTGGCTCGAGGGGTCCTGACCCAGGTTCGGTAAGCAAGGTTTTCCAACAAATGCCTATATTACTGGCCCTTTCGACAGTGACCTTCTTTCGTAGGTCAAAATCTCACCTGAAGTAGTATGGGTGGATGCTGAAACCAAGTTTCCGCACCCTGAGAAAGGATGGGTAAAGCAAGCAGAGCAGTGCTAGATCATGTAATCCTCGATTACCTTATTCTACGCAGAGTTAATTGAATATCTATTCGCATCCACGTGCAGTAGATTTATAGTTATACGCTTGTTATGTCACCAACACAACAATACATAAAAAGAACATAACAGATCTAGATCCAAGAACACAGTACACAGATCTTTCACAACTTAAGGACAAAAAACACAGAATACAACAATTACTACTAATTCATATAACAGTACTCACAGGTTCAGTTCTCTAACAATATTTAGCATTCATTCATTCATCAATTCTTCCTTGCAATTCCAATTCCCTTCCCAACCTACGCACACAGCAAGAGGGTCCACACACAACTGGATTAGGATCTCCGCACACACAGCCAGCGGGAATCCGTTCCCCAAAACCCAAATAGATAGCTTAAACAACAAATCGCAACAATAGCTCATCGTTTTCTATCCTTTACAATACAAAATGCATCTCTATTTATAACAATCTAGCCTCCACTTTCCTATAGTTCCCAACCCATGGTGTTCGGACCCCTAGTTTACCCTTTGACCCATTACAATGCATTCGGGGCTTTGACCCACCCCAAAACCCCTCCGCTAGGCTAAATATAATCAAAAATATCAAAATTGGACCAGTTTCGCAGCTTTTTAGGAGACCCCGTTCCAACATGTAGCACAAGAAAAACAAGAAGATGTATGGTTCTTAGACTCAAGTTGTAGTAACCATATGACTAGAAACATAGCAATGTTTGCCAATCTCGATGAAAGTATAAAATATGAAGTGACAACAGGGAATGATAGCAAGGTCTCTGTCATGGGAAAAGGAAGAGTAAAAATATTGACAAAGAAGGGAGAGAGGAAGTTTGTGCTAGATTTCTATTATGTACCTCGCCTGAAATGTAACCTTCTAAGTGTTGGACAACTCGTGAATAAGGGCTACAATGTGTTTTTTTAAGAATGATGTGTGCACAATCATGGATATACCTCCAAGTAGACAGGTCATTGCAAAAGTGCATATGACAAGCAATAGAATGTTTCCTCTCAAGATCAGATCAGACTTGAAGGAAATAGGTATTGTAGTAGCAACCACACAAGAAATCTTTCAAGAAGAAGTGAAATATGAGAACTGGTTATGGAATTTGAGATTTGGACATCTCAATTTCGGAGGTTTGAATTTTCTGCATAGAAAAGGCATGGTAAAGGGATTACCACTCATAGAGAAACCAAACAACCTATGTGAAGGCTGCATCTTGGGCAAATAACATAGAAAATCATTTCCAGAAGGAAAGAGTATAAGGGCAAAGGCACCCTTGGAAGTTTTCCACTCAGATTTATGTGGTCTAATGAAAATGCCATCATTAGCTGGAAGTCACTATATGTTGGCATTTATAGATGATTACACAAGGAAGACATGGGTCTATTTTCTAAAACAGAAAAGTGAAGTGTTTGAACAGTTCTACCACTTCAAAGCTCTTGTTGAGAAGCAAAGTGGACATTACATAAAAGTGTTGAGAATTGACAGAGGTGGAGAATATATCCTCAAAGACTTCCTACGTTTCTGCAGGGAGCATAGAATACACAAGTAATTTACCACAAGGTATACACCTCAGCAAAATGGTGTAGCAGAAAGAAAGAATAGGACCATCATGGACATGGTAAGAAGTATATTGAAGGAAAATCATTTTCCAAGTGAGTATTGGGCAGAAGATGTAAACTGTGCAACTTATATTTTAAATAGATGTCCAACTAAATTTGTTATGAACAAAGTTCCAGAAGAAGCATGGAGTGGAACAAAGCAAGTTGTCACTCACATGAGAGTGTTTGGATGTGTGGCATATGCACATGTCCCGGATCAGTTAAGGAAGAAGCTGGAAAACAAGGCGGATAAGTGTATATTTGTTTGATACAATGGTGAATCCAAGGCCTACAAGCTCTATAATCCATCAACCAAGAAGGTAATAATCAACATAGATGTTCACTTCATTGAAGAAGAAGCTTGGGATGGAATTTTAGAGAAGACAGTGAATGTGAAGACATGTATTTCACATGAAGAGAAGGAGGAATTGATTGCAGAAAATAATTCCTCAATGGTGGCTCCTCCTCCACCTACACTAGCTCAACAGAGCACACCGCAAGCAAGAAATAGAGTAGCAGTGAAAAACCAAGGAAGTGCTTCTCCAAGCGCACCACAGGGATCAACAACTCCCTCGAGTTCAAGTGCAACTCCAAGCACATCTTCAGCAAATACAAGAAGACCAAAACCCAGAAATTTAAGTGAAATTTATGAGCAAGAAGAAGTAAATAGTAATGCTGGTCTGAATTCTTTATTTGCTTTATTTTTTCATGTTGATGACCCAATCCATTTTGAAGATGCAGTCAAAGAAGAGAAGTGGATTGAAGCAATGAATGAAGAGATAGGAGCAATAGAAAATAATGACACATGGGAGTTAGTGGACCTCCCATAAGGAAAAAAAGTTATTGGAGTGAAATGGGTCTATAAGACCAAGAGCAACATTGAAGGCAAGATAGAAAACCATAATGCAAGATTTGTTGTCAAAGGCTACAAGAAACAACAAGGAAGAGACTATGAGGAAACCTTTGCACCAGTTGCAAGGATGGAGACAGTGCAGATAGTGTTGTCCATAACAGCACAACAAAAGTGGAAAGTTTATCAAATGGATGTGAAATCAACATTCTTGAATGGAGTGTTGAAAGAGGAGGTGCATGTTGAAAAACCTCCTAGCTATGAAATAGAAGGCCAAGAACACAAAGTGTGTAAGTTAAATAAAGCTCTTTATGGGTTGAAGCAATCACTAAGAGCATGGTACATCAGGATTGATGCTTACCTGATAGACAATGGATTTGACAAGTTTTGATGGTGAACCCACACTCTACATCAAAGAAAATGATGGTAAAATTATTATGGTTTTTTTATATGTAGATTATTTTATTTTCACAGGCAATGATGTTTCACTCATTTTTTATTTTAAAGAAGACATAAAGTGAATTTGAAATGATTGACTTGGGTTTGTTGAGATATTTTTGGGGCATAGACGTAAAGAAAACAGAAAAGGGAATTTTTATTTCCCAAGAAAAATATGTTGAAGAAGTTTTAAAGAGGTTCCATATGTAGAACAACAAAGCATCAACAACTCCAACTTTCATGGGGTTGAAGTTGAGCAAGGAATATTGCAGCAAGAATGTTGATCCGAAATTGTAAAAGAGCATGGTTGGCCACCTAATGTATTTCACTGAAACTAGGCCTGATATAATGTATGCAATAAGTTTGATAACAAGATTCATGGAGACACCCAAGGAGACACATTAACAAGTAGGCAAGAGAATATTGAGGTATGTAAATGGAACAAAGGAGTACGGTGTTCTATACTCCACATTTGATAATTTTAAATTGATTAGTTACACTGACAGTGATTGGGTTGGAAGTGTAGATGACAGAAAGAGCACATCAGGGTATGCCTTTTATTTGGGATCGGGAGTCATATCATGGGCTTCCAAGAAGCAGCCAATAGTTTCATTATCAGCAACAGAAGTTGAATATGTAGCAGCAACAGCAGCAGCATGCCAAGCAGTTTGGATGAGAAGGATGTTAGGATATTTATGTCATGAGCAAGACAAAGGAACCCCAATTTATTGTGATAATAGCTCAGCAATAGCATTATCAAAGAATTATGTTTTCCACAAAGGAACAAAGCATATTGATGCCAAATATCATTTTATAAGGGAATTGGTTAACAATGGTGATCCGGATTTATGCAGGAATGCAACAGAATATAGAAATAACCATGAACATAGAGATGCAGCGGAAATAATGCTTCATTTCATTAATATCAAATAACAGAAATATGCTTACAGGCATAATGGAAATAAAATAGCTAGGGTGCTGGTAGCGAATCTCTGAGAAGAGATGTGATGGCTACAGACCTCTGAACTGAGTTAGAATGAGGCTCGAGGGCCTATTTATTGTTGAGAAACAATGTAGAATCTGAAATGTCCAAAAACTTAACCGTAGGAGATGAGGCGCCAAAACTATGGGCACCCGTTTGGGTAAATTGGTGGTTCAACTTCCCGGGGGCGTAACTTTGGCACCTGATCTCTGTTTGACGCGCTCAATATCTTGTTAGAAATATCTATCCGAGCAGTACAATTTTTGAACGAGCAACATCGGTTCATGGACCCATGTTGCTCTCCGTTTTCCCAAAAAACGTCGTTTAGGGCCTCAAAACGGCTCCAGAAGTTCAGGACTCAAAAAACTGCTAAAAATAGTAAGTTTTGTTGCAACTTGAAAATTGAAAGAACTGATGGTGGGGGTTCAAATCGAATAGGTGGGTGGCCACCAATATCCACCTGGATTATTAAGGCCCCGAACCGGCTCCGAGAGTGGAGGACCCGAAAACATGCTAAAAATAGTAAGTTGTGTTGTATGTGAAGAGCTGCAAGAATTGATGGTGCTAGTCCAAATGGAGTAGGTGGGTGGCCACCGATATCCACCTGGATCAAATGGTGAAATTGTTTTGCAGCATTGCAGGTCAAAGGAACAGTTTGCTGATATCCTCACAAAGCGATTGGGATAGAAGAGTTTTGTTTATTTCAAACAGTGTCTGGGAATGATTGATGGCGGCAGTTGTGATTAAGGGGGAGTGTTTGAATTACTCCCAACCACCACCATGAATAAATGTGGTAGTAGCCCACGCTTATTTGAATTTTCTATGCAAGGAAGGGCAAGCCTCAGGTTTCAAACCCAAAGGCGTTTTCATGAAATCCACACAAAAATCAAATAGATAACCCGCAACCCACACTCTACGTTTATTTCTTACCTTCTGCATTGACTTACTATTTTCCCGCAACTTCGCACCCACAACATTTTTTATTTACCTTTAATCCTTTGCCATATGTTAAACTTCCGCCGATGCGATGTTAGTGGGACCCACATCAAACCTTACTGCATTTCAATTCACCACAAATCCTTTTTATTTCACCTTATTTCCTTACCTTTTCGCTTACAGCACTTCCCGACACTTTACCGCCCGCAGCCCACATTTCGCAACATTTAACGTTTATGTTTTAACCCCGCATCGAAACCTTGCGATGTGCGATGCAACATCGTCATTGCACATCGCACAAATTAACATTTAAGCCGCCCGCACTTCACAAAAATTATGTTTTAACCTTTTTCGCCACCCGTAGTGCGCACTTCACAAAGTTTTTCATTTACCTTTTAAAGTCACCCACAAAGTTATGTTATGTTATTTGCGATGCAATTGAAAAGGGGGCATGTGTCAAGCTCAAGAGTGTAGCGCACATCGCAAAGCTCAGGAGATAACGGTTAAGCGCCCCCAGGTTATTATGCTTTGGATGCGACGTGATGTGCCATGTCACATCGCATATCGCAAAACATAATTTTTTCCCATAAGAACAAATGTTCAAATTTGAAATTGCTGGCATGCGATTTGCTATGGGGAAAAAGATGTGATGAGTTTTCTGAACCGAATCACATAAGTTTTCAAGTCCACCATTTTGTGTTCTGTATATGTTGTTTTGTGTGTAAACAGCAAAATCATAACAGAGGACGATTTTGTAGTTTGAACATCTAATCCAACTTTAATTTAGCATTAAAGTTTCAGGCTTTGGCCATTTGTATTAAGCTATGTAATTTCATATTTTTTCAGATGGTAATGGAATGAAAAGAAAGAGTTTGTTCATCTCCTGTGCCTCGCTCTCTGTCTGTGTATTGTTTATTTCCGCAAAATTTGCGCATTCTCTGTGTTGTAAGGGGGAACACATTCCTTTATGTTTTTTTATTTGAGATTTCAACA
Organism: Pinus albicaulis; assembly: GCA_034641835.2. Classification (NCBI taxonomy): domain Eukaryota; kingdom Viridiplantae; phylum Streptophyta; class Pinopsida; order Pinales; family Pinaceae; genus Pinus; species Pinus albicaulis. The sequence continues at coordinate 16,585,005 of CM076573.1, forward strand.
ATTACCACAGGGGAGGAGTCATGAGAAAAGAGGAAATTGCAGAGCCGAGACAAGGTATGTAGAAGTAAGTGTAAGTCATTGAATGTAATGGGTGCATGATCGGTAGAGCTTAACACCCAAAGTATGGTCAATGTATTGTAAAGAAAATTTTAAGAGATATTGCAGTTATTTCTAGCAAAGAAAGAAAAATACAAAAGAATATACAAGGAAGGTTCAAGTAAAGTAAACCATTGACCAAATTGACCAAATTCAAAAAGAGTAACTTGGTAAAGTTAAATTTTAGCTTACACTGAGGATTGCAACCTATTTTCCAATGATCTTGGCCCTCTTTCCCATCTTCTTTAGTGTTTAATGTTTTGGAAAGAAGAGAAACACTAACTTTATGGGCATTACCACTGGCTGCAACTTTAAGTTGTTTACTGCCTCCATTACTCCTTATATTTAGAGACATTAGATAAGGGTATTGGGCTTTAAGCGTGTGGAGAAACTAGAACTGAGAAAGACGGGATAAAATGTCAAGTCGATCAGCCTAATTACTATTGGAGATAACTACTCCTGCATTTTTTAAAATTTAGTGTCAAACATGCAATGACTTTATCGCCTCCTGCATCGCCTCAAGGTTGCACACTGCCTTAACCTGTTCAACGTCGAAGGGATGTCACTGCCATAACCCTATCAATCTGAAGGGGAAATTGCCGACATATTTTATTTTTTGGGGTATAAATCTAGGTGAACACAGTCAAGTGATACATAGTTAAGAGTTGTACGCAATGTTTCGTTGTTTTGTAAATTCATGTTAATTATTTTTGTGTAATTTAACCGCCGTAGCTATGTTTTCGCTGTGTACTCTGAATCCTTCAATCGGTATCAAAGCAACGTTCAATTTGTTGCTAGAGAATAACAATTTAAGTGAAGTGTTATGGAGACTCACAGAGGAGAAAATTTGTGTACTGTTCTATCTACTGAAAATTGAGGATTCTATCTGCTGAAAATTGAGGACATGTGTGTTTGGAGACTGTCTCAAGTGAAAAATCGTCGTGGAAGCTATAGCTGCATGTTCTTCTCATCTTTTCAATCTATATCGATGGCAATATATTTTTCAAATATGTTTTATGGATTTATGCAGCGTGAATAAGGGGTGAAGTCTAAAGAAATGAGAATTTCCCTATGTTTAACTGATGTACCAATTTATAATTTTGGGGCCTTGGGACGAGTTGAATGATATGTTGTATGTGTAGCTGAGTTGGAACGTGTAATTTCTGTACGTAGAGTGGGTTTCACAGCCGCCGTAACGGAGTTTGTTTGGTGTGTAATAGAGTTTGTCGAGGGTTTCAAAACCCACTTGTTTTGAAGGAAAAGCCACAACTGCTATCAGTCTACCAAAGGAGAGAGTGGCTAGAGGCCTCCACTATAATTCTCAGCCTTGGCCACTGCAACTATCCTGAATCCTAACCGTCTGTATAGATAGGTACTATTGTTATGGGCTATCAATATTTCTGGAGTTATAGCTCCGTTAATTTAGTTGGCAGTATATGCTCTACTCCATCAATATTGGTTGTCGTTGTTGTGAGTGGCTTGCAGACAATGTTAAGGTCGTTGGTCAACCGATAGCCAAACGTTTTAAAGCACGTGGGAAAATATTCAAGAAAACGTGTATTGGTTTCTGAAAGTCACGTAGGAAAGTATGAAATTTCATGTTATAAAGTGATGTTATAAAGTTGCATCAATGAATGTTGAAGACAGCATGGACGACATAGAAAATGAAAATGTTAATGAAATTTTCATGTATTGGAGTCCTCAAGAAATAAAATTATATTATGGAATTATATTTCAGCAAATTTATAATCAAAATATTGATGATAAAGAACAAACTATAGAAGATGAAATGTGTCAATAGTCCATACAAAAACATACTTTTGAAGAAGTAGATGACATGCATGGATAACCTGGAATGATTTTCTATGTTTTTATGATATGCAAAGATATAACGATGGAAGAACTGCAACAACAAATGAAGAATCTGAAATTTGGAGTTTACAACATAAAGACCAAGATGAATTTGTTCACAGGATACGTGAGTTGGAAGAAAAGGAAAACGAAATCTAACACGAGTTGATGTCATAGTTTTGAGCCGTCGTAAGCCTATGCGAGACTTAGACCAACACGCATGTTTAATTTATCTTGATTAAAGGTTAAGTTGTTGGTCGTAATTAAGGGGGAGTGTTGGAGATAATCACTCCCACATTTTTAAAAATTTAGTGTTAGACACGTAATTACCTTACCACCTCTTGCACCGCTTCACAGTTGCACACCGCATTAACCTGTTCAATGTTGAAGGGGCGTCACTGCCATAAAACTATTAATTTGAAGGGGAAACTACCGACATAGTTTTTTTTTATATAAATCTAGGTGAACACAATCAAGTGATACACATCTAGAGTTGTACACAGTTGTAGTTGCTTTGACATTTTGTTGTTTTGTAAATTCATGTTAATTTTTTTTGTGTAATTTAATAGTCTTAATTGTGTTTTCGTTGTATACTCTGAGTCCTTCAATTACTAGAGCCTCCACAACATAGTCCCTATTTTTATATTCTTAAGCTCTATAATACATGATATGACCATTAAAAAATATGTTATGTACTATCTAGGAGCCAACACAAGTGATAAAAAATGTGATTCTTATAACACAACCATTTAGTGAGCATGAAGCCCTTTATATTAGTGTGGGATACATAACATATAATAGATATATTCCACATGCAATGAGTTTTAAAGTGTTATCCAACCATCTAGTAAAAATGAGATATGCCACAAGCAATGAATTTTAAAGTGATATCCATCCAGTTAGTAAAAATGAGAAAAGATGTGTTGTGTGTATCTTTGTATCTCCAATATCTGTGTATCTCCATACCCAATATCTGTTTTGCAGTTCCAAGATCCTTCATATCAAATGTCCTAGAAAGTTGTCTTTAACCTATTGATCTCTTCCATTCTTTGGCTTGCAACAAGAATAGTGTCAACATACAAAATCAATATAATGAATATACCATTGAAAATTTTAAAATACAAACAATGGTCATATTCACTTGTACTGAAGTTCTGGTTCACCATGAAGTGATCAAATTTCTTCTACCATTTCATGGGCGACTATCTCAGGCCATACAAGGATTTTTTGAGCTTGTAAACTAATATTATGTTGCAAAATTGTACAAAACATTATGGATGTTCCATATAAATTTCCTCATCTAAAATTCCATGAAGAAAAGTTGTTTTAACATCTAATTTTTCTAACTCAAGGTCAAGTAATGTAGTTAGTGTTAACATCATACGAATGGAAAACGTTTTACAATTGGAAAAAAAAATATCATGAAAGTCAATATGTTCTATATAAGAGTAGCCTTTTTTTACTAGCCTCACCTTTTATATTTCAATATTTCCATGAACATATCTCTTCAATTTTATGACCCATTGACATTTGACAACAAGATCCTAGGTTTTGTTATTGGCCAAGGAATCCATTACCTCATCCATATCCTTCTTCCATTTTTCACTATCCACATCATTCACTGCTTCATAATAATGAGAAGGTTCCCCGTCCTCAGTATTCAAAGCAATAATTGAAGCAAAATCTTCAAAATCATTGTGAAGAAATTAGCCTCACATTTGTCTCTTGTCTCAGTAGGATCATAGTGTTAACATCGTCATTACCACCTTACAATAATTATATCATGAGGGGAATATTGCAGTTGATAGTAGAAACCCTTCAATGGTTGAATAACATCATGATTCCTATCTTTCAGAAGTGGCACAAAATTATAGAACTCATGGAAGATTTCATCTTTGACACATTCATGCTAAATCCGGAATGTGATGACTTGATATTTTAGTTGCTCCAAAACGTTTACACCAACATTACATCATTCTCATCTAGATCATGTCAAAACAAGCATCCAAAATATTGTATCTTTGTTCTTAGTTGAAAATGCTAACATCTGCAAGAAAATAAGATACCAAATGTTGACCAGTAGGAGGAAGGAATCAATGGTATCACCAGCCGCCTATGATCTAGTTGAAAATTTGGTCATGCAAAACATAATGTTTCTTAGAAGGGTGTTGAATAAGAAGGAGATGAAGAAGATTTATTGAGGAAGAAAGAACAAAGGAAATAAAACTTCTAGAAATAACGAAATAAGAAGGAGAGGACTACGGTTTATTTGCAAGGGATCTCGGGCACCTAAACATTCATGCTCGAGTGATAGAAAGGAGGCAATAAGGAAAAAATAGTCGAAGACTCTTTCAGATCATGGGAATCCATATATAGTTGGGCTCATTAGTTTTCAGGAGAGAAACCATGAAGGATCTGAGTATTCAGGTACATATGTTCAGAGAGACTTGTAGGACAAGTTAATGATAATCAACCAACTTGACAAGAACTTAGAAGCACATTGGGAAAGGAAGCAAGAAATTCATCCTAACAATGTGGTATACTCGTGTACATTTTAGTCCTTAAATCTAGAGGAGGGAATCAATGAAGAATATGGCCAATCAAGTGTAGATAACACTCCAACAATGAATCCATGTTTGAAAACTAGAGAATATGAATAATAGATTATCCCCATGGAAGGAGAAGGCCAGGGAGAAGGCATTCTAAGAAATTTAATTGAGGAGCTAGTAGTAGCAAACCAAAATGATGAGCATGATCATGAGGGGAAACATGACAAATGGAGTATGTAGGATGAACCATTTCTAGAGAGCCAGTTGATCAAAGGCTCAGTATTTTAGCTCAAAAATGAAAGTTCTCATAATTGAATGAAACCAGAACGAAAACGGTCGGCCTATCGTAAGGAATCTAATGCAATTTGTTTCGATGAAAATTGAGTTCAGATGAGGAAGTTATGCTCTGATTATTATTGTTCACAATAGGCAAATTTTTATAATAAAAAAATTGCAGAATAGGTACAGGCTGATGATATGGAAGTCCAGTCAGCATTCAGGGAATCTTCTTCCTTTTTTGTATAATGGGACTGTGACAAGTTTCACTATGGGATTCGCCAGTTTGGTTTGTGAAGGTGAAAATTTTCCAATTACCTCCTAATATTGAGTTTGGGTTCATGATATTATGTGCTGGAAATAATTTTTATTATTATTAAGATTTGATTGATATATGTATATTTATAATATATTCTATAGTTTTATCATCATATGTTATATATATATATATATATATATATATATATATATATATATATATATATATATATATATATATATATATAATATCAATTTCAAATCTTGATTAACAATTATTAATCTGCATATTTCTTTTAAACCCATTGTTACAGGTCGATTTGGGCATCATCCCAAAACACAGATCAATATTCATTAAGGTCTGTCATACTCTAAATTGGTTGTTACATGCCCTAAACAAGTCATCACATTGATGGGCTTCCTTCATGAAAGTTTCATTACTTATATTCCAATTGGAGTGCTCTATCAAGCCATCAACACACCCCAAGACAATTGTAACTACTTTGCAGAGAATCTACTTCCATGCAAGGTTGTGTTGCAGAGGATCTAGGCCCACTTTAGAGTGCATTAATCAACTGGGAGTGAATTTTCATTAGATTTCGGGAATCTCCCCGACTTCTAGTGACTTCTAGAAGTTGTTCCAGCTCTCACCTCATCCAATAGCCTCGAATTGGGAACCCATGAAGTCATTAAACCTCTTATCCTCCTATTCCCATGAACAAGGAAACCTCTTCATCCGTTTTTAGGAAATCCATTCAATGATTCATTTATTTCGAACTACCCTCATCTACTTATAATTAGAGCGCTGAACATAGTGCACAAGAGAGCAAGAATTTGTGTTAAGTAGAGTTATGATGGTGAGATATCAACTATTGAAGGTGTTGTGCAAGTACTGTGATGTTTCTAGATTGTTGATGCTGGATGTGATGAGGATGGGACTCAAACTCGATGAGTGACAGTGAATCGATCAACTGGTTGTACTCTTCCTTCTAATTCATAATAAAGACATTTCTTCATTTCCTAATTCACGTGTCAATGATTTTATATTTGTATTAATGAGTTCAATCAATTCAATTTGTTTAACTTGAATATATCGTATTACCTTTATGTTGTTTTATGTCTTCTTTTTTCCATGGCAGGTATCAATCAAGCGAGTTAAGTTGGATTGACAGTGAAGGAAGCGACGAAGGGAGGTGAGGGAAAGCGAATAGATTACAAGTATGTTTCTCTCCCTTTATCTATTCACTTTAAGGAAATGGTAAAATTTCTGTCCTTTTGTTGTTCTAAGTGAACCATCCACTTAGGTAAAGCATACTTATGTGTAGGTTTGTATTTCTTTGAAACAAATTGGCGACCATACTGGAGATTGACGGATCATCCCTGGTGGTTTTTTCCTTGTACATAAACATCTAGTAGACTTTACCTGCTTATTTTCAGTCATTTGAACGTGTCTTAGAAAAAGTAGTGCAATTGCTTGCTTTTTCAGAGAGTCCTCTAGCACCAACGCACTGTTGGTCTGGACATAGTATTATGCATAGCGCTGCTGGCTTAGGGATAGTGCTCTGCAATGCAATGTCTCCCACTCAGGGGTGTGTTGCCCCTGTGACCAACCATAATTTGTATATTTTGCCTTTTTCCAATTCATGTCAGTGTTTGCTTGCTGAAGTTTTGAGTGACTGAATACCTCCAGAGACTAGTTTTCCTTTACTCTTCTTGCCTCACTTTGGATTTGTTTGATAAATTTTTCTTTGTGTTTTCTTTATATTGTGAATAGTCCCAAAGTTAAAATTTACATTTAATCAATTCATTATTTTCGAAAAGAGGAATTGTCATTTCAGTCTTTGTTTCTCTTGAAATTTTTGATTGATTGTTTGTGCATTAGTTTCTTTTTCGTTCATCTAAACTTAAATGAAACTGAAAATAAAAAAAATCATTTGCATTTAGGGATTGTGAGTGCTACTTGAGGAATAGTTTAGAGAAAATTTTCATTTATATGTGCTCATTGATGATTGAAAATTATATGATTGCTCTACCCCTACTAGCTAGTTTTTCATTGTCGAAAATCAATTCAAAATGAATGCTTATCATTATAATTGCATTCTAGGAATGTTCAATAAATATTGCGGTGAACCTGAAATACAAAATGATAATCAAGATCGACATAAAATTTATCTGAATTTATCTAAGGAAACATTGTAACATTAACGATAACATTTAGAGGTCTAGGATAGAAGACGTGTTCCGGCATTGTTAAAAATAGCAGCTGTCATTAATTGTATGTGATACATTCCGAGTGTGATACCTAAATCCACTTACGTAAGTATATCGGAGCTCATGCACGTACTTTCAGGTATATCGAGCGGTGTTCTAGTACAAATAGTACAAGGGGATGTTATCATTGTGTGTTTTACATTAGAAAACACTAATATGGATTGGGCCTCCACGTATCTTCACGTATATTTAGGAGGAAAAATTTAGGTTGCTTACGATCCATAGGTAACTGAGTCAGTTGCCTTGTACATGTGATACACCAAACACAACATTCAGGGAATTTTTATGCACATATAATAAGTCCTTGGCTTATTGAGGCAGTATATTGCAGTTCACAGTTGCATGGTAAACCTTTTGCCTAGTATAACCGTCTTTTTGTTTATTTATTTTTTTATAAAATCAATCATCAATCATGGAAGAAGATCAACCCCTTCTCCGTCGTTCGCGTAGGACAACGAATAAACCTCTGTTACCGACATAAGCTACTACTAGTTGACAAAGGCATGCTCGCCCTACCGAGTCTGGTACCTCTAGAAATCTTGGTGCTACATCATATGATATACCAGAGACATCTGATCCTTTGAGTACTAAGTCTCGAGTCGTTTCGACTGATCCTGGTTTATCTGCTATTGTCCAAACAGAAATCTCGCAATTACCTGAGGAAACTGAAATTCAATCCAGTGAAACGGTGAATCCTAAACCTAATCTTGTTCAACTAGAATTTGATCTAGTAGTTGATCTCGAAGTCGAACAAATAGAAGTTGTTCCAGTGCAACCGCCTAATCCTCAGCCATCCATAACCATCGAGTCTTACTCTTTATGACATATTTTACCTCCTAAAATTTATCTCAAGCTTGACAGTGAAGTGCTTCCACCCGGTTTTATTTCGATAGAGAACAAACTTTAGGAAGAGGCAACCCCTTCGACCCCCGCTCATTTTAGGCTAGAGCTTCATTTATATCATTGTTTTCCTCGTTTGACTAACTCTGCTTCCGTTGATCCTTTTGACTCTCAAGTTCTCATAGATTTGTTAGAGTATTTTCTAGGTTATTTAACCATCATAGACACAACATCCCAGACTATACCATCTGTTATAGATGTGACATCATCTACTTTCGCTTCTTCTTCGATGTTTTTTATGACACCTGAGGAACATCTGTATGGTGGTTTGTCCATCTCATAGGGTTACCGAGATTTAAATGGAACCTACTCTAGTGTCTCCTCTAGTCCATCGACTTCTCCGATGTCATAATCTTGAATTATATCTCGTTCATATATTACGAGTATTGAACGACCTAACCCTCAATATTAGGCTGGTTTGTCCAATTACCATCCATATTATCCAATATCTATTGTATACCCTTCATATGAAAGTTAGTATGTGCAATATCCCTATACTCCATATGCTGGGAGGAAATAGATGTTCGGTCCATATGGCAGTACTCCATCATATTTAGATCCATCATATGCTGGAATGCCTATTTGCCAATGGCAGCCTACTTTTCTAGCTCAACCACAAATGGTTGTGTATCAATATCAACCAATTCAACCTGTCACATTTGTGCCTACTACACCTGTCATTTCTTCTATGGTTGTTGCTCAATCTTCACAAGCGGGTCCTTCCACCCCTAACCCTCAAGTTTCGGGGCTATACACTTAGCCTTCCAAGGCTGTTATTAAAAAAAAATCCGCATAAGGAATTTCGCAACTGCAGGCTGGTTTACCTTCGCCACACGCCCTGTATATTCACAACCGGGTCCAAATTATCCTAGAGGGAAACCATTTTATTTGATACCATGGCAGCTGCAACAACCATTTCCACAGTATCAAGCTTATCCAAGACCTGGTCAGCAAGCCTAACCTTATCTAGGTTACCAATAATAGAATCCATATGTTGGTATGCAAAGGCCTACTGCTACGGAGATTCCATCTTATCCTTGTTACTCTCAACTTGAGCATAATCGACAGTTGCCATTTTTTGCGACATTACAAATACTGGATTTAAATCGAATCACCAATAATCCAATTCATTATTTACCCTGGTGGTCGGTGATTCCATATAAATTACCCTCAAACATTCCAAAATTCAATGGAAATTCTAGAGAATACCCCTCTACGCATGTCATGAATTATCATTTATGTTTTTCATCAAACTCCTTAAATGATGATTATGTTATGTTGCGTATTTCCAGTGAATTCTTACTAGTCCGACAGTGAAGTGGTACATTGAATTACCACGAGATTCATCTGATAACTTTATAGCTTTAGCCACTACCTTTTTAACCCACTTCCAGCTACCCATCAGATATAAAATTGGAACATAAATTTTGACTAGACTTAAATAAACCACTGCTACTCATATATCCGATCATATACATGAGTGGCGTCATCTTCGTCGAATGGTTAAAACATTTCTTCTTGATCAGCTTTTAGTTGAGTGGTTTATTAATTCCTTGTTGCCATCTATCACCAAGGATGTGGCCAACGGCGGTGTTGTCATTAAAGAGCAATTCATTGCTCATGCCTAGAATCTAGATCTAATTTACACTCAGTCTGCCATGCTCTACGAAAATATTCCAAATGCGTCGCGACCAAATTTTACTGTTCCTCCTGCTCCATCTGGTCAGGAAATTCATGTTAGCAATGGTGTGATTGGTTCTACTAGCACTCCGACAGCAAGTCAACTATCTGGTCCTACACTTGATGTTTCAAATAAAAACCCTACTGCATCTGATCCTGCGTCTTCTTCTGAAATCCATGCCATGTCATCTAACAAAGGAAAAAATGATAAGAAACCAGGAAATAGGAATAAAGAGAAAGACAAGAAGAAATAAAATTTACCCCCGTAGGAAAAATCATCTGATTCATCCGATTCTTTTCGAAAACCTCGTTACCCTTGCTTGATATGTAACGAGGATCATTTTATGCGAGATTTTCCTCACCTATCGGAAGTCCTAAAGCTTCTTAAGACTTCTACCGCATTTGTAGTGTTGACAAATCCTTTTCCAAATCCGGAAACACATTTGGTTGTGACAGATCATGCTTCTAGTTTGCAAGTGCTTATGATATCCATTATGAAGCCCAAAAATGATGTTTTGGTGTAAAAAAAAGTAAATATTACAGTAATCTATTGTCATCATCCAATAGTTAGGCTACAGAACAACCTAACACTTCGACTTCGAACTCATCTGATTCAGATGTACCGCCTATCCTTCCAGAGTTAACAATAAAACCACTGAAGGGAGTAGTTCACAAATCGACATTCAACCCTCGAGCTCGTGCAACTGAAAATTATAATGTAGTAAAATATCTAGCACAGTCACCTTCTATTATGTTAACACTTGAGGTACTTCATAATTGTCCCTCCTAGAAGCAAGCTTTGTTGTCCGGGATCGGTGGAATTGATCCAACAGATTCAAATCTTGTAGTCTTTAATCATGCGGGCTATGTGCCAAAATTACCAGAAGAGTTAGCATTCTTGATTCAAGTATGAGTCCTGAATCACCTCATTCATCGCATTATCATTTATGAAGGCGCATCTACTTGTATCATGTCAATGAGTTGTTGGAAGTCACTTGGCTTGCCGACACTATCACAATCACCTACGATGTTAAAATATTTTGACAGTCGTACATATAAGCCTTGTGGAATTCTTAATAACATACATTTATAACTAGGGGGAAAATTAGTTACTATTTAAGCTGAAGTCATTGACTAACCCCTCGACTACAACATATTACTTGGAAGACCATGGGTTTACGCTATGGCTGCGGTAGTATCTACCTATTTTTCATATGATCATCTTCCCCCATAAAGGAATTATTACAACCATTGATCAACTCTCATTATTTTCCTCTAGTTCCCAGGCAACTAAAATAATTCTATTAGTTCACATACCCCCACCTTCTCTTCAAAACATTGGTGTAGGACTCTTTAAGGATCCTTTCCTAATGGGCACCTTTTTCGTTACCGTTGCTTTCGATATCAATAGAATACCCGATTATTCATCTCACTTAAGGAAGATACCCGATGATTCTAAAGTAGTTAGGTTGGGTGACATCATGCCGCTAATTCCAATTGAGCTAGAATAACAATTAATTTTCTTGGCTTATGCGGCGAATCCAAATCTATTTTCACCGACCATTTGGGTTGATCATTCTTCAGATTTTGGTACTTCTTCTGATCCATTTTAACACATATTCTCGACTGATAAGAGCATTATGGAATCCATGATGCCAGAAGAAGAACTATGGGAATCATCACATATAGAGTCCCATCTTCCATATTATAGTGAAGATAATCCATCTAAACTATATCACCCTACTATTGTTGAGTTCTTGACGAATTTTATTGCTATCCACGCCGTCGATTCCTAGAGAAACCCATCGAATATCAAAGAAACGATTTTTATCGATATTTTGACCAAACCTGGTATTGTAGAAAAAATTAATGTCAGTGTGTCTTGTTCTCCATCTAAACTTGACACTTATCATGCTCTTTTTTGTGAATTCCAAGATGTATTCGCTTGTTCATATGAGGATATGTCAGGAATCAACTGCAGCATTGTTGAACATGAAATTAAAATGTATCCTAATGTTAAGCTGGTGCAATAGCGCCTTCGTCTTATTCACCCAAATAAATTTATTTTCGTTAATGCAGAGGTTGAAAAAATTTTGCCTACTAGATTCATTTACACTATTCCGCTTACCAATTGGGTATCTAACATTGTTCCTGTCATGAAGAAACATGGAAAATTAGAGTTTGTGTCGATTATCGGGATATTAAGCATTCTTGTCTGAAAGATAACTATCCAAATCCATTTATGGACCAGATTATTGATGAATGTGGCAGATGTGAAATATTTTCTTTCATGGATGGATTCTCTGGTTACAATCAGATTAATATTCGCCTAGAGTACCAATATAAAACATCTTTTATTTGTCCCTGGGGCACATTCACCTATTGTAAACTCCCTTTTGGTTTAAATAATGCTAAGGCCACATTCCATAGGGAAATGAATTATGCTTTTCATGACATCAAGCATATAGTTCAACCGTATCTGGATGATTTACCTGCACATTCATGGAAACAAGCTGACCACCTACTACATCTGAGAGCGATCTTTTTATGATGTCGCCACTATAAAATATGCCTCAATCTGCACAAATGTGTGTTTGGTGTTGGTTCTGGTCATTTTCTTGGATTCGTCGTGTCGAAATACGGAATTTGGCTTGATCCATTGAAGGTCTAGGCTATTCTTCATTTTCCTGCTCCTTCCAATCTTCTTTAGTTACAGAGACTCCAAGGGAAGGCTAAATTTCTAAGGAGGTTCATTCCTAACTACGCCGAAATGGATAAAGGATTCACTCGACCCTTAAAAAAGGGGGTACCCTTCCATTTGGATGAGGTTGCGTAAGCTTCCTTTGGTGTTCTTAAAGATTCCATGATCCAAGCATCATTAACCTATCCTCAAAATTATTAGAGTGACTATTTCCTATATCTCGTCACTACAGATACAACCATTGCTATGGTTTTAGTCCAAGAAGAAGATGGGATTGAACATATGATATATTATTTGAGTCGTAATGTCAATGATACAGAAGTTAAGTACACATACATTGATAAGCTTGCTTTGGCAGTCGTTTGAGATGTACAAATATTTCGCCATTATATCCTGCTCTGAAAGACCATTGTCATTTTGAATTGCAACCCTATGACATACATTCTATCACGTCAATTTCTGGGGGGGGAATATTCAAAATGGATCATCATTTTACAGGAGTTTGATTTGGAATTAATAAAATCTATGTCAAAGAAGTATTTGGTGTTTTCTGAGCTTATTTGTGACCTTCCTTCAAGTAGTACCAGTCCTACTACAAAACGATAAATTCTGGACGAGGCTTTGTTTCTGATCGAGTCATCTAACCTGTGATATGGATATTTCATCATCTATCTCTAGACCCAAAATTTTTGGCCTAATACCTCTTGCTCGCAACAATGACGTATTCGATACCAAGCCAAATATTATCTGATCGTCGACGATACACTTTATCATCCTAGTGTTGATACGATTTTACGTAGGGCCTCATGCATGAGGAAGCCAAAAAATTTCTAAATGATTTCCATTCTGGTGCATGTGTTCTACATTTTTCTGGCTATGATACCACGTAGTAGATTCTCTACACTGGTTACTTATAGCCTACCACATTTTGCGACTGCATTATCGCGGTTATAATTTGTCATGCTTGCCATATATTTGATCGTAAAACCCACCTACCTCCAGCACCAATGCATCCAATCGTCGTTGTTGAACCATTTGCAAAATGGGGCATAAACTTCATAACATGTAACCACCGGGGTATATTATTATCGCCGTTGACTATTTTACCAAGTGGGTTGAGGTGATGCCTACATTCAACAACATGGGACAAAAAACTGCATTGTTCTTTTTTAACCATGTGGTTTCACGATTTGGTGTACCACAAGCCATAGTCAGAGATCATGGAAATTTTTTTTGCAATCACATGATGGATGAGTTGACTTCCAAGTTAGGACTGTCACATGATATTTCTACCCCCTATTATCCACAAGCTAATGGAAAATTTGAAGCTATCTGTTAGTGTCCCGTGATTTGGCCGATTGGCTAGCCAAATGACGATGTAACATCAAACCAAGCTTTGGAGCCCAAGGACCTAGCCTTCCTGGACTCGGAGAGGGCTCTCTCTATAAGTGTAAAAGATGTCGGTGTGTTTACTTGCGATGTTCTGATATTAGGCTAGTTATGAAGTATGTTTTTGGTTTTTTGGTTTTGTTTTTTTAAGTTTGTGAGGGATAAAACTGATCAAAGATATAAAATGGGTAACAAGAAGTTAGATCAACTGGGCTATGGGGTCAATCAGCCAAGGTAGCTAATGAAGTATTGATAAAGTCACTAGAGGGTCACTTTGATCTACAGAGAAGGGATCTCTGGGCAAAATGGATTAAATGAACAATAAGTTGATGAAAGACAAGGGATTTCAAGTGAAAACTAGTTAATAGCAGACATAAACATGTAATAGCAAACCATTAATCATGCTAGGAATAACTATAAGCTAATCAATACATAGAAATCAAACATTCAAGCCATACATAGAGGTATATGACCCTCTAACTTCGGGAAAAGGCTATCAGACTTTGGGGAAAACACATGAGACAAACTAACAACTCATAAACTATGCCGGAACGCCTAAACATAATCTCTAAGTCATTGGGCACTTGGACAAATAAGTTTTCATAGTTTTAGGCAAAGGGTTAGATCGGGACTAGGCCTCCTTGGTTCAACAAAATGATCAACAAATCAGTCAAAGAGAAAGTTTTATGGACAGAACTATGGGCAGCTGATAGGTAGGTAGGGCAAACCATACATCCTACTCAACATACATGGAACTGATGAATAAAACTTAGAAACAATACCTTAGGTTACTAAAGAGCAGCTAAGAATTCTTTAGCATAACTAAGGGAGAAGAAAACATCAAGCTATGAAGATTCAGGGATTTTGAGGTGCCTCCATGGGCATATCTCAAAATCAATCTTTACTGATCTATAGCAGCAAGAAAATATGTATTATGAATGAAAACTAGAAGACAAAACACATTAAGAAGCACTATACCATTCTACCATGACAAGGAATCCATCAACAAGCCTTCACCATTCCTCAAAAGCATCCAAGAGGCAGTCCAAAAATCATAACTCAAGTGTATTCTTCAAAGCTCATATGACCAATGTATTCATTCTTCTCTCAAGTTCAGCCTCTGATTTACAATGAGAACCATGGAATAAATAGGCTTGAGGGAGGAAAACCTCATGGAGCAACTAGCTATCCCATTGGCCAAGTCAAAATATCTAAACTTGTCCTTGAGCCTTTGCAAAGCCCAAGGCACAAAATATCCCATAAAATATCTAAAAAACTGCTAAAAACGGAAATTATATTGACTTTACATGATTTTCCCATGATAAAAATAGCTTAACGCACATTTTGGAAAAGCAGATTTTTGGAGTTCAAAAATTACAAAAATACTTCATATTTATGCCTGAAAAAGGTCCCCTGACTTGCTGGATGCAAATGGAAGCCTTCCCAATGTCGAAATGAGGCTCATGATGGCTCATTGGAAAGCTCTCTGTGTCTGCTTTCCGGCGCAAGTGGAATCACCTCAATCTGATCTCTGAAAGTCCCTCAAAACTGTACCTGTGCGCAAAAACCCAGAAAATAGCAAGCTGCTGATATGGCGGGCAGAATGTGCAAAATGAGGCTGTTTTTCGCCAATTTGGGGGGGCGAATGATCTTCAAATGCCCTGAAAATCGCTGGAGATCTGCTCATGGAATTATGGAACCTATTGGGATCATCCTCCTCCTTGACGACTTTTCAACTGAATGGTGATTATGAGTTTTTAAAGTAAAACCCAAAAATGCCAAAACAAAAAGCTAAACAGGGACCAAATTGGTATAATGGATGACCCCACAACCATGGAGACATGTTCTGAAGCTTAAATAAAATGATTTATAGCCGATATGCTTTTTGCCTCATTCCGTGCTAGGCGCCTCTCCTTCAATTTCTTCAATTTTTCTTGTGCCACCTTCAATTTGCGCCTAGCGAATTGGTTTAGCTTCTGAAAGTGAAGAGTTCTCTTCCTTTGTAGCTCAAGATCCCTGTTTGCCTTTTCAAGCTTTGTCTCTAACTGCTGGTTAGCCCTCTCAAGCCAAGCTTCCTTGTTTTCCTCAATTTCTCGCTCAAGGAGGGTAGTGAGAGGAAAAGCTTCGAATTGAGCTTGTTCTTCAGCCTTCTGTTTCTCCAAGGCTCTCCTAAGCCCGATGGTTCTAGGCCTCTTTCGCCTAGGCTGGTCCTCCTCTTCTTCATCATCAAATTCGCCAACAAGCTCTTCAATTCTTACTTGCGCCCTTTCTGCCTCCTTTTTGTACTTGATGGCCCTTGCCTCATGAATGGCTGCATGAAATTTCATTTGTTTGTTCTCAACCTCCAAGAAATGATTGAAATTCCTTGCCCTTTGGAGATCTTCTTGTAAAACCTCAATTTTCCCTTCTTTGTGAATGAGGAGGTTTTCAAGGATGCGTGCCTCATTGTCACTGTCATCGCTTGGGATAGGGATGACAGCTGATTTACCTCCATGCTTGGCACTTTCTCCAACTGCACTTTTTCCTTTGAAGGCCAATCTAGCGCTCTTTCTCCTTGGCAAGATAGAAGTTGTCTTTTTGGGCAATTTCCTCTTTTTAGGAACAGTTTTGGTCACTGTCAAGGAGGCAGCTTCAGCTTGCTGTCCTTCCTCAACATCCTGTCCAGCTTGTGGCTCAAAAGATGCTTCAGTTGTTTGCTCAACCTGCTGCTCTTCAACCTCTGTCTGCTACTGTTCCTCTTCCTGTACTTGTTGCTGTTCATCAACCTCACCGCCGTCCAATGACATTCAACCGTTCGTCCTCTAAACCGTCGCCATCATCCTCCTTTTCTCCCTGTGGCTCACTGCCCTCTCCTTCTCCTTGTTTACTTGGCTGCCCAGTGATCATCTTGAGTTTTTTAGGGGTAGGCCTACTAGATAAAGGCACTGGGCGATGGACAAGCTGAGTAGGAGACACATGAACAGGAGGGACAGTGGCGAAATCGTCATGGCTAATGAATGAATCCCATGAAACTCCTTTCTTCTCCAGCTGGTGTAAGAAGATGATTTTGATCAAGGAATGGTGAAAGAGAGAAGGGATTTGCTGAGGTGGAGCTTTCTTTTGGACAGTAGCTGCCATTTTCTCTATGCTCTTGGACAAAAAGTATGGGAGGTTTAATTGTCTGCTCCTGGTAAAATGCATCAACAAGCGAACATGATAGGAAAATATTTGGCTAAATCTCCCTTCACAAGTGAAGTATCTCATTATGGCTTTCATCAGTGGAGCATAACTGTCAAGAAGATAAGAGAAAGGAAAAATAGGAGTGATGGTCTCCCTATGTTCCGGCTTGATGAAAGGTTTATAATCCTCCAAATCAAGATGTGCTTGCTTAAACCACTTTTCACCATGATACGGGATCTTAGTAGCTTTGGATACATACCTTGGAGAGATTTTGAAGTCAAGACCTGCTAACTGGAAGTGTTTGTCTTTGAATCTCAAAGCGCACAAATGTGTAAGTGGCGAGAAACTCTTGACTTCCTCTATCCTTTGACAGAAATCAAGACAGCCTACCTCATGGAAATTGGAAAGTACTGAGGGATGAGCATTGATGTCTTCTATGGAGATAGGCTCATATCTCTTATGTTGTCCGCCTTTTTGATCTCGTTTGGGAGGCATTCTGTCTTTGAAATAAACCTTGGAAGAGGTAAACTGCCTTCACTATATGAGGAATGCTCTGCTGGATTGAGACAGGCCACCAAACTGCTTGGACAGATATGGACACTGTGGTTTGGATGAAATGTAACAATGCTTCCTTGAATAAGCCCCCCTCAACACTTATTAACAACAGTTCTTCAAATTTGGATGCACTTCAGCTATGTATCCTTCTTAACAATGGCACTATGTGTAAGAACTGCTTTGTAGATTCTTCGTGCACAGTCTTGAATAATCCCCTTTCTTGTGATTTTGTTAGAGGCCTGCTTGCACTTGTATTTTTGTCTTTGAAACCAACCTTCAAAAATTATAACCCTGCTCTTTTAGGTCATTTACCTTGAAACATGCCCCTGTCAGCAGATTTCTGTGGAGACCACACAGTGGGAAAAGAAAGAGACCCTGTGGTTAGGTGAAAAAATAGCCCACTGTGTTAAGAGAAAAACCTTTCACTTGTGACTTTTTGAGAAGTCAATCACTGTCTTTATAACTCTGTGCTGTTACCTTTGGAATTTCTCTGTCAACCAACCTTCAGTAGTAAGAAACAGTAACAATAGGGGCAGATCTCTAGAAGAGGTTTGCTGTGATAAGTGTTTTGGTACCTTGTTCTTGAGCAATGACCTTCCCTTGAAACAATCACAACCACAGTTCTTCAAAATGACACCATTTAGTGGAAGGAAAGCAGAGCTATGCTAGGTGATATATCAATGCACTATGGTTTTTTAGAAAACACCTTATTTTGCTTGTGATTTTAAAGGAGCCACCCAAATACCTGTACCTCTGTTTTAAGGTCAAATTCCAAACGCTAACAAACTGTCCTTCAGAAAAAGCCCCCTTCCTTTGTGAAGTTTTATCAACAAATATTCGGAATGATGTAATATATTGCGAGGAGAAAACAGACCTAGCTTGGGCGAAAAAATCATTGCACACAGTAGTTCAGGCAATACATTCTTTGTTTGTGAGTTTTGAGATATACAACACTACACTTTATACCGCTCCAAGGTTTCAACTTATCAACAAACTCGTCTTTACTATGATGTCATCTTTTGAAGTTTCATTGGTCAAGTCTTCAACTCCGTACCTTCCGTTTAATATCAACTTCAAACACTAACAACCTGTTTTTAAAAGGCTTTTCTTTTGTGAAGTGTTAAGAGAACAAGAAATCGCCTTTGTACTCGCTTCAAGTTCAGATTCGACTCACTAATAAACTTATTTTCAGAAAATGGCTCTATCCATCCTTAGAATTTTCCGTCAATAAATCAGTCAACGTAGTGAACCCAGTGAAGCAGAGGGGCGTGCCTATATTGAGCATGAGTGTTGTAAGAGTTTGATTTGGAGCATTCTGCTCTTGAAAACTCTGCTGTTAATAGATATAATGATTTTGAAAATGATACAACGGGTTCTTAGTCACAAAACCTCGTATTTCAATCACTTCATCTCACTGTGTAGGAAACTGCCTTTGTTTTTTTGTGTTTAGCAAAATAGCAAGGCACGGGTTTTTCAAATAGTTTTATCATTTATCAAAACCTTGCACACGATGGGAGCTCATAAAAATACCTCGACCTTGATGGATTGCCCATTTGAAAGGTGCAAGAAACCCTGGACAGCTTAAAAAAGGGGCGCGGCAACCTCTGGATAAAACCCGTCGCGCCGTTGAAAACACGTTGTGATGCTTGGGAGCTGTGACAATTGGTTTTTTTTTTTTATTTCAAAGTGATTTACTACTCCTTTATCTCATTTCTTCGACACTCCTTCAACGGCTATATTCAGAAAATAAAGACCCTATGGCTATTTTGAACATAGTGAAGCTTTTCGTTCAAACAGTGGCAATTCATTACATGATACAAAAAAGTGTTTGCATCAAGTTGTTTTTTTTAAACAGTGATAGTTCATCACATTTGCCTTGCCTATTCGTGAAGTCACGTACCTGTTCTCATAAGAGAGACATTTCAAAACCTCGACTTTGTCCCTCTTTTTGGCATTTTAGGTGACAATGTTAACAAAGAAAAGGTCATTCAAAAACTGTCAAAGGTGTTTGAAAGCTGCCTTACCACTTACAGGAGACCACTGGTGCCCTTGCAATCAGTTTAACAATCTTGGTCCTTAGGTGATTTACAGGTTTCCTTCTGGACTGTAAGTGTCTTCTACTAGCTGTTTCTTTTTATAACATGATTCTCTGCTTCACAACTCACTGTGCCACATCCCTGTCATTGCTTTTGCTATACTGTATCTTTGTGCTGAAACTGTCCTTTAGGATGATGACCATTGTGTCTGTTTTAGGGAATATAAACAGTGACAATTCATCAAAAACAAATTCCTTCTGCCTAATCATAAGATCATATACCCATTCACCTCCTCATTTGAAAAGACAAACTTGTAAAATATGAAAACAGGGCTTTTGGGCACACAGTCTTTATTCTGTTCTGATCAGTATATTAAACCCCTTTTTGTCAATAGCACCATTTCATGACTGGACTATGTTCACTGCCTCCCTCTCTTGGTGATTGCTAGCAAAGAAGGGCTATTTCATAATGCACCAAAAATATTTGAAAAGTTGTAAACACCCCTTCTTGAAAGGCGCCTCTTTGGACTTTTGATATATGATATTGTTTTGCTGCTTGATCCTTTCCTCAAGGAGAAAATCTTCTTTTTGATATCAGTGGCACACATATGCTCAAAATTGTCTCTTTGTCTATTCATAGCATTGCATACCTGTCATCATGCATTTTATGACTCAACCTTGGTCACTGTTTTACTTTCCCAGTGATAAATTTCTACTTCTGAGTGTTTCACAAGTTTTTCTCTGGACTGTAAATACACTTTTTAGGTTGCATCCTTTCACCCTAGACTTCTTTGTTTGCTCAGAAGGATTTCCTTTGATTTCTATATAGGTGATCATGAAAGGTCTTTAACCCCTTTTTAAGTCAACTGCTCCTTTGGCATTAATAGCATACAATATGTTCAATATTTTCTCCTTTCAACTAGATGTACTGTCTGACAGGTAGTTCTTTAAAAATAGGAGTGTCAGTATTTTAACATTATCAGAGCTGTCATTCATCTGTGTAGTGACCTTGTTTCAGTATTTGGTGTCCTTCCACTACTTTCTTGCATCAATCAGTTTCAGCACCCTGCAGTAGTTTTGGCCCTCTACTCATGCATGGAGGAGGCTCTTCATTAGATAAGGTGTTTGAAGGTTTTTTAACAATTCTTTTTTCAAGACAGCCTTTTCTGAAGGTGATGTTAAGTAGACAACTTGGAAAACATCAGTCTAAGCATGTTCACTTGCAAGCCTCATTGTATGTCAGCAGAAACCCTAGCCAGAGTAATACTGCCTCCTTGCCTTGTCCTAAGGGTGAATTAAACATTTGGCTTGTAGCATCTTATGATTGATCATTTTAGCAAACAAACTTTGTGACTATGAAGGTTAGTGTTTTCCTTGAAAAAACCAAGCACTTTCTCCTGCCTGTGTAATGGCACTGATTTATCATATGTTCTATTTGATCTAGTGGATAGACAGGGTTCTTATGCTTTGGAAAGTTCACTGATGACAGGTCCTTCTAGAGTTCAAAAATCCATATGGTTTGTAAGTTTGAAATGAGCTCTTTTATCAGGCCAACTTCCCTTTCCTTTGAGCTTATCATACTTTCACTATATTCCTGTTATGGTCAGCAATTACATTTATGAAACCCGAAGATATTGTTTCATTGTTTCAGCAAAGGCAAACCTGGACTTCTGCAACCTTCTGAGTCAACACTGGCCTGCACCCTCTGCTTATGTATGAAGGAGGCGCCCTAACCCTCTGCTTGTAAATGAAGGAGGTCATGGGCCTTGACAATTTACCATTTTGCTGAGACAGTGGCGACCCTTTCTTACTGTGATTTTCATGCTGGAAAGAGCTGTAAGGTCCTGACGAGTGACCTTTGTTTTGCAGCTTCATCTCAGGCTCATAATACACTTAGAAGCAGATGTTCCTCTAACTGTAAACTCAAACATTTACTCCATGATATGAAATATATTTCATGTCTTTGTAGAACCATAGAACACAGTGAAAAACCTACTAGTCAGCTTGAGAATGGGCTTCATGCAGTGCTGAGATCTAGGGGGTGTGAGTGGCGCGACTTAAGGCTGTTTGTTAATTTCATTTGCAAAGTAAGGGATCAGTCATGGTAGGTTTGCTGCAGATGAAGGCTTTTTTGGCTTTTTTGATGATTGCCAAAGGTGAGGTGTCTTAAAACGCCACTTCCTATCATAGGGGAGACCTTTGAAACAGATATGGATTTGCCTTTTAAGCTGATGGGCAGGTCAAGAAGGCTGAAGCTGGATAGGATTGTGATATGAGGTTTTTGATTTTGCCAGGGGTGGATTGAATAGGTAGAAAGGCGAAAAAAGTTTTGGGAGGGTTTTCTGGATGACATATTGACATAACGAAATCAGTTTCTAGAAAACTCAGCTGAAGATATAGTCATCACTAATATGTAAAAAATATTGATGGCTAACAGTGGCTCCATTTGGGGAGGGCAGCTCCTCGTCAGGAGGTGTCCAGAATTCAGATTTTTGGCTTTATGAAGACCAGTGCCTTATCCATTGGCGCAAAATTTACCCTTCCCTTGATGTCATTTCTGAAAAGTGTCAGCATGGTTAACATCAATGATACCTCTACCTACCCTACTATCTTTCCTAACATTTTTTCTTCTGTTTGGCGCATTTGAACTAGCAACCCTTTGACAATGCATATTTTTCTTTTTGCAAAATGAACCTATCTACTTCTACTCTTATATCTGCCGGGAGTTCAGATTAAGCTGATGAACTCCTTCATTTCTATACCTAAAACTAGATCGACTGTCAAGATTAAGCAGTTTGACAGGATTTCATTCTCTAATCTACAACACGAAATTTAAAAATGATCAAATTAGGATTAGGCAGTCTGATTTGTCATGCATTTGTGGCATAAAAGACAAGCTGCACACAAATGTTATTCTGCAACAAAGGAAACTAGAGAAGCGGGGCTAAGATGTACAATGTGTTTTTCATCCCTCGCTTCTCTCTTTGGTTCTGTTTTAGGCATGTGGAACCAGAATCTCTCCCTAAGCTAAGCTCTGTGATAAGTCAATCTTACACAATGTTGACTATCTTGGCGCTCACTAACTTATCAGCAAATAAATTTAAACATGCTCAGCTATGATTAGGCTAGATAGCTGAACAAGACTTTGAAGCACTAGTAGCGGCATTTAGACTTGCTCGCTTTATGAAAGACTATTTTTTGGAACATGGGGGCCTTTGTTCTATCTTCACTTGCCCTCTTTTTCTGCTTTTTACTGTTTTTTGACTTTCCTATCTTTTACTGTTTTTTGATTTTTCTATTTTTTCAATATTTCAAACAATGGTATGTACAATGACTGAAAGTGTCTCAAACTCCAAAATCTTGGAAATGACGGAATTTCAACATCTTATCCTCGTAAGGATCTCCTCTCACCCTAGGCCCACTTAACTCTTGAAAAGAAAAATTTGGGAAATTTTCTCTCTCTAACATGACATAGGGATTCATGCAAGAATCTCTAAACAACCCGGTATCCTCCCTCTGTACCTCTCTGAATATCTGATTTCCACTCCTTTCCTTGCTGTATGCTTTTTTCAGGTAATGTATGTACTCTTGATAATTCTTGAAATAGATAGTGACATCATCAAGGTATGTAACAACACAGAAATTTAACACTGGGAACATGGTTTTCATGAACAGATTTCTGATATTGGGTGGTTTAGCAATTTTGACCTTGAAATCAGATTTACCCTCCGCAAACTGGAAAAAATCTTTAAGTTGTCTACTTTGTAAAGAAATTTGATGATTATGATCTGAAAGATGATCTTGCAAGAATACATCATTAGAAACATTTTCAAATGGTGAATCACGATCTTGAGTAGAGAAAACATGATTTTTGTTATATGGAAATGCAGTATTATTTCTAAAATCAAAACAGATTCTATGGCCATTATTTTTCTCCTTGATCATTTCAGTTTGTTTCAGTTTGTTGTGTTTGTTTCTGTTAAAGTTGTTCTTTGGGGAAAAGGTAGTGATACAATGTTTTCCCTTGTTTTTCCTGTAGAAACTAGTATTTTGCATGAGATTCCTGATTTTAGCCTTTCTAAGTTCTTCATGAAAAGACAAAATATGAGCCAATTTCAGTAATTCAGGTATGCCGGGATTATAACTATCACCCTTGCTCATAACAAGTTTATTTGGCATTTTCTCAAGATTTTGAGCTACTGAGGTTATAGTCAAAGTTTTATTTGCAGTAGGAGGGTCACATGATGGTAAATCTTTGAGGTATGGTAGAAACATTAAACTCCCTTTCTCCCGAGTTCCAAATAGGTTTATGATGTGAAGGTCTTCTAAAGCTTTTACCCGGAAGAAATTTCCACAAGTTACTGCTGGCATTTGATTAAAGCTAGAGCAATTTGCTTGATAGTACATGAGAGTTTGTGCTTCTTGTTCTAACCCTACTTGGGAGAGAAGGAACTTACTTTCTTCAAGGCACAGTTGTTCATGATCATGATAGTTTTGAGTGTCCAGCTCATCATAAGGTATCAAGGACAACAGATGTGGTGGATCTAAGTCTATATCAGCTTCTTCTGACTCTTCCTCCAAGTTTACATCAATATGCATAATGAAAGAGTTTAAGTCGGAGCGCAAAGAACACATTGGAATGTTGTCGGGCCTATCTTGACTGCTAATCATGTATTTCATGTGTGATTCGCGGTAGAGTATCCTGGTCTGACCAAACACAGGAATGGTGGCATATGACATGTCTAGTTGGATATTCCCTTGTAGTTTGGCTCCCCAAGATCTGGAGAGAAGCATCCCGTACTTGGGAGGAATATCTGCCACTACTATATCCATGATTAGATGTTTCGCGGGTATTTGGGCCAGACTAAAACAAAGGTCCTTGATCAAACCTAGGCATTGGACTCTTCTTGAATCAAATGAATATAAGTCTTTGTATGGTCTTGTGATTTCCAAGCCTAATCTTTCCATTACTACCTTCGGCATAAGATTATGCGAGGCGCCGGAGTCCAACATGGCATTGTGGAGGATTTGGTCGTGGATGTTTAAGCTAATGTAGAATGGAAGAGTGGCTCCCTCTTGGAATTTTCCCTCTATCTTTGGACCAAACAATACTTCAGGAATGTCATCAGTGAGATTAACAGTGTTTGCATCATTCCCTAGATTTAGGACAGTTAGTACTTGGGATTTATAAGAGTTTTGGGCAATGAGTTCAGTAAGAGGCATGGTGATTTTGATCTTAGCGATTTCGCCTTCAAAGCTAAAAGGCATTTGAAGTTTAGATATGTTTGTTTCATCTTTTTCAGTTAAGACCTTGTCTATGTTTTGAGCCTGTTGACCTTGTTTAGGGGTTTTGCTTTCCATAGTTGTTTTGGTGACCTTGGTAGAAGTATCAGGAGTATATGAGAGAGGACTAGTTTGGGTAACTTTAGCTTGGCTTTGATCAGCCTTTTCAACCTTGATTTGGTCACTGCTTGATGCCTTTTTGAGGATGGTATTTGGAGCTTTAGCAGTATCCGAATTACCTCTCTTGACATTATCTTGGTTTCTCTTGCTCCTAAGGTCATATTGCCTGTGGGCTTCTTCAATAGCATTTTGAAACTCTATGGCAGGGTCATCAAGATCCTCATAATTGGTCTCATCTTGATCAGGCAAAAAGAAGGCTTGTTCTTCTACGGTGAGGTACACCTCACCTTCATTGTCAGACCCTATGAGGTTTAAATGATGTTCATCAAGAGGTTCTGAGTCCCTATCATCTTCTTCTACATAGTTTTCATTGAATGGTGGCCTGATCTGTTGGTCATTATCCCTTGGTCTGTTTTGGGGCTGTTCCCTCCTAAAGTTTTGGTTTCGGTTTCTGATTGGAGGGTTTGGC
This sequence comes from Pinus albicaulis, assembly GCA_034641835.2. NCBI lineage: Eukaryota > Viridiplantae > Streptophyta > Pinopsida > Pinales > Pinaceae > Pinus > Pinus albicaulis. The sequence goes on from CM076573.1 coordinate 16,610,597, forward strand.
TGGTTGTCCCTAACAGGAGATTTTTCATTGATCTTTGCCCACATTTTAGCCATGGATTTGACTAAGTCATCTATTCTGGGATCTAGGGAAGGTGATGAAGTAGAAACCTCATCTCTATATGTGACCTTTCTTTCTGATCTAGTTCTAGCTCTTTTTTCAGCTAAGTTGGCATCTGCTTTTATAGCTATTTGTTGCATTTCCTTTAAGGTAGGGGGATCTTTGTCTCTCAGATGATATGTCATGTCCGGATCAAAACCCTCAGGAAATTTTGCCAAAGCTAAACCAAGTGGAGGCTTGAAATGAGGTGGGAGGGAGTTATATACACTGTTGAACCTAGTACAGTAAGCTTGGACACTTTCCCCATTTTCCCGTTTTAGATTGTTATATTCTGACAGGATTTGAATGGGGTTTCTTCGGATTTCCCATCTATTTCTGAAGATTTGATGTAGTTCGGGGATATTATGGATGCTGTTTGGAGCTAAGCTTTTAAACCATGCTTTGGGTTCACCACCAAGACTTTGGGCAAATATTATCATCCGGACAGTCTCGTCTTGTACCTCTAAGTATTCATAAGCATCATTCATTCTACTTATATGCTGTTGAGGTGTGGTGGTGTCTTCTCCAGTAAAGTGTGGGATCTTGTCTTGATATTTGTTTGGGAGAGGAGCTAAAGGTGGTGGCAACACCAAAGGTGCGTACCAGGCTGCCATGACTGGAGCTAATGGATGATGTACAAGGTGAGGACTAGTAGGCTGAAATGAAGTGGTTTGAACAGGTGTAGCGGATGAACTTGGACTAGTGATCTGGTTTTGAGCAGATCTAGGATGATAGGAGCCAAATTGATAAAGAAGCTGGAAATCAGGAGGAGTGGTGGGTGAAGTTTCTCTAATAGGACTCTGTGATGGGTTTAGGGGTTCAAGATCTTCGAAGTTTATCCTACTATATGATTTGCTTCGGGGAAGAGCTTGTGATGACTCTAGTTCTGAAGGTGGATCTCGAAGGATATTGCGAGTTTTAGGTACAGATCTTGTTCTACGGATGGATCTATCGGTAGATAGATGATTAGTTTCAGAAGCTTGCCACAGAATCTTTTCTGGGTCATCTACTATGATAGGGGGATTTGGGTCTGGGTGGGATCTGGTATTGATTCTTCGTGAAGCCAGATTTTAGATCCAGAGCTTGGAGAGAGTGATATTGATGAATGTTTTTTGGATGAGTGATTTTTCTAAAGTTATACTAAGGCGAAGGATGGTCAAAAATAGAAGAGATGGATTAGTGGAGTCGCCAGGTGGAAATGGATTTTTCTTGTGAAGATAGCTGTGGTCCACCATCAGTAACTAATCTGAGAATGTTTTTGAATTTTCTGAGTTTATGAGCAACCTATGGTTTGTTAAAGTATCTTAGACTTGTTTCAACACTTTGCTAGGGTGATGAGAACAAAAAGAGTTTACTCTAAAAAATGAGTTTATGGACTGCTTGCTTGTTTATGGTACCTAAAGGCCCAAAGAGTCTATAAGAGTTTGCTGGACTATTATGTACTCAATGTCTTACCATCTCCCGCTATGTTAGTGAGTGAGGGGAAAGGTCTATCGGAAAGTAGCCTAGAGTTTGGTGAAATAGTAAGGCTTACTAGAGTTTAGTGGAGTCGCCAGGTGGAAAATCAGTTGTTTTGAGATATATTTGTATGGTCCACCACCAATACTGACAAAAAGCCAATCTGGGAATGTTTTGGGGTTTTTCTGAGTTTTTTGTGCTTATGAGGTTTGGGTAGAGCTTCTTATAACTAAATCATCATTTTGCTAAGATGGTGAAAGAGTTAGCTTCTACTCTTCAAGCAACACTTAAGTTTTCTAAGTTTGATTTAGACTTCGAGAAATCTAAGGTGCACTTAGACTGTCACTAACTCGGAAGGTCCCACCGTGATCGTTACTATGTCAGTGAGCGGTGGGATAAGTCAATCAAATAGTATTCTTAAGGCTGCTAGACAAATTAGGGAAACTAAGTTGTTTATCACTCAGATTCCCACCGTGATCGCCATTATGTTAGTGAGCGGTGGGATAGCTAAATCAGATGGAATTCTAAAATTTGGCAAGGTAGTAAGGCCTACTAGAGGCTAGTGGAGTCGCCAGGTGGATTTTTAGTTGTTTTGAGGTATATTTGTATGGTCCACCACCAGTACTTGACAAAAACCAATCTAAGGGAGTTTTTTGTGGTTTTTTCTGAGTTTTATGTGCAGCCTAGGATGTAAGAGTGTTATAAACCTGATTCATCACTTTGCTAAGATGGTGAAACAGAGATTTTACACTAAATGATTCTAGAGGCTGATGGTTTAAGTTAAAAGTCGAAGGACTAAGGAGCCTATAAAAGTTTGCTAGAATGTCATGTACTCAATAAGTCCCACCGTGATCGCCATTATGTTAGGGTCCCGTGATTTGGCCGATTGGCTAGCCAAATGACGATGTAACATCAAACCAAGCTTTGGAGCCCAAGGACCTAGCCTTCCTGGACTCAGAGAGGGCTCTCTCTATAAGTGCTAAAGATGTCGGTGTGTTTACTTGCGATGTTCTGATATTAGGCTAGTTATGAAGTATGTTTTTGGTTTTTTGGTTTTTTAAGTTTGTGAGGGATGAAACTGATCAAATACATAAACTGGATAACAAGATGTAGATAAATTGGGCTATGGGGTCAATCAGGTCAAGGAAGCTAATGAAGTGATGATGTAAAGCTGCTGTAGGGCCGATTTGATTCACAGTAGAAGGGATCTCTGGGAAAAATGGATTAAATGAACAATAAGTTGATGAAAGACAAGGGATTTCAAGTGCAAACTAGTTAATAGCAGACATAAACATGTAATAGCAAGCCATTAATCATGCTAGGAATAACTATAAGCTAATCAATGCATAGAAATCAAACATTCAAGCCATACATAGAGGTATATGACCCTCTAACTTCGGGAAAAGGCTATCAGACTTTGGGGAAAACACATGAGACAAACTAACAACTCATAAACTATGCTGGAACGCCTAAACATAGTCTCTAAGTCATTGGGCACTTGGACAAATAATTTTTCATAGTTTTAGGCAAAGGGCTAGATCGGGACTAGGCCTACTTGGTTCAACAAAATGATCAACAAATCAGTCAAAGAGAAAGTATTATGGACAGAACTATGGGCAGCTGATAGGTAGGTAGGGCAAACCATACATCCTACTCAACATACATGGAACTGATGAATAAAACTTAGCAACAATACCTTTGGTTACTAAAGAGCAGCTAAGAATTCTTTAGCATAACTAAGGGAGAAGAAAACATCAAGCTATGAAGATTCAGGGATTTTGAGGTGCCTCCATGGGCATGTCTCAAAATCAATCTTTACTGATCTATAGCAGCAAGAAAAATGAAATATGAGTGAAAACTAGAAGACAAAACAACATTAAGAAGCACTATGCCATTCTACCATGTCAAGGAATCCATCAACAAGCCTTCAACATTCCTCAAAAGCATCCAAGAGGCAATCCAAACATCATAACTCAAGTGTATTCTTCAAAGCTCATATGACCAATGCATTAATTCTTCTCTCAATTTCAGCCTCTGATTTACAAAGAGAACCATGGAATAAATAGGCTTGAGGGAGGAAAACCTCATGGAGCAACTAGCTATCCCATTGGCCAAGTCAAAATATCTAAACTTGTACTTGAGGCTTTGCAAAGCCCAAGGCACAAAATATCTCATAAAATATCTTAAAAACTGCTAAAAACGGAAATTATATTGACTTTACATGATTTTCCCATGATAAAAATAGCCTAACGCACATTTGGGAAAAGCAGATTTTTGGAGTTCGAAAATTGCAAAAATACTTCATATTTATGCCTGAAAAAGGTCCCCTGACTTGCTGGATGCAAATGGGAGCCTTCCTGATGTCGAAATGAGGCTCATGATGGCTCGTTGGAAAGCTCTCTGTGTCTGCTTTCCAATGCAAGTGGAATCATCTCAATCTGATCTCTGAAAGTCCCTCAAAACTGTACCTGTGTGCAAAAACCCAGAAAATAGCAGGCTGCTGATAGGGCGGGCAGAATGTGCAAAATGAGGCTGTTTTTTGCCAATTTGAGAGGGCGAATGATCTTCAAATGCCCTGAAAATCGCTGGAGAGCGGCTCATGAAATTATGGAATCCATTGGTATCACCCTCCTCCCTTGACGACTCTTCAAACTGAAATGGCGCATTTATGAGTTTTTGGCGAAAACCCAAAAAATGCCAAAAAACAAAATGTTTTCGAAACAGGGCCAAAAATGGCATGTATGACCTTCAAGGGTCCATAGAGACATGCTCTGAAGCTGAAGCTAAAATATCGAGGGCTGATGTGCGTTTTGCTTCTTTTCGTGCTAGGCGCCTCTCCTTCAATTCCTTCAATTTTTCTTGTGCCACCTTCAATTTGCGCCTGGCGAATTGGTTTAGCTTCTGAAAGTGAAGTGTTCTCTTTCTCTGTAGCTCGAGATCCCTGTTTTCCTTCTCAAGCTTGGTCTCCAAATGCTGGTTAGCCCTCTCAAGCCAAGCTTCCTTATTTTCCTCAATTTCCCGCTCAAAGAGGGTAGTGAGAGGAAAAGCTTCGAATTGAGCTTGTTCTTCAGCTCTCTGTTTTTCCAAGGCTCTCCTAAGCCCGATGGTTCTAGGCCTCTTTTTCCTAGGCTGGTCCTCCTCCTCTTCATCATCAAATTCGCCAATAAGCTCTTCAATTCTTACTTGCGCCTTTTCTGCCTCCTTTTTGTACTTGATTGCCCTTGCTTCATGAATGGTTGCATGATACTTCATTTGCTTGTTTTCAACCTCCAAGAAGTGGTTGAAATTCCTCGCCCTTTGAAGATCTTCTTGTAACACTTCAATTTGCCCTTCTTTGTGAATGAGGAGGTTTTCAAGGATGCGGGCCTCATTGTCACTGTCATCGCTTGGGATAGGGATGACAGCTGATTTACCTCCATGCTTGGCGCTTTCTCCAACTGTACTTTTGCCTTTGAAGGCCAATCTAGCGCTCTTTCTCCTTGGCAAGCTTGAAGTTGTCTTTTTAGGCAATTTCCTCTTCTTAGGAACAGTTTTAGTCACCGTCAAGGAGGCAGCCTCAGCTTGCTGTCCTCCCTAAACATCCTGTCCAGCTTGTGGCTCAAAAGATGTTTCAAGTGTTTGCTCAACCTGCTGCTCTTCAACCTCTATCTGCTGCTGTCCTTCTTCCTGAATTTGATGTTGTTCATCAACCTCTAGCTGCTGTCCCTCTCCCTGAATTTGATGCTGTTCATCAACCTCTAGCTGCTGTCCAATGATATCTAACTGCTGCTGTCCCTCAAAATCTGGCTGCTGCTCATCAACCTCCTTTTCTCCCTGTGGCTCACTGCCCTCTCCTTCTCCTTGTGTACTTGGCTGCCCAGTGATCCTCTTGAGTTTTTTAGGGGTAGGCCTACTAGATAAAGGCACTGGGCGATGGATAGGCTGAGTCGGAGACACATGAGCAGGAGGAACAGTGGCGAAATCGGCATGGCTAATGAAGGACTCCCATGAAAACCCTTTCTTCTCCAGCTGGTGCAAGAAGATGATTTTGATCAAGGAATGATGAAAGAGAGAAGAGATTTGCCGAGGTGGAGCTTTCTTTTGGACAGCAGCTGCCATCTTCTCTATGCTCTTGGACAAAAAGTATGGAAGGTTTAATTGCTTCCTCCTGGTAAAATGCATCAACAAGCGAACATGATAAGCAAAGATTTGGCTAAACCTCCCTTCACAAGTGAAGTATCTCATTATGGCCTTCATTAGTGGCGCATAACTGTCAAGAAGATAGGATAAAGGAAAAGTAGCAGTGATGGTCTCCCTATGTTCCGGCTTGATGAAAGGCTTATAGTCCTCCAAATCAAGATGTGCTTGTTTAAACCATTTTTCACCATGATACGAGATCTTGGTAGCTTTGGATATATACCTTGGAGAAATTTTGAAATCAAGATCTGCAAGCTGGAAGTGTTTGTCCTTGAACCTTAAAGCACACAAATGTGTAAGTGGTGAGAAACTCTTGTCTTCCTCTATCCTTTGACAGAAATCAAGACAGCCTACCTCATGGAAATTGAAAAGTACTGAGGGATGAGCATTGATGTCTTCTATGGAGATAGGCTCATATCTCTTATGTTGTCCGCCTTTGTGATCTCGTTTGGGAGGCATTCTGTCTTTGAAATAAACCTTGGAAGAGGTAAACTGCCTTCACTATATGAGGAATGCTCTGCTGGATTGAGACAGGCCACCAAACTGCTTGGACAAATATGGACACTGTGGTTTGGATGAAATGTAACAATGCTTCCTTGAATAAGCCCCCCTCAACACTTATTAACAACAGTTCTTCAAATTTGGATGCACTTCAGCTATGTATCCTTCTTAACAATGGCACTATGTGTAAGAACTGCTTTGTAGATTCTTTGTGTACAGTCTTGAACAAATCCCCTCTTGTGACTTTGCTTAGAGGCCTGCTTGCACTTGTATTTTTGTCTTTGAAACCAACCTTCAAAAATTATAACCCTACTCTTTTAGGTCATTTACCTCGAAACATGCCCTTGTCAGCAGACTTCTGTGGAGACCACATAGTGGGAAAAGAAAGAGACCCTGTGGTTAGGTGAAAAAATAGCCCACTGTGTTAAGAGAAAAACCTTTCACTTGTGACTTTTTGAGAAGTCAATCACTGTCTTTATAACTCTGTGCTGTTACCTTTGGAAGTTTTCTGTCAACCAACCTTCAGTAGTAAGAAACAGTAACAATAGGGGCAGATCTCTAGAAGAGGTTTGCTGTGATAAGTGTTTTGGTACCTTGTTCTTGAGCAATGACCTTCCCTTGAAACAATCACAACCACAGTTATTCAAAATGACACCATTTAGTGGAAGGAAAGCAGAGCTATGCTAGGTGATATATCAATGCACTATGGTTTTTTAGAAAACACCTTATTTTGCTTGTGATTTTAAGGGAGCCACCCAAATACCTGTACCTCTGTTTTAATGTCAAATTCCAAACACTAACAAACTGTCCTTCAGAAAAAACCCCCTTCCTTTGTGAAGTTTTATCAACAAATCTTCGGAATGATGTAATATATTGCGAGGAGAAAACAGACCTAGCTTGGGCGAAAAAATCATTGCACACAGTAGTTTAGGCAATACATTCTTTGTTTGAGGATTTTGAGATATACAACTACACTTTATACCTTTGCCTCCAAGGTTTTCCTTCTTATAACAAACTACGCTCCTTTACTAGGTGTCATCTTTGAAGCTTTTACATCTCAATAAGTCTTCAGCACAACCCTTTTCTACTTTAATATCAAATTTCAAACACTAACAAACTGTTCTTCAGAAAAAGGCTCCTTTCTTTGTGAAGTGTTAAGAGAACAGGAAAAACTGCCTTTGTACCTCTGCCTTCCAAGTTCAGATTCGACCACCAATAAACCTTTCTCTCTAGAAAAATGGCCCTATCCACCCTTAGGAATTCTCTGTCAAAAAATTTGCAGTAGTGAAATCTAGTGAAATAGGAGGGGCAGTTTGTTACAAGGAGTGTTTGTAAGATAGGCAACGGTCATTCTGCTCTTGAAAACTCTGCTGTTAATAGATACAATGATTTTGAAAATGATACAACGGGTTCTCAGTCACAAAACCTCGTATTTCAATCACTTCATCTCACTGTGTAGGAAACTGCATTTGTTTTTTTTTGTGTTTAGCAAAATAGCAAGGCACGGGTTTTTCAAACAGTTTTATCACTTATCAAAACCTTGCACACGATGGGAGCTCATAAAAATACCTCGACCTTGATGGATTGCCCGTTTGAAAGGTGCAATAAACCCTGGATAGCTTAAAAAAGGGGCGCGGCAACCTCTGGATAAAACCCGTCGCACAGGAGAAAAGGCCGTCGGGTGAGCTTGTCGTGCGGTCGGGCGGGCACCTACAGGCACGTCGCGCCCGCCTACAGGCACGTCGCGCCGACGTTAAAACTCTTTGTAAAACGACGCCCAGGCACGTCGCGCCACTTTCCAGGCCCGTCGCGCCGCCCTAAAACAGTGCAGAAAACCTCAATTTGCTTGAAAACACGTTGTGATGCTTGGGAGCTGCGGCAATTTGTTTTTTGGATTTCACAAGTGACTTACTATTCCCCTATTTCATTCTTTGACACTCCTTCAACGGCTATATTCAAAAGATAAAGACCCTATGGCTATTTTGAACATAACAGTACAAACTTTTCGTTGAAAATCAAACGGTGGCAATTCACTACATCGATGATACAAAAAAGTGTTTGCATCAAGTTATTTTTTAAACAGTGATAGTTCATCACATTTGCCTTGCCTATTCGTGGAGTTACATGCCTGTTCTCATAAGAGAGATATTTCAAACCTCGACTTTGTCCCTATTTTTGGCATTTAGGTGACAATGTCAACGAAAGAAAAGGTCATTCAAAAACTGTCAAAGGTATTTTGAAAGCTGCCTTATTACTTATAGGAGACCACCCGTGCCTTTGTAATCAGTTTAACAATCTTGGTCCTTAGGTGATTTACAGGTTTCCTTCTGGTCTGTAAGTGTCTTCTACTAGCTGTTTCTTTTTATAACATGATTCTCTGCTTCACACTTCTTTGTACTTACATGCATTTTATCCTTCACTTTTGCTATCTTGTATCTTTGTCTGTTGTCTTTTAGGATGATGACCGTTGTGTCTGTTTTAGGGAATATAAACAGTGATAGTTCATCAAAAACAAATTCCTTTCTGCCTAATCATAGGATCATATACCCATTCGCCTCCTCATTTGAAAAGACAAACTTGTAAAATACGAAACCAAGGTTTTTGGGCACACAGTCTTTATTCTGTTCTGATCAGTATATTAGACCCCTTTTTGTCAATAGCACCATTTCATGACTGGACTATGTTCACTGCCTCCCTCTCTTGGTGATTGCTAGCAAAGAAGGGCTATTTCATAATGCACCAAAAATATTTGAAAATTTGTAAACACCCCTTCTTGGAAGGCGCCTCTTTGGACTTTTGATATATGATATTGTTTTGCTGCTTGA
>CM076573.1:16619752-16889373 GCA_034641835.2 Pinus albicaulis
CCAATAAAAATGATGCCCTTATTCCCATATCCACATGCCAAAGAGAATTACCACTTGAGAGTGTAAAAATATAAACCAGCATAATATTAAGATAATGAATTGTGTGATAATATGACTGAACAGGTGATATTCAACAAATAATTATATAGATAAACCATGTCAGCTTCCAAAGTAAAGATATCCATCAAAATTTCCAAGAAAACATAATATTAGTGATATCACTGCTTTTCTCTACTTTATGTGAAAATTCCTCATTCAATAAAATGGTTTTTTATGGCAAGAATGTGTAAAGGAAGAGTGGATATTTTTAAAAGAAAATCAACAAAAAAACAAAAGTTTGCTACTTTGAACAAAAAAAATTTAAAAACATGCAACAACAACAAAAAATGCAGTTGTTCAATTGGTTCGAACAACAATTGTTCAATCGATTGAACAGCAGTTGTTCAATTGATTGAATAGGAAAATAAAAAATATTAATTTAAAAAAAAAAAACTCTAAAAAACAGTTGTTCAATTAGTTCGAACAGCAGTTGTTCAATCGATTAAACAAAAGTTGTTAAATTGATTGAACAACAAAAATAAAAGGACACGAAAGGAAAAAATGTTGTTGCTCATTTTCCTTGAACAACAGTTGTTCAGTCGATTGAACAACAACTGTTCAATTGATTGAACAGCAAAAAACAAAAATGCACGAAAGGAAAAAATGTGGTTGTTCATTTGCTTTGAACAGTAGTTTTTCAATCGATTGAACGGTAGATGTTCAATTGATTGAACAGTAGATGTCAATTGATTGAACAACAAAAAACAAAAACGCACGAAAAGAAAAAAAATGCGGCTGTTCATTTTCTTTGAATACCAGTTGTTTGGTTGATTGAACAGCAGCTGCTCAATTGATTGAATAGAAAAAACACACACAAGAGAAAGAAAGTGGAATTTATTTTATACAATGATGAAAAAAATTGTAAATTACAACCAAATGTAGGAAGAATATATACACTATTTACAAAAAAAAGAAAAACAGATTTTTATAAAACTGAAGGTGTCGGGTAATTACTCCCTGTAGCTAAGATTTGGATAGTGGGATAGTCACGCACCTACTGGCAGAAAGAATATTTTATGAGTGGTTTATGATAGAAGCGCACCCAGTGTCCATTGACTCGAAAGGCAGAGCTGGATCCATCTATGGTGGTCAAAGTAATGGTACCATTGTTGTGCACTTCTTGAATTTCATATGGCCCAAGCCACCTTGTTTGTAATTTACCCGGGAAGTCTTGGAATCTAGAGTCGTAGAGGAGTGTTCAATCTCCTTTCTGGAATGTCTTATTTTTTATGACGTTTTCATGCCACTTAGCCCTTTGTTTTTGAATAATTTCAATGCGTTGTAGAGAAAGTAGTCGTGCTTCATCTAGTTCATTTATCTGTTGAAGTCTTTTAACTTGGGCCTCTGTCAAATCCATCCCCACTTCCTGGGTTGTTCTAAGAGTCTTTATCTCAAATTCAATGGGAAAAATTGGTTCCTTTCCAAATACCAGGTGGTACAGAGAATGTCCAGTAGTGTTTCGCCAAGTTGTGTGATAAGCCAACAAGGCCTATGTCAATCTAGTAGCCCAATCCTAGCAATGTGTTGAGATTGTTTTAGTGAGAATTTCTTCAATGACTTTGTTGTTACTTTCGACCTGGCCGTTCACCTACGGGTGGTAGGGAGAAGTGACTCTATGAGTGATATGGTGGTTATGAAGAGTGGTTGTAATTTTATTTCCTACAAATTGTGCCCCTCCATCAATTACCACTTCCCTAGGTAAGCCATACCGCACAAATAGCTCAAAAATAAAATTAATCACAGACTCTTCTGTAGCTCTTGGAAAAGCTACTATTTCTACCCATTTTTTCATGTAGTCTGTGGCAACCAGTATGTAGGCCTTTTGGTTTGATGGTGGATTGAATGGCCCAACCAATTCCAATGCCCATTGTTCAAAAGGTTCTACTACCAAATATGGCTGTAATGGCATCTCGTCGGATTGGCCAGGGCGACCCATTCTTTGGAAACTATCACAGGCTTGCAAATATTTCTTTGCATCCTTAAAAATTTTGGGCCTATAATAGCCCATTTGTGATACTTTGTGCCCTGTCCTGTGATCTGTGAAATGTCCGCCACATTGTTCGTCATGGCAAGCCTTCAAGATGTCATGGATATCGTCTTCTCGAATGCATCTGCGTATATGCATATCAGATCCTGTGTGGAGAAGATATCCACCAATCCAAGAGAATCTAGCACTGTGTTGAACAATCAGTTTTTGTCCCTTTGTTGTCAATTGTCTCAACAATTTCCCTACTGCTAGATAATTTGCTACATCTGTGTACCATGGTGATTTTACGGCCACAACAAAAAAATGCTTGATCATCTACCGCCAGTGGATCATTTTTCTTTGGGACCCGAGACAAGAAATCTGCAACTACATTCTCCTTCCCTAGACGGTCCTTAATATTTATATTGAACTCTTGTAAAAGCAACAGCCAACGATTCACTCTTCCATTTGTAATAGGCTTGTTAGCTAAATACCTAATGGCAGAATGATCGGTGTACATAAATACTTGATAGCCACTTATGTAATGTCTAAATTTATTTATAGCATAAATGATGGCTAAGAATTCCTTTTCAGTCACTGTATAGTTTATTTCAACAGGAGTGAGATTTTTGCTAATATAGTAAATAGCGTAGGGCTTCTTGTCCTTTTCCTGACCGAGAATAGCTCCTATCATTGTATCTGATGCATCCAAAGAAATGTGAAAGGGCAGCTCCCAATTAGGGCCATGCAGTACTGGTGCAGTCGAGACCAATTTCTTCAAATCTAAAAAAGCAGTGTCACATTTGTCAAACCAATGGAATTCAACATTTTCAGTTAACGCATACAAAGGCCCAGCAATTTATGAAAAAATATTTATGAACCTACGATAGTACCCTGCATATCCAAGGAAACTACGTACCTCTATCTTAGTACAAGGTGTGGCTAATAATATAATTACCTCTATCTTTGTCGGATCTACCTGTATTACAGCTGCAGAGATGTAGTGTCCTAGGATCACACCTTCGATCACCATCATGTGACACTTTTCATTTCTCAAGCATAATATGGTAGCAATACATTGTTCCAATACTTTTTCCAGTGTCTGTAGTGCCTGATCGAAGTCATCTCCATATGGAGTGAAGTCATCCATGTAGAATTCGAGCCCCTCATTTATTAAATCAGAAAAGATACAAGTACGTCCCTTTGAAATGTTGTCGGGGCATTGCATAAACCGATTGGAAATACTTTATAGTCAAATGTACCCCAGGGGCATGTGAAGGTTGTTTTATCTTGGTCTTCAGGGGCTATTTGGATTTGATTATAGCCATTGAAACCATCAAGAAAGGAAAAGAATTGTTTTCCTACCAATGTATCAAGGACTTGATCAAAAAAGGGAAGGGGGAAGTGGTCCTTCTGTGTGGCTTTGTTCAACTCTCTGTAATCCACACAGATTCACCACTTAACATTATTTTTAGGGACGAACACTAATGGAGAGACCAATTTACTGCCTGAAATAGGATAAATGAAATTTACATCTAGCAACTTCTGTAATTCGTCTTTTACAATGTCTTTTAGATGCGGGTTTAATCTTCATTGAGGCTGCCAGATGGGGCGAGCATCCTTTTCAGTGTAAATATGATGTGTGCACAGTTGGGGATCTATGCCCTTCATGTCTGGATAGTCCCAAGAAAAGGCTCCTTTATGTTTTTGCAATACTTTAATGATCTTTTGATGTTGGTCACTATCCAGACTGCCATTGATGTTTAAAATTTTACTTGGTTTGATTTCAATTAGCATGTTATTACGAACAACAGTTGTGGGTATGTGCCAGTCATCGATATCCACTAAAGGGTCTTCCTATGCTTCGTTATCAAGAACTGCTTTTAACATTTGGCACTTTAAGTTTCCTAAAGTAGATGGTTGATTTATAAAGTTATTGATCACATCATCTTTAGTTTTATCTTTGAATTCGAGTGCTTCTACTATTGTCAATGGTGAACAGATGTTTTGTTCCTAGTATGCAGGTGGTTGTTTGTGAATATTTATAGTGGGGAGACTTGGTTTGGCATCGGGATATATAGCAATATTATTTATGGCATCTCCTTTAGTAATGGTCATGCTACCCCTTCGATAGCCTATGTAAGCATCAGTCGTCGCTAACCAAGGTTGTCCCAATATCAGGGGATGTCCATCTAATCTACTTTCTGGGTTAATAACTAAAAAATATGTTGGGTATTCCCATGAGTCCACCGAAACTAGGATATCCTGTAATGTACCTTCAGTCAGCAAGTTCCAACAAGTTAGTGGTGGGTTCCAAGGCTGTTATACCAAGTGTTTCACAGGTTTTTGTAGTTAAAATATTAATAGCTGCCCCTAAATCGACTAACGTGTTTGAGAAGGACTGACCATAGATATGGACTGTGACTATGGAGATTCCTGGATCCTCATATTTTGTTGGTGTTTCTTTACCCAAACGTAAATCCAACAGTGTCCCTACAACATGAACAGTTGGAAAATTCTTCGCTTTCCTCACAGGTTTTTTTACGCACAATTCTTTAATTGTTTTAGCATAAATAGGGATGTCTTGTATAGCCTGTAGGAGAGGAATTTTAATACAATTTTTTTTTAATTCCCCTATGAGATCAAAATCTGAAGAGGCAATTAGCTTGGGCATTACTAATCTCTCAGGGAATGGGGGAGAGGAAATAATAATGTTTTCAAGATATTTTTGGTCAACTGTGTCCCTCCCTTGTTTTATCTTTATTTCAGTCACAGTCAATTATTTAGGTGCGGTTTGAATTTCAGATTGAATTTGTGGTAGGACGGTATCTTTTTCAAGTGAAATAATGCACCCTAATCTTAGCCTAAGTTCATTGCATTCCTTCTGTTTAGTTTTAGAGTCTGGATTCTCAACAATCTGGATCAACTGAACCGGTCTATTATTAGGATTAGGATTTGGTTGAGATGGAAGTTGAAGGCGTATAATAGACTGAGAATTTTGTTGTACTGGGTATGGAGCTGGTAATGTCAGTTGATTTTGAGCCCCTGTTCCCATAGGTAAATTGGTCATTCACAGGGGTCGTTGTGAGTTTTGAGACCAATTTGAATTTTGTGAGGTGGAGGTAGGCCATTGGGACTAATATGGGTTGTTTTTCCAGACTGAAGGAGAGAAAGGAAAATTTGGCCAACCATTACCTGGAAAGGATTGAATTGGACAAGGGAGCATGGAAAATGTTTGGGATGGCCAAGCAGGAAGAGGTGATTGGTTTTGCCATGTTTTCCCAGTGTTCTATTGATTAAATTGTGAAGAAGGAAAGAACTGAGACGGGTCTTGTGACATACCTGTTGGTCAGACTTTCCACTGTCAATGTTGATTCATCAGATATACCGACTCTATTTATTATTATTCTTCTTTGAAGACCACTTTCAACCCTGGAAGTGAAGGGAAATTTTCAGTGGCGTGGACCTTGGTACAAATGGCACATGTCTAGACCATGTCCAATGGACACTCCCGCTGGATGTGCTTCTTCCCACAGCGTGGAAAAAAAATATCCAAGTTCTGTTCTACTAAAGCTTGTTTCTACTTGGCCTGTAAGGCATCTAGCTATGTTGTGAGTGAGCCAAAGATATCAGTTTTGAAATCTTCCAAGAGATTACCGAATTATGCTCTGGTTACGCTGCCACCTGACTGTTTGTAATTCCTAGTAACTGAATCCAGTCTAGCTGGTCTATTAGGCGTACTATCTCGAGAGCACCTGATACACAATGCAATAATGTCATCATAATGTTCCTGATAGAAATATCATTTTCCCATTATATTAAGTGTTTCTACCCATTCTTCTTTCATTCCTTTTATCATTGTTACTTTTAGGACATCTTTAGATAATGCAGTATATGGGGACCTTTGCAAATTATATTGGAATTTTTCAACATATTCTTCTAAAGTCTCGTTATCTTTTGCAGTCATGTTGAATATTTCATCTTTTAATTCTCTATTCCGGCAGTGATCTTGATATTTAGTAAGAAAAGAGTTTTTCATTTGATCCCAATTGTTAATGGTTCCCCCACCGAGCCCCATAAACTAATGTAGAGATGCCCCCGTCAATGTAGAGGGGAACAGTTTCAATTTTTGAGGGTCATTGGTGTAATCATATCCCCTACACAAAACATCAAATTCAAATAATAATGCATCTAGATCTTCCGAAGTCAGTCCATGGAAGGTGGGGATGTTTTGTAATGGAATAGCTTTCATAGGGGCATTTGCGACCGAGTCAAAAATGGGATGCTCCAATGTTGATGTTTGTCCCTGGGGTTGATTGTGCACCATCTGATCAAAGATGTGCCAATAACCTTAAACGATTTCCTGGTCTGGGATGATAATTTGAGCAGGATTAGGAGGTGGATTTGGAGGAGGCCTTGCAGCACTACCCCGATCTGGAATGTTGGGTGTCTCTGTCTCAATCACTATTTCAGGAGATCCAGGATCTGGAGTTTTTAGGTTTATCCTTACAGCACTACTGGTTTCTCCCTCTCCTTATTGCAAACTGCAAGAATTTCCCTCTCATGAAGGGTCAAGACTCAAATGTTCTGTAGTCTGAAAGTTATGTTCAGAACCTTCGGTTTCGTTGTGGATCTCGGCGTGGGCTACAGATGGTGAGGTTGCTTCCTAAGGGATTATAGAAGGACTCTTTTCAGAAATGATTTTGGGTCCTACAAATGCCTGAGATTCAAATGTCCTTATGATTTTGTCTATGAATGTTGTTCTGCCAAGGGTCACCGATCCCTTGGGTTTTTTGGATTTAGACAGGGGGTTTCAATCTAATTCTATATTTTTCTGATTCTATATTTTTCTTTCTAGTCATAAAAAAATGCCTATCCTATTTAACCTCTGCACAATTGCTGAAAAGTGGGCTAGTGAGCAAGATTTTTACTTGCTAATATGCAGGTTCTTACCTCTTGTTTTCAATACCCAATTTTTCACAACAAAAGGAAAAACAAAAATACATCACTCTTAAACACTCTCCCCAGAAACGGCGCCAAAATGTTGGGTCAAAAAGATGACTGTTAAAAGTAAACTTAATGCTTCATATTAATCATCAACCCAGGGCAAGTATGTTTATTTCAAGAGTGAAAGAAAATTATATGTGAGTGAAATCATAGGTTAACTATTCTAAATTGTTGCAAGAAATATTATCTAATTCTCGAATCCAATCAATCAATTCAAAATTAAACTGTGAAATACTTCAAATCAATCAAAGGATGAAATTCTAGTCTGAATCTATGCAGAAAGTAAACATTCAATGCTCAAATTAAAGAACTTTTGCAATTGAACGGCAAGCTTAATGAATTGAACAACGATGGAAAATAATAACTTAATAAATTGAATAGAAATCACCTATTGACATGTTTCAATGGAATTCTCTATAATTCAATTTATAACAACATTCAGATTTGAACATCAAACCATACATTCACACTTGCAATGGGAAAAACTCAAGAAATAACAATGTGCAGAATTGAACAGCAACTACTTAACCACGCTGAAATCAATCTAATAAATGGAAAAACATCGCTCAGCAGTAAAGCAATATTAATGATAAATTAAACCTAATTGAAAATGAAATCGTAACACACCACACTTGCAATTACTGAATTGAATTGTAATTCTACACAGCATAAAAATAATTTAATTGCGAGAATCAGTAAATAAACATATAACACAAAATAGTAAGAGAACTCCAAGGGACCGGGCCCGAAGCCTCCATAAGTCTTCAGCCAAGAAATACTCAGAATCCGCCTATAAAAAAAATACTAACTCTTTCATTAATCAATAGAACATGTACATCATCACGAGTTCAAAGACTATGTCTGAATAAATGTTTATTACATAAAATTACAATATACGAAAAAGCTCTCATGTTCTCTTTCACCTACAGCCTTTTATAACTTTAAGGAGAAACAAAACAGAGAATAGTGAATCCTCAAGATCAGGAGATCCTGAGGCTTCGCAACTATCAGCCGAATGCTTCAAGAATAGACATGTCTTCTCATCTCTTTTGGATTCTCAGAAACCGGACGCGATTTCATTTGCTTTTCTTGACTACTGTTGTTTGGTCGTTTGGTCAGCAGTTGGTTGGTTTGGATTTCCTATCAATAAAGACAACAAAAGTTAGTTTTTATACTATTAAACACACTATTTATTAAAAATTCATTTTACCCTAATTTTACAGTATTATCCTTTGATTTATTTCTAAATTGAAGGAAAACATATAAAAGTTAATAATAAATCAAGCTAAAGATGGGGGTAAAAGGTACCTTTTCCATGGCCCAACATTTTCCTTGCTAGATATGGCATGCATGGTGTTGCATGTGGTTCTTTTCTGTCTTGGCATGGGTTTTTCTAAGTGTGACCATTTTTTCAACCTAGCCTTGCAATTTCTGGATAACCATCGTGTTATGGAGTTCTCATGTTTTTTTTTAGCTATATTACAAAATGGATTCGAAGTTGAGTGAGGTGAATCTCCGAATATTATTATTATGACCCAAAACCGGTTTATGTGTTTCCTCATTTTAGGGCCTAGTGATCTGGGTTTGGATTGCGGTAAAGCTTTAGAGGTGTTGCCTTAGTTTAGGTCCTAGTCATCTAGGATTGGATTGCGGTAAAGCCTGAGAGGTGGTTTCCCTTGATTAAGCCTACGAATCCTTGCAAGTGAATGGCAGGATATACGGTAAAGCATAGAGGGTGATGTCCAAGTTTAGGGCCCAGTGACCCTTGATTTAGACTATGGGTTGTGGTAAATACTAAGAGACTAGGAGACAATAAAATTCCTCACGTTGCAGGTGGAGATAATCCAATGATGTCCATGCTTGTGTTGGCGTAGTGATCGGGTGTAGATCACGATAAATTCGGTTATGACATGTTTATTGTGTTGGCCTAGTGATCCGGTGTGGATCACAGTAAAGCCTAATTTCTATTGATGAGGGTGAGGTGGTTTAGCCTCAGTATTCCCTATATTGGTTCTTTGGGTTTGAGTCCCACGTTCATGCTTGGAATATGGCACGAGGGTGATTGGATGAAGAGAGATTTGGCTCATCCAATCTATGGTCGGGTGGAACATGGAGGTCCCATCTTTGGTTGGTTTTTACATTCAATAATGAGAGCTCATTCCTTTGGTATTTGGTATGTAAATGTATTGGTTTATATGTGGATTATACTGTTGTTGTATCCATGGTATTTTTGTTGTTATTGTGTTGGCTATAAGCAAGTATTTTATTAGTGATGATGTATGGCTTTATCCATGTTTTTACATGTAAATGAATGCACAATGTATTTATGGTAAAATATAATTTATTGCAACTAATGATGTAAGAGAGAAATGCTTCTTAGCAATTCTCATATAAGTATGAGACCCTTATGCTCGGATCTGTTGTTTACACCTGTAGTTGTAATATTTGTGACATGTTTGAAAAAACGCTTGTCATGGATAGGAGGGGTTCTAGATGAGTTCTTATTGATGTGATTGTTTTCATATCATTGTCTTGTTGTTATTTATCATATCTGAAATTTTCATGACGTTTTGGATAGAGGATTGGGTTATGGGCCTGAAAAGGTGGCTGAATCCCAGGGATGCTAGCACAAAACTAAGTAATTAGGGCCCTGGACGCTGGGATGCAGTGTTATGCCTGCAACTAAAGCCTCTTGGATCCTATCACACAAGCATGTGCCTATGTATATGGCTCAAAGGTGTCAAAACGTCAATGTGACCCAGGGGTAAGAGGCCTAAATGGTTTGGTTACGTCCTGGGGGTGTTTTCGTTGTTGTACAAGGTTTGTATTTTGTGTTTCCATTGGTTCCACTTCCTTAAGGTCACCTAGGAGGTTGAATCTCATTATAGTAGCCTCTCATCGCATTTTTACCCCGGTTGGCCGGTTACTTGGGTAGATGTGGGAAGAGGGTGTTACAGAGTGGTATCAAAACATGGTTCAACCCTTAGACTCGATGGGCGGTGTGTTGGTCATGTTTTTATGTTGGTTGCATATGTCTTTCTCATACCCATGTTGCATGTGCTTGTTTCGTCCATGTTTTTTTTTTCATGGTGGCAGTGGTGTCGCCATGGAAGTGTTGATGGTGTTTTTGTCAACATGTTGTCATGAGTGTATGATTGGTTATGTTTTTCTCACGCTTGTGTATTACTCATGTCCGCTTGCTTACATATTGTACATGCATTGCTTGCTTATTCTAGGGTTACATATTGGTCATGCTTCAGTGTTATCCATGTATGCTTGCTTGTGTGATGTCATATGTTGAACATGCATTGGTCATTCATGATTAGTTATACATGTCAAGTATGTTCATATGGTCAATTTTGCATTGGTTTGATTGAGGTTGTTGTGCATAAGGTCATTGTATG
Organism: Pinus albicaulis; assembly: GCA_034641835.2. Classification (NCBI taxonomy): domain Eukaryota; kingdom Viridiplantae; phylum Streptophyta; class Pinopsida; order Pinales; family Pinaceae; genus Pinus; species Pinus albicaulis. The sequence goes on from CM076573.1 coordinate 16,630,229, forward strand.
CAATTAGGTCATCATGATGATATTGGTATGTTATGATGTTAATGTGTTGGTTGCGATAGAGTAGGAGATGCAGATCATTAAATTGAAGTTGCAACAATGCAATGTGGGGTAAGAGGAGATCGTCATACAAGTGTGCATGTTTGGCATACAAGTATGTGATTCATGGTTATTGTAAGAATTAGGGTTACTTATATGTTTGTAATTCTATTATTATTATGGTTACATATGTGATAAATACTAGTTGATCAATGTAGTCATATGCATTACGGTTATGTGTATGTCTTTCATTCTACTGATTTTATGGTTACATACATGATAGATGTTAGTTAATTAGTGTGATCATATGTACATCAGTTGGTTAGTCAAGCATGGAATTAACTTTATGATTATGTTATATGTTGTTGATGAGCATGTTATATGTTGACTTATTGTTGTTATATGGTAGTTAACTTGATGATTAGGGTTATATCATTAATATCGTGTTGTTATATGTATCATGTTAAATTGGATTGGCCTATGTAGATGGTTAGAATTATGACATTCAGGTATGAGTCGACTTAGTTGTGATATTGTGTTGTACTAATCTAGACTGGGTGTGCATATGTGATTGTTATGCATGAGTACCAATTTTTTATGATCTTATGATGTGAACATGTAAATTAATTACTGTTATGGATATCATGACGTTATTTTTGTTAGAGCTTATGTGTTGTGAATTTATATCATGCTAATTTGTTGTACTATACAACACCCCCCATTTATACTAATATATGGGGACCCTTTTTAAATTTTATTTCCTTTAAAGAATCAGTTCTAACTCTAACAATTCATCATAAACTCTAAAAAATATTGAAATGTTAGTTTTATACACTTTCCGTTGGGAAATTTCACATATCGCACATTACAAACTCTCTTGGAACAAATTTTTAAATATCATGGAGGAGCTCCGAAATGCAATTTTCGATCCCTATCATAAAGGTTAAAACATCCATCTTACGATACCTTAGTTATAAAGATAGATCGTAAGTGCAATATAATTCAAAATTTCCATAGTCGCTTTACGATATCACTTAGACTCAAAATTATTATAAAAGAATATCTCAGTCAACGTTTAAAGTCCGAAAATGACCAAAAGCTAAAAAAATATTAGACAACCTTTAAGTTAAGGAAAAAGTGCTTATAGGCTATCGCATATCGCATATCGCAAGACCTGAAAGTTATTGTAACTATCACCCATTCGACAATGCGAAATGCAATATATTGAAATAATTTTTCCCACGGAATTTAAAGTTTGATACCACAATTCCGATATTCACCATTGAAACAAAACGCTAATCAAAATCTCGAGATGCGATATTGCGATTTCGCAATCGCATTATCACATGAATGCTTAACAAAAATATTTTTAATGACTTCATTTTTGCGATGCGATATTCTGATTAGACATGAAGTACATAGAATTAATAGTATTAAATGAAAATTCAATCAGAATTTTAAGGCGTTTAACTGTTTTTAGTGGCTCAATAAAAGCAATAATTGTTTTCTCTTACGATGAGTTAAATGCCAATATCTTCGAAAATGTTTCATTATCATTAGTTGATTTTAAATTCTCCTATTCCATCTGCTCTGTATTTTTCACTTCGCCCTTTCTTCTTTGATTTCAAGAAAGCTTCCAAAGATATGTCTCTAAGGGAAATGACGTAGAAGAACAAGAAACAAAGAAATTCAGAGTCTGAGACTACAGAAATGCTACGCCTGTTCTCATATACCACATGCACCAAAGATGTAGGAGCGACGGCATGGGAGGTTATTTATAATCTCCTCGAAGATGAACAACCCATAATTACTTAAATCAAACCAATAGCAGATTCCTCAATGCCATCGACAACTCAAATGAGTGATGCAGCCTGTTCTTTCCTTCATAGGATAGCAGCAATGCCTAAAATTTTACCATACACAAATATGGTTAAATGGGTGATTGACAACGTGAAAATTGTGGACAGACAATTCAGAAATTCAAAGATGGAACTCATGGGATATTTCACTACCGAAGACCTGAGGCAAATGTACCATCTTTGAGAACCTTAGAAAACTTATGATTCAGCATTCCTATCGCAATTCGCCAAAGAGAATGATGAACCGTTCAAAATGATTCAAAGTTGGAGGTCCAGGGGAAACAAATTCAAACAAGAAAAAACTGGTATGTACCCTATTGATCCTTTTTCAACCCCTCATAACTATGTAGCCACTATGTTATGTAGGTTATATGGAAAACCTGATAGTACCAAGTTTTCAATACAATGGGTACCCTTGATAGATGCATGTGCCAATTCCATTATAATGAATTGGACCACCATTCTATCTGATAACCTAGTTATGGTTATCTTAAACTATTGTCATAAAATAAATACCTCCATGAGAATTTTTTCTCCATTCTATATGAGCGCGTACATTATGGAGGCTATCTGTTTTTGCACTAAATTTCCAATCATGCGTTGGAAATGGACCAGTCATGACCCAAACCCTATACACCTCCACCATAAAGATTTATGGCATTCCTATTTCACATCTCATTTTTATTGGATTTGTCATGGTGTTATGCTTCCCATGCACCAATTTATATTTGACAAGAAAGCCCCAAGGTTTTCTAAAGAAGCAAGCATAGTTTTTCTCCCAATTGGAAATTATTTTAATGAACAATTGTTTACCTATATCATAGTTTTCGGGAGTGTTGCAAAACCTCATGTTCTTCCTCTATATATTACCGATAAACTACTAGCAAGGGAAATTTCTTACCAAACAGCAAGATACGTCCTTGCAAAGAGCCTCAAAGATTCAAAGAAAGCTTTATGGCTAGTTTTCCCGGTACTGGGTGGTGTTTTTACACTAAATTATTTTGGTCATGCAATAAAACAGATTCAAAATATAGAAATTCTAAAGCTAGCCACTATTCCAAGCAGGCAATATAACCCAAATAAGGTAGCTTACAATTTTACCGTGTTAGTGAAAGTTAAAGCATTTATTCATGAAGCTAATAAATTCAAAGATCTAATGGAATCTGCTTAATCTTTTGAGCAAGTTATAAATTGGGCAAAGGTAAAATTGGATCCGATTGATTTTCACAAATTCCAAGAATTCAAAAACAAAAGCCTTGAACAAATTCCATTGAATTTGTTAAGCACTCAACATAAGGCTACACCCAGTGTTAGTATCAATACTAATGAGCACAATTTAGAAGTAGAATCAATTCACAACACAGAACAATCACAGAAGGAAACAGAAGCCATGGCCGAGACTAGTCAGGAATCAACAGGATAGCAGATGGAAATTAATCCAAATCAAAGCACTAATGATAGAAAAAAGGGCAATGATATGGAACAAAAATGGGATGAATTTAGTCAAATCCTCAAGAATAGAAAAGTAATAACAAATTTTCAGGGAACTTCATAATTTCATACACCGCAGCAAACTCAAAATAGATCAAATCCATAAACATGAGATAATCAAGAAACAGGCTTGCATGAAGTATAGATTATCCCTGCATTCCTTACATGTGAAATCACGCTAAAAATAGAAGAAATTACTCCTCTATATGTGTTCTAAAGTCCTGAGCATAAGGTTGTAGTAAGGCGACAGAGAAAAAGAAGAAGATTGGAAAATTCTACTGAATTATTACCAGAAAATGAGTCAATGGAAGTAGTCTGGAAAGACACTACCACTGACCCAACAGGAAATATTACTAAGTTTTGAAAATTTGTGGGAGCTTACGCCATAGCCACAATTGATAAAGAAGCTAAGGTCTCAGCGTTATTTAAAGAAAAGGAAGAAAAATTCTCACAGCTAGAGCAACAACTAGAGATTGAAAAATTAAATGTTAATAAACAAGTCAAGATGTTGTTGTCACAATTGCAAAAGGATATGGAAGCAATGAAAATAACGTATGAAGAAGATATTACTGTCGAGGATCTGCAAATTTGTGAGATGCAGGAATTGATTACCAGGTACAAATTATACCAAGTAAGGATGAATTTATCAAAGAATCTTTAGAACTGAATTCTGAACTGTCAATATAACAAGGTCTATTCTACCAAAAGATGTTTATTATTAGTTCTTATTTAGATACTAGTGAACAATTGACAAATCATGTAATTGATCAAAGAACCGAATTTGAAGAACTCAATAACAAAAAATCAGATCGTATTACATGGAAAGAAACAGATGAAGGGATAAATGCAAATCTTCCTAAAATTGAAGAAAATCTTAAAGACATCTTATTCACAGACTGGGATGTACAGATCAAACAATCAGAGCGAGCAGTAACAAGAGCAGCAGGAGCAACAAGGAATATTGTAGAAACAATAATTCACACACTTCATACTACCAACTTAATCAAAGAGGGTGACTCATACACACTTCCAGATATGAAAGAATTAAGTGAAAATTGGAAAGAAAAGGCCCAGGTTCAGAGAAATTCGATCAAATATATTTCAAAGACGGATTGGGAGGCATACTAGCAGTATCTTGTTAAACCACCCAACCAAACCATGACATTGAATTTTCTAATATATTCAACAGATAAAATGATGCCACCTCTCACTGAAGCCATATTTTCATGATAGAGAAGAATGAGATTCGGCACATCACCTCAAGTGAAACCAATGACCGATCTCTGCGACCTTCAGGCCTAGCTGGCAAACGAGAAAGCTTCCAAATAATATGAAGACATTAGATTTCAGTTATTTTTAGATTTTAGTTACTCATTATGAGGAAGGTTGTTTGAAACCTCCTCAAATAAATTTTGTATAGTATATTTTAGGCATATGATATACTATTTAAACCCTTCTCATGCATTTAGAGAAGGGTCTAGAAATTTATCAAAAAACATTTGTAAAAGACTACATTTTTGTATTTTTGTGAATGCTTTGATGAGTTAATGGAACAAAGTCTGATTTTTCTTGATATTGAAGTTGTTTAACTGAAGTTGCACTTTTGTACTCATTGAATTTCTTTGACTTAAAGAGGAGCATACACTATTGTTGATTTAATGAATAGAACATTGCCTATATGGTATTTCTACATGTTATGTTGAGTTTTATTTCTTGAATTAACAGTAATGCTTTATCTATATTATGTATGAGATTTATTATTATAGGTGAATTTTAAATGCACTTATGTACTGATGTTTATCTATCATTCCCTATTTCATATATGATAAAAAAATATGAATGTGATACATCTTTCACAATTGTTTTGATTAACTTTTTAATCAAAATAATTATTTTTATATTTTTCATCTCTTTCAACTATTGAACAATCTTTATTACTAATTTTTGAAAGATATCCTTTTAGATCGCATTGATGAATGAACACCCCTAGGGTAAATAATAGAATAGATATTTAGTTACTTGCATAAGTAGATTAAATCATTCCTCCATTTTCATATTATAAACATACACACCATAATTATCTTTATTGGGAAACTAGTCCCCTTATCCCCAGTCGGAGCCACTACACCAAACAGAAAAGGAGTTGCATCAAGGTCCGAACCAGGTGGATTCCCCCATGTTGTTGTAACAGAATTCCGAGGCCTCAGCATAACTATACTGATTGTGCAGACAAGATAGCCTCCCCTAAGATACATCAAGGTATGAGTTTTCTTATGTCGTCGACTTGGTGTTTGAATGTTTTATTATGTCGTTTATTCGATGTGCGAGTGTTGGGTGTTTATTATGTCATTTATCTATTGTCTGAATGTTTCATTACTTGCATGATATGAGTATGTGCCTATAATATTGCATGAAGAAATGATCTTGTTTTTATATGGTTGTACTAGCACACTATGTGTTGAGATAGTTGATGTGTACTTGAGTATAAGTAGGTGATAGTTGTAGCAGTATGTATTATGACTGATGATTGTGAGTTGGTTTCTTACATATAAATAACAACTGGGTGATTTGATAACATGTATTAATATTCAATTGTAGCAAGATAGAAGGTAAAAGAAAGGAATTGGGTAAGAATTCCTTTATTTATGTTTAGAAACCCTAATTCGAAACGAATGAGTACTTTACATGCAGGAAGTGTTCTTAACCTCAATATTGTTTGAAATTATGAGGATATATGCTATAGTCATGAACATTTCTTTGATAGGTATATCATTTGGTCTCTAGTTATGGCTTGATTCATCAAGGGATTGGATTCCCTTGAGAGATGATATATGTATGTGTTCATATACAAGGCAGTGTGCTTGGCACAACAAGGTAAGATAATTGTTATATTTATTTATGCACTGACAGTTATGTGTTTATGGCAGTATGATGGAGGGGATTGCATATAAAGAGATTTCCATGAAAGCTTGAAGAAGGCTCAGATTGGATTTCCCTTTGAAGCATTGGGAACCATGGGAATTGAGTCAATGTATTTGTTGATAGTATTGTGCTTTTGGTCTTTTTCTGTTTGTTGTGCTTGATTTGTGGTCTTCATTGCATCTAGTGCATGATAATGCCACTTTGTTATGGTGTCGTATTGCTTTTTGTTTCTCATGGTCTTCTTCTCATTTGTTCCTGTTCTTTCCTTTTGTTTGAGAGCCTTGGGAATTGGTTAGGAAAGACGAAAGTTATGGATATCGGGGAGAGTTGTGTGGTACCCAACACGTAATGAAAGACATGGATGAAGATTAGTGCAGCAGTAAGCACGGTAGAAGGTAATAATATGACAGTCGGTTGGACTGGTTGGGTCCATTGAAGTAAATGGATGGTGGCAGAACAATCGTGAGAAAGGTAACAGGAAAGCTAAAGTGAATGGATCTGAGGTGTTAGATTCCTTGGCTATGTTGGGAATTGTTTTTCTCAATGTTGTGCATGTTGTGCACGAATAAAGGAATTTCTCTTAACCTAGACCTTATGATATCTAGAAATTGTGTTGTGATCATGATTATGTTGATGTTTATATATGTATACATGTATGAATGTATGTATGTATGTGTGTCATGTCTGACAAGGTCGTTGTTGAAGAGGTAAATCCCCTCTGCGGACAGAGGCGATCCCTACTAGCCCAGATCGGGTCTAGCAACAATCAAACATGCTACAGTGCAGGTTCCTAATTGCAAATAAACTGACTTGCGATGAAGGCTTACCTGGAATCCAACGTTGTCGTTTGTAGAAGAGGTGGTGCTCCCGTTCCTTTGCCCTGGCAGATCACAATCCTCACGATCTCCATGATCGGACACCTGCACATGCAAGAAACAACACAAACGCAAGCATAAAATCCAGTGTATACAACTATATGTCAGTCGAAGAGGACATAACTCATGAACATAATCAAGAACAAAAGTGGAACCATAACCAATAGTCGCTTATCATTAATGAGTCAAAAGAAGAATACAACCATAGCTTCGACGCCAAATTCTCCTTTGGCGGGTCGTCAGCAAAACATGTCTCGATAAAGCCTGTCAAGGATGGGACAAGCCTCTCTCTCCGGATACTTGACAATAGTCTCCTTGCTTGGATTTGGCCTTAAGGGAATCAAGAAGGCTCTTGCAGCATAAGGATGTGAAAGCTCTTGGGAACTAGCTTGCAAAGGAGATGGGCAAGCTTTTATAGATGGAGGAAGGGAAGTTGGGATCCCTATAATTATGGGATTGGCCCTATCATCAAGGAAGCTTCCATGAGAGGTGGAAAACCACTTCCTCTCTATGGAAATCCATAGCCAAACCTCCCAACTCAGGATAGATATCAATCCAGGAATTTGTTAGGATGAAACTTCCGCCATTTATTTTTAAAAAACACCTCTTAATATGGTTGGCGTGGGTGCGGCTCTATGACAGAGTGCCAATTGGCGTGCCCTCTTTGGAGGATTTTCCCCCTTGGCGCGAGAGCTGAACTGTAGAACCGCGCCAATGGAAAAAGAGCTATTTTTAGGGTTTTTGGCAGGGAGATGTCTTCAGGGCAATGAAAGCTCATCTTCAGAGGGATGCAATGAAAGTATTTTCAAGTCTTGTCTCTGCTCACAGGTCACGGAATGAGCCCTCCAATATGTGGGATGGGAAATGGCCGAGGGGCCAAACAAGTGGCAGTAACGGTCTTTAAAGCATGAGGCAGAGAGAGAGAGGGTGAAATGCTTTACGAGAACATGTTCAACTGAAGGCCCACCGTCGAAAAACCTGCGCAGAAAAATACAACTGATATCTCAAGTACATGATGTATGTGTGGTATGGGCGCAGCCATCCGAAACAGAGTACACTATAATCCGGATCCAGGGTATGGGCGCAGCCATCCAGCGAGGATCAAATAAATAGACTCAGGTATGGTCGCAGCCATCCAATCAGCGAGTCATATACATAATGATAATAATCCACAATCGCAGCCTGGATTACAACAGACACAATCCGGGGTCTTGCGCTCCATCTCGACCCAAACAAAGTACAAGTTCAAGCATGCGAATATGTGAGCTGAAGTCGAACATGCAGGAACATCGTCTGATTACCAGCCAATGATGAAAGCTGTTAACAGACGTGAGAGGAAACACCAATAATGACAATGGCCCTCAAGGTACCACAGGTACAATCTACGACGTGTGAATCAATGAGTTGGCGTCGAACACCTGCAGAATCACTCGATCAGAGGCCAATGATGAAAACCTCACGTCGAATGCGACGAACCTGCCATTGAGGCATGCAGGTTCCAAGGTACCATAAGGGAGTCTCTAGGTCAAATTCCTGGATAATGAGCTAAAGTCGACAGGAAGTGACCTTGATCGAAGGTGGGCCATAATGTTTCCCACATCATCGACACGAGACAAAGGAACATGATGTTTTTTGTGAATCAGGATCATATGAGAATCAGAGGAAGGTTGATACTTTACAGAGGTCAACTTCTCTTGAACATATAACGGCACAATAGTGGATTTGGCAGTATTTGACATCAATGGATTAGAGGTCATGGTGACGACGCAATGAGCAGATGAGAGGTCAAAAGGGATTATCCAAACCCACGGAGGTAAGTGAAGAATGAGATGAGATGTCCCCAACCCGACATGAAAGCAGACAAGTGCCATGTTCAAGAGTGACATACTGCCGACACGACAATGATGCTGGTTCCATTTTCCCCACCATTTATGACGAGTACCCCAATTATTTTTTATAACAATCTTGAAGGGGATAACATATGCTTGTAATATAAGTCTGCCCTTCGGGTGAATCCATCCTAGTACATTTAACGAGCCCTAGGAAGGAGAAACTCGGATAATGTCATTTCGACTGAATCCAATGTCATCAGAGTTTAACGAGTCTGACAAAGGAAGAACTCGGCGTCTTTTCATATTTAGAGAGTTTGAAAAGACAGCAGAAAAGTAAACTCCAGCAGTCCCTTTTCGTAGATAGTTCCTCGGACCCAAAAAGGTAGAAAACAATATCCGAGAAAGCCTCCTAGTCGCGATAGGCTAGGGTATTCCTTTTTCGTAAATAATCCATCCCGGCCCGAAAAAGGGGTAAACGTATACTGGGTAGATGTCGATTCATGTCCACTTTAACGAGATCGAAATGACAAGGGCCTCAGCAATCTTTTCATGTTTAGAGAGTCAGAAAAGAGCTGAAAAATGACTCCAAAGTGACTTTTTTGTGTATTTACCGAGTCCGAAAAAGTATAAAATATAACTCGTTTCACCGTTTAAGTCGCGTAAAAACCTGTTGCTACACAAAAAGCAAGTGTAAAACCCATTTTTGACAAAATATATCCAGAAAAATAACTTTCAAAACCTATCTTGAGTTCAAAAAGTTATAAATATGTCAAATGGTAAAAATAAAATTACTTTTCACTATTTACCTCACCGAAGAGCAGCAGTGGTCCATTTTGTGAGCAAAATTTTGACGGCGATTATGACCAACCCGGGTTACCATCCAGATTCCCGTCAGTTCTAGGTAAGAGGCGCTTCCTTGTACTCCATTTCAATCCATTTTTCATAAATTTTTATTGCATATTAGACTTCTTGTGAGGAATTTTTGAATTTTTAGGGCTCCGCCCATTGGCACGAGTATCCGACACGGACCCGCACCAATGGCATTTTATTTCCAAAGGGCCCGCGCTAGCGGCGCAACTCAAATTTCCGCTTGAAATTTCTATACAATGAATGAATTGCATGAATTTTTTAAGGATAGCAGAGGTCTAATTGAAGTTTTTTGACCATGTGAATGCAGGTAACCGATCAAAATGGTCATTGAGTGGAAAGAGAGGGAGCACGGGGAAGAGGATGAACAGGCCATAGAGAATGAGACTTGCATGAATGCCCTCAAAAATTGTGGGCTTAAGAAGTTCTTCCTGACACCTTGTTTATGAGCTCAGCCTGAGCTCTTGCAGTACCTGATCAGCATATCGGACGAACATGAACAAGTGTTCAAGTTGTGGGAACAAGTACTAGAACTGGAGGTCTCTGACGTATACTTCATAACTGGACTATCGCGCAGAGGTCTGGTGCCCATATTGACAGGGAGCATACCGTCTGGTGAGAAGATGGAGCAAGTGATGGCACGAGTGTGCCCAGGAGCACGACTGGGATCAGGAAGTGGAAAGTTAGACATCCATATTATTCTTGATCTAGCACTCAGGGTAGTGCTTCATACCATCACGCGGGCCGCGGGATCGCAGGCACTGCACGAGGCAACAAAGGCCCAACTCTTACTGGCCTCAGAGTGCATGAGTCCCCTATTGTTTGACTGAGCTACAGCAGTGACGATAAATATCAAGAGACAGCTCACGAAATGTAAGCAGGCCAAACTGAAACAGTTTGGCTACATTTCTATCCTAGTATCGTTCATTCTAGAATGATTACCAATCTTCCAAGGCCAAGGGGCCATAGTAGCTGAGCGGATTCCACGAGAGCCAAGAATGGCTCGCTGGGCAGCACTAATGCCCAGAGCTGGAGGAGGCCAACAGATGTCCTGGAGGCCGGATTTTTTTGGGTGGTTGTGGCATCAGTTGATCGTAGTGGAAGACTGGCCCTATGCAGGAACCAATTTCACCGGAGACCCAGATCTCCCACTTCCGAAGGGAGATGATTGGGACAAGGAGTTGGGTATGATCTCTTCTCTTTTGATTTTTATGTTTTATGATTTTTTTTGTTAATACATGTCCGTCCTAACACATTTCATATGTATGCAGACGTGGGCCCAAAGAGACTAGCCGGTATGTCTCCTATTGCGCAGAGGACTCTTCCCGCACCTGATCCTCAGGCAAAGGGTGCAGAGGGGGGGGATTTGATCCAGAATCTCGAGGGTATTGCCCGAGGGATCCCAGACTATGCCCGACTGGCAGATGTACCGATGGCATACCAGAGACATACAGTGGGAGTACCTAGTCACCTACACCGACTTCTGAGACGCTTAGTGTGTGCAGTTACTTGTTATCATGAGCACCATGCGGATTAGACTCCTAGGGCTTTTGTCACGCATATTTTTTGAGAGACATGTTGTCTCCGGATGTATTAAGACGAACATGTATATTTTTTTATTTTATGTGACGCACAGCATGTAAACATTCGATATCTATATATATACATATCTATTTCTGGATGGATCTTTCTTTACATATGATGATGATTTACAAATTGCGCAAATGTCTATCTAACACCAAATTAGCTATTGCATCTGTTAATGTATTCATATGCCTGGGTATATGTTGATATGTAATATAGTCAAAATTTCTTTCCAGTAAACGAATACGCAGATACAGACGTAAGATGGATGGGTTTCTGACAGAATAATGACCATTGAGTTGTCATACTACAAGTTGTGAGTCTAGATACATAAGTAATTCATGGATACCAAGGTTCATGGTATCAGTTAATAATTCTAACACAGCACTATATTCCGCGATGTTATTTGTAGTACATCCTAGACACACACCTTGCAGGTTGACCAACTCACCAGCAGGATCGTAGATTACCCAGGCTGCCGAAGACAGATTCCTGGTACTGCGGGAGGCACCATCCGCGAAACCAACAAACGGATGAATGGACATCTGCACAATAGACCCGATCAGCAGAAATATGTTTACATTGCACACCACACTACACATGCACACAAATGAAAAATACACACCTATGTACACTAAATACGGGCATGCCCCTCAGCATGGTGTCTCAATTCGAGGTGCATGCCCCCCAAGCTTCAGTCCATAGGAAATGGAGTGAAGGTTGAAAACAAAAGAGATTTGAACTAAATCTATCAAAACTTGAATTGAACATGCTCGTGTTTCATTATTTTAACGAGGTTGACACACTTAAAAGAACTATCCTCGTAGCAGCTTGTTTCATTGTTTTAGGAGCTTGACACAAGTGGATGAACTATGCTCCGACGAGCTCCAAGGAGGAGGCTCAGGAGGGAGATGATCATGTATGTTCTCAACGATCCCCAGTTTAACGAAGATGTTGATCGAGATGGTTTGAGTGATATTACTCAGGTTTCCTTCCGAAAGAACCTCATGCGTCAAAATAGGTGTTTGGAGAGGAGGAGTAGGAACCTGAGATGCATAACGCTCTAGAAAATCTGACATTGCCCCCAAGCTAGGCATGAAAGAGGAACGATGATGTCCATCGCTCCAAGGCAGCTCCTCTAGAGACATTGTTTCAACAATGGCTTCATTGGAAGGAAAAATCTCTTTGAGAGGATCAGGCGTATCGGCCTGACCGAGCCAGGGGGATTGAGAATAGACATCGAGAGCCATGCTCAACGGAGCATGCTGAGGAGGTGGAGGATCAGATGCAGCAACAATTTTACAGTAGCTGATCTCTACTGGAGTCAAGGGCATTGATTCTCCAAACTCAAACACATGCTCATGCGTAGGAATTAGCCAGGGGTCATCAGACCTGGAAATCATGTTAACTTGAGCGGTGTGCAGTGGCGGAGCGGGAAAAATACCCATGAGGACTGGGTCTTTGAAGAGACCAGGCCCTACACTGTCTGGGGGATTTGGAATCTGATCCACGTATGGAACGTTGTTCTCATAGGTAGAGGTGAAGAACGACAACTGATCCACCGTGACGATTTTTCCCTCGTGAGGGAACTTAAGAAGTCGAAAGACGGTGGATGGCACGCATAGCATGGCATGAGTCCAGCTATGGCCAAGAAGTATATTGTAGTTGAGCTTGGCGTCCACTACTTCTACTTCTACGTTGACAGTCTTCCCCTATAAAGTGATCGCTAAACTCTCGAGAACACCCAGGGGCTTGGATTCCCGACCATCAAATGCCTCTAGGGCATTGGGAGATGACTAAAGGGCCGGAGAGCCAATGGCCTTCCAGCAAGCGGATGACATGACACAGGTTGAGGCACCTTCATCCACAATGGCCCTATGGATGTTAAGACTGTTGATCCTGACTTGAATAACAAGAGCGATCTGATGCGGAAGTCGAGGGGTGAAATTCTCTAAATCGAAGGTGAGAAGACTTGAATCGGCGGGATCAATGCCACCGATTGCAGACAATAAAGCCTTCCGTTGTGAAGGACAGCTTTGAAGAACTTCTAGTGCAGACATAGTAGAAGGGGCCTGTGCCAAATCCTCAACAATGCTATAGTGCTGAGCGGCACGGGCATTTGGATTATAAGAAGATCTTCGTAAAACACCTTTAGAAGGTGGCTTCATGACCGGTTCAAGAGTAGGCTTCTCGATTTCAAATGAACCAGAGACAAGTGGGGGAGGTGGTCCATCCGCAACTGTCTTCCACGGTGCCTACTATGATTCGTTGTAATCCTTTGAGCGCGTAGCAATAGAAATAGGTGCAACACCATTCATCATGAAAACCTGGGACCCAAATGGTGCAGATGGTGAAGGTTGTTCAACCATCTGGGTCTATTGGGACAGGAATGGTTCTTTAATAACTTCTGGAGTTCCTTTAGAGCCTTTGAGAAGTTGACTAACTTCGGATCATCGTGGAAAATCCTTAGTATAATGGTCTCCTTCACAAATGAGGCAGGGGTACTTCGGTTTACGTTGAGAACCATCCTCAGTACGAGATTTGGATTCTGGCTTTGGGGCGTCGGATTTGGATTTACCTTTACCCTTATTTTTCCCTTTGGAGGCTTTCTCCGTAGGATTGGCCCGAACGGCGTTAACCTCTGCAGTTTTTCCAGAATCGGTAGGGGTGGGAGGAGCAGAATTATTGGATGAGTTAGACTTCTGCTTCCCATTCGAAGATTTCTTCAAATTCTGAGACACAGAACCAATGACACCATACACTGCAGGGGTAGGTGGAGCCTTAGAGGTTCCAGACCGTGGAGCATCAGGAAAGATATCATAAATCGTGTCGGATTGAGAATATACAAGATCCAGATATTGGGCACGCGCAATGGCTTGTTCCTCTGTCACACACGCTCCCATCACAATATCCTGGGCAATTTTGTTCACAAAGGAGGTGGTGAACCAGTGAGTTAGTATCTGATCAGGTATATGAAACTTGATCAGTCTACAACAGTGCCGCCACTCATGAATGTGATCAGAAATGTGAGTGGCTTTGTCCTGCTTCAAAGAAGTCATGAGGTGCGTCCCGGCTTCATAGCGAACCGGTAACTGAAAGTGCGTCAGAAAATTCATGGCTAAGGAACTGAAATCTTGGAAGATGCCCGGGATAACTCGATGTACCACTTAGCAGCAGCTCCAGTCAAAGTGCGTTGGAAGAGGCGCAGACGAATTGAATCATCGACCCAAGAGTTAGACGAACACCAAAGGTGATACGTCATCACATGCGCTTGGGGGTCCTCCCCAGCTTTACCCTCAAACTTGGGGCAATCACCTGGTATCTTGGTAGGAACCGGAGGCCAATAAGGATTATGCAAAATCGGATCATTGGTCAATTTTGAAACATCCGGCAACTCCAAGGTGGCCAGGAACGACAATGGCGGATTAACCGGCATGCCAGGCCCGGGATGAGGACCGGTACCTGTACTCCACACTGGTTGTGAATATCCTTGCCCCCATGGGTTCTATCCTGTAGGATTCTGACTGTAGGCGGTGTAGGTCGTATAACCAGACTGATTTGGCTGCTGGTAACCAGTGTGTGGGGCTTGATAACCAGAGTATGGACCCTGATTATATGTCGGCCCAGTGTAAGCAGCATTTGGATTTGGCTGCTGAGTATAGGTGGAACCGGATTGATGAGGATAATACTGAGAGCCTCGGGGCTAGTTATAATTCGGTTGAGATTGACCATGAGGATAATAACCGCCCTGAGGATGAGTCGGCTGCTGATAGGTGGAACCGTGCGGAGCCTGATAACTAGGGCGCAGCTGTTGATTTGGCTGCGGCATGGAATAAATCGGCTGTTAGGCAGGGTTAATGGAATGAGCAGGCTGCCCTGAGTGAACAGGTTGACCCGGCTGAGCGGGCTGCCCTGAGTGAACAGGTTGACCCGGATGGACAGGATGCGCCAGTTGCGCAGGTTGACCTGGCTGTAAAGGAGCCCCAGGTTGTGCCGGATGGGCCGGTTGGCCTGGAGGCGGAACACCAGGTTATACCGGATGGGCCGGTTGGCCTGGTGGAGGAATAGAGCCAGGTGGTTGCTGGTAACCGGTTTGACCTGGAGTATGACCATAGGATGGTCCCGACTGATATGCAACGTTGGAAACAACAGGATACTACGGTTGCATAGGTGGAGAAGGCTGGATTTTCCCCCCAGGACCATAGACCAGTCCCGGTTGGTACCCCGGCTGAGGTTGCACAGGTTGACCGGAAGGGTTGTAATACTGTCCTTGCGGACCGTACGATGGCCCTTGCTAGCCCGCAGGATAGCCTTGCACGGGCTACCCCTGTGGGTCATAAGGATAGCCAGGTTGGCCCGAAGGTTGGCCTTGGAAAGGTTGCCCTTGCGGGTTATAAGCCTGGTTATAAGGTAAACCTTGAGCATGGAGGTGAGCCTCAGGAGCGGGTAGACGTAAAATGTCCCCGTGCTCATCATACTGACCTGGAAAAGCATACACGGGTGTACCATCCTGTGCATAGTGCGAAAAATAAGAGCGGTTGGGATCTTGGGAGGATGGTCCAACCTCGGGGTTCGGCTGTTGTAGAGACAACCGATACTCCTCCGGAGAGATGTTCTCTGGTATAGTAGTAGCTAAATAAATGTCTTCAGGAGGTGGCATAGCCCTCACAGAGGGCGCCGTGACAGCGGGTGCAGAGGTGGCCACACAGACAGTGGGCCGAGCGGGTACAGAAGTGACGGGTATCCGAGGAGACACCCCCAATGAAGGAGCAACCGGCCTCGTAGAAGGAGCTGACACTCCCAGAGAGGCGGCGGCGGAAATGATTTGACCCAAGGATCTATACCCTGCTGGAAATGAGAGACCGGATGATGACATGATCGCAGGTTCAGAGTCGTCTCATGGAAATAATCTCCGAGGAAATAACTAGTAATCTTCATCGGACGTTGGGATTTCCTCATTGGAATCACTCATGTTTGAGCCTGCCGCTAGATATCGTAATAGACGACGAGGACTAGGAGAAAAAACAACAGCTATAAAAGGCAAACCCGATGTAAGAGAAAGGAAATCAACTCCTAATCTCAATTCAGACAAAGGGTCAGAAAAGGGCCAATTGAACTCAACTGGTCCCCCAAAGGGTCGCTCAGAAAGAACCGGTCCCCCGTCAGGAAACTCGAAAACAATGGGCTGCTGTGGTTCAGCAGAGGATTGGGAAGCCTCTGATGAATCATTCGTATAAGGACTACCAGTAGACAAAACCGAAGGTTCCGCGACTATGGTAGCAACGATAAGAGAAAAAGATCAAACACACACACGGGCTGAAAAAGAGTCAAGACACACAATCAAACGGTCAACAAGCAGAATCTAACAAGGCGTGTGATCGTGGGTGATTAATTTTTACCACATTGAAAAATAAGAAACTTCACCGTTTCATGTTTTAAGAGTCGAGAAACGGTTGAAAAGGTGACTCTATCTCTTTCAAATTTGACACAAGCGTGAAAGGACAAGCGCTTGGTGATCCTTTCAAATTTAGGGAGTCAGAAAAGATCAAATGACTGCTCAGGAATACTAGGCAAAAGGGTGTACCAAATAACCGTGAACTGCAATATACACCTTGGTTTCAATAATGAAAGAGAAATCGACCAAGGACTTTCCGTACGTGCAGGCAATCTCCCCAAATGTTGTGTTCAGTGTATCACGGGTATAGGGCGGCAGAATCGGCTTCTTATGGATAAAGGACTGAAACCTATATGGGTCTCCCTTTATATACGCGACGGTATGGGGAGCACAAGTCCGTACTAGCGCTGTCTAAAGCCAAAAGGCGAACGACAACTACTAGGTTTAAAGACGCCGGAACACGTCTCTAGCCTAGACCTCTAAATGTGTTTCATTAGATTTCAATGCTGCCTTAGTGTAAATTGAGTAGATTTTAAAGTTGATCTTCAATTACGTTTCAGTTTTCAGGCCCTAACGAATGTGATGTCTCAAAAATCTCCTAAATGCAAAACTACATGCCACAGTATATCATTTCGTTCGATGAAAGCTAGCTACGGAAGAGTTAAGAGCTTTTTACACAAACAAAATGATCGGAAGACAATCAGTGATATCTCTAATGCAGCTAATAAAACTAAAAATTTTTCTTTCAAAGTCACCCATTAGGGGAATTTTGAGGTCTAAAATGGGCCTCCTAAGGAAATTATAAAATAATAGTGGAAAAAATCTAATAAGATTTGATGACATCATCAAATTTTAGAAGGAAAAATGAAAAAACTACTTTTTCAATTCATATTTTCAACTTATCTCCCAAAGTTTTTACTCAAATTTCGAGCGGGAGTACTCGTTGGATGCAGAATTTAATTCCCCATCCAAGGAGTACCCATGTTGCATACTTTCGATGGGTCCTACTACACGAAAAATGAGAAATACATAAAAAAACATGATTACAATCACGTTTTTTTATGTATTTCTCATTTTTCGTGTAGAAGAGTTCATCGAAAGTATGCAACATGGGTACTCCTTGGATGAGGAATTAAATTCCGCATCCAACGAGTACTCCCGCTCTAAATTTGAGTAAAAATTTTGGGAGATAAGTTTAAAATACGAGTTGAAAAAGTAGTTTTATTATTTTATTATTTTTTAATATTTTTACTTTTTTACTCCAAAAATGTTGAATCATCCATTATGGATGACATCATCATCTTGAATCCTATTGGTTGTTATAAAGTTTATTTTTGTTGTACATTTTTCTTATGAGGCCCATTTTAGACCTCAAAATTCCCCTAATGAATTACTAATAACATTGAAAAGATTTTAATTTGCACTAATCAACCCAAAGCAAAAGAGATTTTTTATATTTTCAATGTTTGATAGCTAGATGTACTAAACAAACCAAAAACAAACGAAAAGCAATTTGAGAAATTATAATAAGAGAGCAAAAACAAGCAAATTTCACTCAATGGCACAAACAATCAGATCTCAAATCGATCAATAGTCTCTCAAAACCAAGAAAAGTCCCAAAGACACTAATGAGCCGTGTAATCTAGGCCCAAAATGAAGCAAAGCGAAATTCGAATGAAAATGAAATCAGTCACTCAAAAAGCGCAATAAAATGATAGACAACTGTCAAGCGAATGCAAGGAAGCAATCCCAAAGTCGACTGAACGAACAAAAACCAAAAACACCCAAGGGAGGCTCGACTCACAAAAGAACCTAGATGCCCTAGGGCTCGAATGAAAAATCGAAAGAAATAGGCAAACAACCAAAGGATGGAGGTTACAACCAGTCAAGCTAGGCTCCAGTGCACTCAAACAGCCGAAAAAACAAGATCAAAATCACAAGTCAGTCCCAGAAAGCATAAAACACAGCAAACTCTAATAGCTCACAGGATTGGCGTGACTGTGAGCTCGAAATTAGCGCCAGAAAGGCAATGGCGCGGGTGATACAAAAGCAACCTGCGCCAATGGGCGCGACTGTCACACTTAAAAGCGTGCCAGCCGAGTTTACTATGGGAAAATGAAAAACAAGCAATCTCAGACACAGACAAGTGATGACAAGGCCAAAACAAAGCCAAAAAAATAGAAAAAACCAGTCCAAAGAGCTGACCAAGCAAGCAAGGCCAAGAAATCGACCGAAAAGAGAAGACAATACTCCAAGTTGTTCAGTCCGTAAACTAAACCGGAGATTGACTGAAGCAGTGTTGATCTACTCCGCTAATGCAGAGCAAAAGCGTTTCGAAGGCTATCTGGCTGTACTTCAGGCTCCGTCTATAGCTTACAAATCAAACAATAAGCTGAGTCCCCAGCGGAGTCGCCAAATTGTTGAAGAGGTAAATCCCCTCTGTGGACAGAGGCGATCCCTACTAGCCCAGATCGGGTCTAGCAACAATCAAACATGCTACAGTGCAGGTTCCTAATTACAAATAAACCGACTTGCGATGAAGGCTTACGTGGAATCCAACGATGTCGTTTGTAGAAGAGGTGGTGCTCCCGTTCCTTTGCCCTGGCAAATCACAATCCTCATGATCTCCATGATCGGACACCTGCACATGCAAGAAACAACACAAACGCAAGCATAAAATCCAGTATATACAACTATATGTCAGTCGAAGAGGACATAACTCATGAACATAATCAAGAACAAGAGTGGAACCATAACCAATAGTCACTTATCATTAATGAGTCAAAAGAAGAATACAACCATAGCTTCGACACAACATTCTCCTTTGGCGGGTCGTCAGCAAAACATGTCTCGGTAAAGCCTGTCAAGGATGGGACAAACCTCTCTCTCCGGATACTTGACAATAGTCTCCTTGCTTGGATTTGGCCTTAAGGGAATCAAGAAGGCTCTTGCAGCATAAGGATGTGAAAGCTCTTGGAACTAGCTTGCAAAGGGGATGAGCAAGCTTTTATAGATGGAGGAAGGGGAGTTGGGATCCCTATAATTATGGGATTGGCCCTATCATCAAGGAAGCTTCCATGAGAGGTGGCAAACCACTTCCTCTCTATGGAAATCCGTAGCCAAACCTCCCAACTAAAGATATATATCAGTCCAGGAATTTGTTAGGACGAAACTTCCGCCATTTATTTTTAAAAAACACCTCTTAATATGGTTGGCGCGGATGCAGCTCTATGACAGAGTGCCAATTGGCACGCCCTCTTTGGAGGATTTGCCCCCTTGGTGCGAGGGTTGAACTGTGTAACCGCGCCAATGGAAAAAGAGCTATTTTTAGGGTTTTTTGTAGGGAGATGTCTTCAGGGCAATGGAAGCTCATCTTTAGAGAGATGTAATGAAAGTATTTTCAAGTCTTGTCTCTGCTCACAAGTCACGGAATGAGCCCTCCAATGTGCGGGATGGGGAATGGCAGGGACGGTGACAAATTGCTGTGTAACACCTTGCTTGACCACTTGGTTGAAAAGCTTGTGGATGTGGGGGATGAGGACAGGACCTCCAATTTTTAAGATTTCTTCTTGGTAACCTTCAATGTCTTTATCTTTCCCATTTTCCAGGCGTTTAACTCAAAAATCAATGTCTTCTAATGAGAAAACTTCTTTCGTTGTGAGCAGGGTTTCAAAATCCCTGGCATTTGGAGATTCATAAAGCTTTTTAAGATATGAATTCAAGTCGTGTAAAGCAATTTTATTATTATCTTTAGTTTTCCTAGTTAGAATTTGCCTCCAGAATTTCTTAGGAGCCACGTTAGATAGGTGTAAGAGATTCTCTTGTCATTTATGAATCTCTTGTATTTTATGAATATATTGCCTTTTTTTCCTTTTAGTTAGGGCTTTGTAGATTTTTATCTTGTCAATTTTGAGAGATTCATCAACAACTTCCTTAATTTCGCCCCTCGCACTTTTACAATATTTTTCATACCATGGGTTGGTTTTACTATTTCTTTTATTACTTGAGACTTCAATTGAGAACTTGTTAATAGAATATGAGAGGGTTGTAGTAAAATTATGATAGAGGTCATCTATGTTGTCTATACTAGATAAAGGAAGCAAATTAGTCTTTAATTCATTTAGAAAGAGATCATTTTTATTTCTATCAAAGATTTAGTTATTTTGACTATAAGGATTATCTTCTATGGGATCTCTATGCATGACAAAATTGAGAGTTATGAGTAAAGGCCTATGATCAGAGTTAGGCTCGTGGTCATCTAAGATGTAAAAATTTATTATTTCGTTGTATAAAGGGAGATTGGAAATAACATAGTCTATGACGCTGCTGCCAAGCCCATGGATGAAGGTCATATGGCTAGAATTGGGCCACTTCTTTAAACCGTTGCAAATTATGAGATCCTGAGCACTACAGAGCTTGACTAGCTCCGACCCAAAAAAATTATCCTCGAAGTCTTCAGAGCTCCTTTTGTACTAGTTAGCCAAAGTAAGGTCTTCATCTAACCAAAGAGGAATGGGGTTGGAATGATTGCTTCAAAGAATAGCTTGGTTGCTTGAAGTTTAAGCATTAAATTCACCCACTAAAAGGATATTACCTTCATTCCTTAGGCTAGAAATATCATTCTCTAAACCATTGTAAGGACTATTTTTTATCTAGATAAAAATTGGGGGGGGGGGGGGGGGCGAAATAACAGATTTATATGTAGGTCTTTTTATCATTAATGTCAGTAATCAATCCAACTATATTGGTTGTAAGGGTTGTTTTTATAAATCCTAGCATGGGGGGAGATGTTCTTCTTAATGTAGCAAGCTATGCCCCTAATGCCTCTATGAGAGGATTGCTTGTTCCAGGTAGACCATAGTGCAAAGCCATCTATGTTAGGGACTTTATATTCTTCGTGCTCCCAAGTTTCAACACACAATATAGTATCAACATCATTTGAGATCCAACTTAGCTTAGGGCCTTTGTTCCATGGAAAGCCCCGACAGTTCCAAGAAAGAATTCAAAGTATGTTGAATTTCTATTTATTACTATATTTTTGGTTTCTATCTCGAATAACAACTTTTCTATTTCTGATTATTGCCCATTTTCCTTCCTTCCTAGCTTATTTTAACTTTTGAACCTCCTTTCTTAATTCTGCTTGATCTTATGGAATGAGATCTTCATTTATAAATATTCCTATTCCTTTTAGACTTTAGGTTTTACTAAGTATGTCATATTTATGGTCAGTAGAGCTCACCTTTATTTGGATCAACCTTCCTTTATTCTCATTTAATTTCCCTAACCTTGTTGCTTCTGTGAGACATGTGGTTTCAATTTGTAATCTATTATGTAATTCTGTTTGGGCTATGGCTAAAGTATCCTTGTCTACCTTCTCTTTCAAACCGAATATTATAAGGTTCAAGGCCCTTTTGTTACGCTCATGATCTAATTCGATCAATTTTTTCATTTCATCTTTAATTGGTTTGATATCTAATTTACGTGCCCCACTATTTAGGGTGAGACCATTGTTAACTTTTTCTTCTAGTTCTTTAATCATGTCCTTCATTTTAAGAATCTCTATATTATCAACATCTCTTTGTTGGGATGTTTAGCTCATATCTTGGTTTTTTTTTTTATGACCTGCAACCTAGTCTCCATTGCCTCCATTTTATTCTCCAATAGTTCTATTTTATTTTCTATTTGTTTTTGGATCTTATCTTCAAGAGATGTGAATTTGTTTTCGAGCATGGCTTCTAACTGGGTTTGTAGTTTGACTTCTCTTTCTTCTCTACATTTCTCTAAATACTCTATATACTCATAAAGGCTCTGTAGAGTAACTGTGCTAGGTCTACCTTTGGTAATATTTGGTAGTTGTGGTGAATTATTCATACTTGAGAATATATGAGCCAATATGTATCTGAAAAAGATAAGGAATGTGTGCACCTAAATATCAGCAAACTAGATAGCTGACCTTTAATCAAGAAAATTCACCACAGAATTTCATCGCAGACCCAAGTATTAATGGAGAAAATTCACCGCAGACCCAAGTATTAATGGAGAAAATTCATTGTAGACCCAAGTATTAATGGAGAAAATTTTCACCCAGTAGAATTTTCACCACAGAATTTTCACATAGAATTCACCTCAAAATAATAATAATAATTACGTTACTAGATTGAAATATATAAATTAAAAAAAATTAAAAATTATATTATAGATTTATCTTAAACATGAATTTTAACATGAGTTTAGAGGGATGAAATTTATTCATGTGCAAAATTATTCTAGAATGTAAAAATGATGTGTAATTTTTTATTTTTCACATGCAAACTTATTTTAGAGTGCCAAAATGATGTTTAATTTTTTATGGTTTAAATTGTATTTTTGAATGTTATAGAAATTATGTAACAAGTGCATTGTGATTAAATTGATTTTTTCTATTATTAATATATTTTTAAGTATACGTCACTATTAATTTGTATTAAAATATTTTATTTATTAACCCACCTTGAATATTTTATTCTATACCACATTAAAATATTTTCTTATAACAATTTTTTCTATATATAAATATATATGAATTTGATATGAAGTATTAAAAATTGTACACACACACACACACACACACACACACACATATTATTTTCTAATTATTTCACATAAAATTATATTAGGTTATGATGATGATGATGGTGGTGGTGGTTAACGTCCACTGAGACCAATATTTGGTCTACCGGACCTAAAGAAAAGAGTTATTTAGTTTGATTTAAGATTTTATTCCTATGCTCAAAAAGCTTGGAGAGAAGCCTCCCGAGCTCACTATAATTTTGAAATCTTAAAAGGATAGGAAGGACAATATTGCAACAAAGATGATGAAATTGAGCTCTAATGTGGTTGTACATGGGGCACTCTAAGAGGAAGTGATTTTCGTCCTCGATGTTCATATTCTCACAAAGATGGTAGATCCTTTCCATCCAAAGATGGTAGATGGTGTTTTAGGAATTATCCAACGACCTGTTTCACTATGCAGCTCATGAGAGTTTGTTCTAATCTTGGCTATATTGATTTTCTTCTTTGAGCTAGTTAAAATAGATAGATACTTTTGATCTTCTAGGGTGGGGTTGATGACCTCCTTATAATATATTAATTTTCTTTTAACTGCTAGATCTTTTTCACACCACATTTTTTCTTTGAACTTAGAAGTAACAATTTTTTTAATGTTATTAATGTTTTGCAATGCAACATTCTCGTCGATCTCCAAATGGTTTAACTAGGCCCTGGTGTCTTTATACCAACCTCATTTAAGCCTTAGGTGGTTTTGGCTGGAATTTAAAGCTAGCTTAGGAAGTCTATGGTCTCCTATGCTATTGAGCTTGTGCTTTTACAACAAAAGCCTAGTCATAGCTAGGCTCTCGATAGGGGAAATACCCACTTCTATAAGGATAATAGGATAGGGTGTATTGCTTTCAATTTTAAGGTTATAAGTTATAAAACGCTTCTGGATTTGCTCAATATTTCTCTAGGATTCTCTAGAGATGCTGCAACCCCAAACCTCACATCCATATAAGATAACAGGAGTGACTAAAGTTTCAAAGCGGAACTTCTTTCTATCACAAATTATGAGGTTTTCCATTTTACAATTATTTTCAAGACTAAAATAAGCTTTCAACCCCCCATTAATCCTTTTCTGAATGCTATAGTTTGATTTGAGCTTGTGATGAATATCAATTCCTAGGTACTTGTAAGAAGACACTTCCTCCAAGTTACTATTGTCATACATAAAATTAGTGTAAGTGTCCTTCTTGGATTTGATATCATAACTTTTGTTTTGTCAGTGTTAATAGACATACCCACGGTAGAGTGAAAATCCTTAAGAAGTCTAAGTTGCTTATCAAGATCAGGTAGGCACCTTGGGAGAAGAAAAATATCGTCAGCATAGAGAAGAAGGATAATGACTATCCTAACTAATTAAATATACCAAATATACCAAATATATTTATTTTTCTTTTTTATTACTCTATTATTTTTATTTTAAGAAAACTCTCGACTTAATGAGCATCTCAAATTATAAATATATGAATCAAATAACTAATATACTAACCTGTTATAATCGTTAACCTGAAATGAAGATCAAAAATTTAACAAATAATTTAATTTCATAACTTTTTAAAATATATTTATGTATATCGATTTTCTACTCTATCATGAACTAACTGTGTTTTTAAATAAGTGGTTAGCCGATCAGCAACAAGTGCTTAATGAAGTCTTCTCATTAAGAAAACAATGCTGTCACCTATTCACATAATAACTCTTTCAGTTCGGTTCGATTTGTTACGTCATTGTAACATCCTTCATACCCGGAACCCAACCCCGGTTAAATCTATATTTACGCTGTTATGTTTTTTATTCTTTTTGTTGAAGAATATTGCTGGCCATTGTTTACTTGTTTCTTTTTGTTATAGAATATTGCATATGATTGGATTTTTTAAAATATAATTGACAGGGTCGTGCAGAGGAATTCTACCAGAACAACGCAATGAGGAGAAGTTATAGGTTTAGATCAGCCATGATAAATTTTGATGGAAGGCCATTTGACGAGCTTTGTTTTGGCTCTGAAATTCAAGTTCACTGATAATATTTCGAAGAGAAGTTACTATGAGATAGAGCAGACACGGAGCATGGATGCAGAATAGCAGAGCAAGCGTGCACAGAGATTGATTCACATCACGCTTAAGCTTGCTGATAAACTTGGTTGGAGAGGAGTTTTATAATTTCAGCATACAATTTGATAACTAACTACATAGATTTCACCCACCTGGCATTTTTTCCACACAAAAATTTGGAAGAGATATTGCACACTTCACATTGATTCAATGATCTTACATACAGAGTTTTGTTTAAAGATAGAGAAATTATCTTGGAGACTGGAGAATATCTAACCACATGATTATTAGTTGCAAAGAATCTCTCAATCACTACAATTAGGTCTAAACAATTTCTAGTGAATAGGAAGAGATTCACATTAAAACAAGTGGGAATTACATGTTATAACTCTCCCCTCAATGTCTATTTGTCTTAATCTCAATTAGAACAAAGTATACATATAGTAAACATTAGATTAGATCATATTGTTGATATCCATATAAAGAAACAATCATCCATCCAAATTTTTTAATGTCCATATAAAGAAATAATCATCCACCAAAATGCAACTGTGCCCAACCACTGCAATCACTAGTCTACTAGGATGTCTCTTCATGTATTGGTTTATTCAATAGACATGTCTTTATAACTATACCTCCCCTTCCATTATCATCATCATCCCGAGTTTTCTCGGATTACCCACAACCATGCTTATGGTTTTTTGGAGTGACTCACAACCATGCTCAAGGTATTCTTAGCTGACCCTCCCACAAGAGGTTCCTGAGTAACCACAAACTCAGACTATAGGTCATTTATAGGGGTATGACTTAGGTACAATTAAAAACTCCATTCATGGAGATACCATCTACTCCATCAATTCAAACATAAATGT
The DNA here is from genome assembly GCA_034641835.2 of Pinus albicaulis. Taxonomy (NCBI): domain Eukaryota; kingdom Viridiplantae; phylum Streptophyta; class Pinopsida; order Pinales; family Pinaceae; genus Pinus; species Pinus albicaulis. The sequence continues at coordinate 16,656,607 of CM076573.1, forward strand.
GTAGACATGCTTACAAACGTATGTGTGACACATACTATAATGAGTCTACTATTATTCAACATACATTTACCTACATTTATCCACCATCCAATTTCAACTATTTCTCTTGCACCTTTGTTGTTATAGTGCCTCCAAAAGCCCCTTTCATATTTTTTACAATGGAAATTAGTTTCTCTCTTGTACCTACATACAATTGATTATTGATGTTCATATAAAAATAAATCCGTCTACCAAGGTACATGTATACAATCCAATATACTCACTAGTTCTCGAGGAATCCTTTTCAACTACATGGTTCATCAATCATGTTAAACTCTCTCTGACCATGTCCTTGATTTGGATATTAGGGGGGAAATATCTATAAGACTTGAACACCAGGTGAGGAAAGAAACCACACCATTATTAAAATACACACTAAAAACATAGAAAATATATCCATTCAAGAAAACCATTTATGAAATGAAAAAAACTTTTGACCACTACATTGTGGTAGACCAATCTATGCTTTTACAAAGTGAGGCATATTATTTATAGCGTTTTTAAGCTACAATATCATGGGTAAATACCATGGGTGTATTCCACTTTGCATTCAAATCAATCCTTTCCCCTTAGGAAGGAATGGTCCCCATTGCATGAATTTCCCTCCTCAGAACCTTTTTTTGACTATGAGCCAATGAAGAGAAGGGTTTTTGTGGTTGACCCATCACTGTGGGTTTGGGGATCACTCAAAATGAGTTTTGTTGAAAATAAGGGTTTTGTGTATTTAACCCATAACCATGGGCTTCTGGGTTACCCATAATGATGATGAAAAATGATATGAGAATAGAGATGCCCTATAATTCTTATGGTCCAATTGTGAAACAGATTGTGTGCGACCTAGAAAATGAACTTTGATGGAAAGGGTTGTGTGGTTGACACATAACTGTGATGAACAAAGTACTAATGATAAAGATGCCCTATAATTCTTGTGGTCCAAATGTCATGCCGATAGTGCAAGCCCTAGGAAAAGGACTTCGACGGAAATGGTTTTGTGTGGTTGACCCATAATATTTGGATTTATGGGTGAGCCATAACCATGATGAACAAGGGTCCAAATATACAGATAAATTGTAATGATTGCAGGCTAACTATGAGATTGATGGTGCATGGCCTATCAAATGGACCTCAATATAGTTTACTTGTCGGTCTGCCTAGTAGAAACCTGGTGGCTTATCTTTGTAAATTCTCACTATCCAATGAGATGTTAAAAAATATTACTTTTAGTAATCATGTTTCATCATTTGATTCCCATTTTGTTCTCTCCAAGAAGCAGCTGCAAACCATAGTTCATTGTTCCACTTTTTTTCCCATAGAACAACCACTACATGGTTTTCCTCAACAAAATCATATCCATAAACAAGATTTTTTGAAGGAACATGCCACAAGGCCTTTGCAAATCTCATCTCCAATGCAGCCAAGGTTGGCCTAGTAGCAATCAATATTTTATTTCCATGTGCTAGTCCTAAGAGTGCCACAGAATAGTAAGCATTTACTGCCTCACTTGTGCTCTCTTCGTTTCTCTCCTCTACAAATTCTATGATCCCGCTTTCCCATGAATGCAACTTCCATAGATCAAAGTTCGACAACCATGGATATAATTTTTTTTTTAAAGTATTTTGATTCATGAAATTGTTCATTATGGCACAAAAATGAGGCTTGAATTTAAAAGCCCAATTCTAGTTGAGCCTGGAAAGTATTCCAATCACATAACAGAAGTACCAAAAGTGGAAATGATGATCATTTTATGCTCCTAAGTCAAAATATTCTCCTGAACCTTGAGCACCTTTTTTTAAAAATCAATTTACCCCAATTGCTATGATAAAGTAGTGTGTTCCCTTCAAATCTCCCATCAATCCATGGATTTATCAATTCCTCCAAAATTTCTCTAACAAGAGCAATGACTGTTTGGCAAAGAGATTCTTTATTTCTCAGTGAAAATATTGTAGCTCTCACAAGTTGCTTCCCACAAAAATAAGTCTATGAGGTTTTAATAGGATGAAGTTTGAAACATCATGTTCTATAACATCGATGGCATGGATTATTGCTTCCTGGTTTTGGAATCCGTTGATGCAATACGAATATATAGTAGACGGGGTTTCTTCTAGAATCCATGAATCAACAACAATGCTCAGAACCTCACCATCCATGCTAGGATAGGTGAATTGAGTACCATGTTAGGTGCAAAAGATACTAAGATTTATTTATGCCCTAAATGGGAAATCATCAATAGTTTCCCCCATCCTTTCTTCCTCTATTGATAGCTCACCCTAAAGTGGGTATGCAGGTCAATGCTTCCACTAGCTAGACATGTTGTGTTGAACTAATCCAAAATATTGTAATGTTCCCAAATTCTAGTCTCCAGCTACAAGGAACATTATAGTTTTCATATTTTCATTTTGTTGAATAAAATGGGTAAGGAGACACCTTAACCCCCTTAGATGGAGAAATAAAAATCCTTGTGTGAAAGGAGGAACAATAAAGCAGCCGATTTGAGCACCACATGGTGTGAACAGGATTGGATCATGTTTGATCTAGTCATCTTGTCCAAGTCCACATGCACTGTCTAGATACAATGTATCTCCTTGATGGATTGTGTGGTTTTAGAGGAGGATCACTTGCATGAGTTGGAAGGCACATGTAGATGGGACCCATGGTGGAGAGGAGAACTTGCTATATATGAAGAGGAGGAGAGCCATTTTTATTCATGCCTGATTATTATTTTCTTTGGTCTGTTGAGACTATGCTCCTCTTGTTGTTTAGCAAGGGTGTAGTGATGCATAGCACAAGGGTGTTCCTGGTCGGGAATCCCTACCTCATCCTCAGGGAAGGAGATGTTCTAGAGCTCTGTTTTCTCATTCCAGCAATTGGCCAAAGCTACCTCCTTCAGTCACAGCATTATTCCTGGAGCAGGATAACTTTGTGCTACAGGGTGCAGCAACATAGGATCTCTTGAGTTGTTCCTTGGCTTGTATTTCAGTGGAGAGCTTGGCTATCCATTGGAGGATCAGTGAGGAGGACTCCCGGGCACATTTTCATATCATTGGCATCAGGCCAACCATCCATCTTCCCTCACAGCGCAGTTTCTATCTAGATTTGTGTTATTTTGGCAGGCAGTTGCTGGGAGGGTCATTTGAGTTCATTAGTAGGGGTTGTTTCTAAGTAAAGGGATCATCCTTTTCTTAGAGATGTATCAGAGGAGGACATCATTATTTTAGATCTGCTACAGCCTCATATTATATTTTGATTCAGTTGCAGTGACAAGTTAATTGTCACATTGTACATTCTCCGGCATTTCTAGTAATTTCTCCTAGGTTGGCTAGAAATCTTGTATTGGAGCCCATTCTTCTATTATTGGGAATTTATTTGTATATTTCTGCCATATTCCATGTATGCACATCTATAGTAGAAACTACACTTATATAGGCTACGCAGTCATTGCTCTCCGGCATTTTGTATAACTGTAGCATCTCATGTATTTCATGTTCTAATCATTGGAGATTGATTCCCATTGCTTGAGTGGCTTGTCCCTCAAGATATTTCTGTATTTTGTTGCTGATATATTAATGAAAATGATGGCCACATTATATTCCCTTTATTGACATGTTTATATTTTCATAGTTTAATGATTATGTTCATATATTGCTGTAGCTCTCTCTTTGAGCACTTTTCTGAGATACCAAGGTGTGGGAGATCTGTTTAACCCACCTTGAGGGATTTTTTTGAGCTTAGATTCTAGAATTATAGTGTATGATGTATTAGCAAAGGGATCCAAGTCCCCTTTCACCTTGTTTCTACATTATGTTCCTTATACAGCGTCCTTTTGGACCATATTGTAGAAATTCCTGAAAACGAAACATTACAGTGGTATCAGAGCATTAATCTTGGCTTGGCATGTGCATCCAAGATAATATGCCAGTAGAAGGAGAATATCCTCACATAGAAGAGGATTTTTACAAAGGAAACAAGAAAAGAGGAATGACGAAAGAGGAGATCTCCCTTCTTCTTTTCCAAACTATGGAAGCTATCATAGAAGATCTCAAGGAGATAGAAAGGGAAAATTGCAGAAAGTTTCTGAGAGGGTTTGAAGATGAAGCAAGCCCTAGATATTATCATGATGGATGTGGGATTTCAGCCACACATGCAGATCCACAATGCATTTCATTTCCCACTTTCACTGTAGGGAGAATGGAGGAAGAAGATGAGGCCATTGGAGGAGCAGCGCAGCAACTCAAAGGTATGGCTCATGGTTGGTGGTTTGAAAATTTTGTTTCATATTATCATGAAAATGTAAAAACATATGATGAATTCACTAAGGGGTTGGTGAGGAAATTGGATAACAATCATTGTGAAACATCATGTATCAAAACATCAAACACTTTGCATGCATTGGAGGTAACCATGAAACAAACTCCATTCCATATTTTTGAAAGGGATGAAAACATGTATGAAGGCTTGCTAAGGGCAAGATCCCCATTGTGTGAAGGGCCCTCTTCCATTTGTGAAGACATGGAGGTACTTCCTTCAAGAGATGACCAAGGTCTAGGGTCTCTCCTTGATGATGAGGTATTCTCAATTATTGATGGGGAGGATGAGCATAAGAGATCTAACAGCGTTGTTCCATTGGGAGGACATCCATCACCACATGGAGGTGAAAGGGGAGCCATTGCTTCCATTAGAGGAGCCCTTGTATCTTTACAAGGAGTTCCAAATGATTCAACATGTTGGAACAAAGGCACAATTCCGGAACCATATGTAGCAGTTTTTTGGGATTGTGAGATGGAGGAGGAAGAGAAGGATTAGCATCAAGGGATGATACACCCTTATCTATTCCAAGGATTTTTTGCACAAGAGAAGGAGACTGTACTGCGCAGTGAAGAGAGGGACTAATAAGTCCACTCCTATATACTGTCCACTTATGAGCTAGATGTCTCACTATATGGAGGCATTCCACCTAGGAGGCCCCCTGATCTAGAGTTGACGAGGGACATCTTGTCAGATAGTTCACCACTCTTGGATTCCGGAGAGGTGAAGACTTTGGAGGAGTCCAGCAGAGTGCAGAGAGTTTGGGATAGACTCAAGGAGGAGGGAGACACTGAATCATTTTAGACATCACCCACTCTCATTACCCATACTGCACTGACAGAGATTGCTACAGGGATGGAGGAGAGCATCTTCATGATGCAGGATGACTGCTTCATAGATTTGGAGAGACAGAGGATACTTCCTCTGAGAAAGGACTCTTTCACACATGGGAGTGGATGGAGGCCACTCATGCCTACTTTGGCTGAGCTTGGGGGATTCCTTTTCGACGATAGCTTCTCATGGGAGGCCAAATTCCAAAGGTCGCCATTACTATTGGAGCATGAGTAGCTGCATGATGGGAATGGCAGAATTTTGGAGGATAACTTTGGCATGGGGGATGTCAAAGTAGCAGGCAGCAATGTGAGGGGAGCTCCACATCGCAGATCACCAGCACTGTCTCTGAGGAGGATAGATCCAGATTGGAGGTCTAAACTCTTAGTAGAGTACTCCAAGGATCTAGATGCATGCATGATTCTTGATGACCGAGGTGGAGATGATAGATATATAGTAGAGGATGTGGTCATATATTCATATGGCGGAATATTCTTGACCAAAGCTTCTGAGCTCAAGAAGAAGCTGCTACATGCAGCACATGAGGGCTCTCTAGCTATGCACTTTGATGCATATTTTTCTTTGCTAGAGGAGTTCACTTGGGAGGGCATTCAACATGATCTATATCAACATATGGATAGATGCGTAGCCCAGATGATTTTGGAGAGATTGGCACAACCATTCCCCTACTCATTGAGGGTGAGGGAGAGCATTCAGATGAGCCATTTCAGCTCAAGGACCAGAGTACATAGTAAGGAAGGTATATACTTTCATTTTTAATTACCTTTCTTTGCTTTGTGCAGAGAGCTTGATGAGCTAAGGATGATCACATCTCCTTATGCTCCTTATTATGATGTACTTCTGGAGCAGTGACCCACTCTCTATTTGTTTTATGACAGCTTGTTTTCATTACATATTGCTTCCTGGTGTTGCTGATGTCTGTACATTTATAGGGAGCATAGTTTGGAGAGTGTTGGAGGTATTGGGACAGCCCATTTGGAGCATGATTCTCCCCATTGAACATGTATTGCAGGAGACACCGTGGGGAAACAATGATTGCCACATTGCTACTTTTCTCTTCTTGTGGGGGAAACCACTCGGAGAACTTGAGGGGGAATTTCATGGCTGATTTTCTTGATGGGGGAGCTTGGGCCAATATTGGAGGCCATACCATTTCAGCCCAAGGGCAGAGGCAGCCCCACGTGTACTGCAAATGGAGGGAGGACCATCTTGGGAATCAAAATCCCAACTCTTCATTCAACCCCAACACACTGCTTAAACCCGGGGTTGAGATTTTTATTTGGATGATAGCATGGATGAGAGGATCATCATTGGGGAAATTTTTTTCCTATGCATGTCATCACTCCCACCTTGAGGAGGCCATAGCATAGCAAGAAGGTTTCCACCTACACCTTCTATCCTTCCATGATGTGCACCATTTCTTTTTGCATACTTGGGAGAAAGCATTGGATGCAGAATATCTTGAGAAGTGGTGGAGATTGTCAATGAGGACGCCACAAGAGAAGGAGGGGGAGAAATTTTGTTCTCTCTATGGAGTTGCTTGAGGACAAGCAACATGTGGGAGGGGAGGACTGTAATGTTCCCAAATTATAGCCTCTAGCTAAAAGGAACATTATAGTTTTCATATTTTCATTTTGTTGAATAAAATGGGTAAGGAGACACCTTAACCCCCTTAGATGTAGAAATAACACTCCTTGTGTGAAAGGAGGAATAATAAAGTAGTTGATTTGAGCACCACATGGTGTGAATAGGATTGGATCATGTTTGATCTAGTCATTTTGACCAAGTCCACATGCACTGTCTAGATACAATGTATCTCCTTGATGGACTGTGTGGTTTTAGAGGAGGATCACTTTCATGAGTTGGAAGGCACATGTGGATGGGACCCATGGTGGAGAGGAGCACTTGATATATATGAAGAGGAGGAGAGCCATTGTTATTCATGCTTGATTATTATTTTCTTTGGTCTGTTGAGACAATGCTCCTCTTGCTGTTTAGCAAGGGTGCAGTGATGCATAGCACAAGGGTGTTCCCAGTCGGGAATCCCTACCTCATCCTCAGGGAAGGAGAGGTTTTAGAGCTGCATTTCCTCATTCTAAAATTTTTCCAAAGCTACCTCCTTCAGTCACAACGTTATTCCTGGAGCAGGATAACTTTTTGCTGTAGGGTGCAGCAATAGAGGATCTCTTGAGTTGTTCCTTGGCTTGTTTTTTAGTGGAGGGATTGGCTATCCATTGGAGGATTAGTGAGGAGGACTCTCGGGTACATTTTCATATCAATGGCATCAGGCCAACCATTCATCTTCCCTCACAGTGCAGTTTCCAGTGAGATCTGTGTTATTTTGGCAGGCAGTTGCTAGGAGGGTCATTTGAGTTCATCAGGAGGGGTTGTTTCTGAGTAAAGGGATCATCCTTTGCTTAGAGATACTATCAAAGGAGGGCATCATTATTTCAGATCTGCTATAGCCTTATTTTATATTTTGATTCAGTTGTAGTGACAAGTTAATTGTCACATTTTACATTCTTCGACATTTCTAGCAATCTCTCCTAAGTTGGCTAGAAAACTTGTATTGGAGACCATTCTTCTATTCTTGGGAATTTATTTGTATATTTCAGCCATATTCCATGTATGCGCATCTACAACAGCTACACTTATATAGACTGCGTAGTCACTGCTCTCCGGCATTTTGTATAACTGTAGCATCTCATGTATTTCATTTTCTAATCATTGGAGATTGATTTCCATTGCTTGAGTGGCTTGTCTCTCAAGATATTTATGTATTTTTTTGCTGATATATTAATGAAAATGATGGCTGCATTATATTCCCTTTATTGAAATGTTCATATTTGCAGAGTTTAATGATTATGTTCATATATTGTTGTAGCTCTCTCTTTGAGCACTTTTCTGAGATACCAAGGTGTGGGAGATCTGTTTAACCCATCATGAGGGATTTATTTGAGCTTAGATTCTGGAAGCATAGTGTATTATGTGTTAAAAAAGGGATACAAGTCCCCTTTCAACTTTTTTCTACATTATCTTCCTTATGCAGCGTCCTTTTGGACCATATTGTAGAAATTCCTGAAAACAGAACATTACAGTGGTATCAGAGCATTAATATTGGCTCAGCCTGTGCATCCAAGATAATATGCCAGTAGAAGGAGAAGCTCCTCACATAGAAGAGGAGTTGTACAAAGGAAACAAGAAAAGAGGAGATCTCCCTGCTTCTTTTCCAAACTATGTAAGCTATCATAGAAGATCTCAAGGAGATAGAAAGGGAAAATTGAAAAAAGTTTCTGAGAGGGTTTGAAGATGAAGCAAGCCCTAGCTATTATCATGATGGGTGTGGGCATTCAGATACACATGCAGATCCACAACGCAGTTCATTGCGCACTTACACTGCAAGGAGAATGGAGGAAGAAGATGAGGCCATTGAAGGAGCAGCGCTGCAACTCAAAGGTATGGCTCATGGTTGGTGGTTTGAAAATTATGTTTCATATTATCATGCAAATGTAAAAACATATGATGAGTTCATTAAGTGGTTGGTGAGGAAATTTGATAACAATCACTGTGAAACATCATGTATCAAAACATCAAACACTTTGCATGCATTGAAGGGAACCATGAAACAAACTCCATTCCATATTTCTGAAAGGTATGAAAACATGTATGAAGGCTTTCTAAGGGAAAGATCCCCATTGTGTGAAGGGCCCTCTTCCATTTGTGAAGACATGGAGGGACTTCCTTCAAGAGATGACCAAGATCTAGGGTCTCTCCTTGATGATGAGGTATTCTCAATTATTGATGGGGAGGAGATCCATCACCACATGGAGGTGAAAGGGAAGCCATTGCTTCCATTAGAGGAGCCCTTGTATCTTTACAAGGAGTTCCAAATGATTCAACATGTGGGAAACAAGGCACAATTCTAGAGCCATATGCAACAGTTTTTTGGGATTGTGAGATGGAGGAGGAAGAGAAGGATCAAAATCAAGGGATGATACACCCTTATCTATTCCGAGGAGTTTTTGCACAAGAGAAGGAGACTGTGCTGCGCAGTGAAGAGAGGGACAAATCAGTCCACTGCTATATACAGTCCACTTCTGAGCTAGATTTCTCATTATATGGAGGCATTCCACCTGGGAGGCCCCCTGATCTAGAGTTGATGAGGGGGATCTTGTCATATAGTTCACCACTCTTAGATTCCGGAGAGGTGAAGACTTTGGAGGAGTTCAGCACAACACAGAGAGTTTGGGATAGACTCAAGGAGGAGGGAGACACTCTCTCATTTTCAGCATCACCCACTCTCATTACCCATACTGCGCTGATAGAGATTGCTATAGGGATGGAGGAGAGCATCTTCATGATGCAGGATGACTACTCCATAGATTTTGAGAGACAGAGGATACTTCCTTTGAGGAAGGAATCTTTCACACATGGGAGTTGTTAGGTCCCTATATTACTAGTATAGTCCCTTATTGTTGTTAGTGCAACCCCCTTATTGTTGTTAGTGTAACCCCCTTATTTTTATTATTGTACCCTTGTAACCCCCATTTTATTATTATTGTGCCCTTAAATTATTATTTTTAGGTTGACTAGGATTACATTCTGGCCCACTAGGATTACATTATGGCCCCATGGACTCCTATATATAGAAAGGAGGTTTTGTAAATTGGATCATCCAAGAATTGTTCATTTATGTAATGTATTGGAGGTTGCCCCCTCGAAGTGGCTTATTTCTAAGGCGTTGATATCTCTTTTCTTCTATTTTTGGAGCTGGTTACACAAGATTTGGTATCAGAGCTTTGGATTCTAGGGTTTCGCTGCTCCAAATAGGTCATCGTGGAATTTTCTCTATAATTTTTTTTCTACGAAGTTTCAAAAGTTGACATTTTTAGGGTGTGAAGCTGAAATCCTGAGGAGGATTTTCTAAATATTTCAGAGCTTGGTTCGTAATAATTTTGGAGATATAATCTGTGGAAGTTAGGTCTTTTTTCAGGCTCCTAAATAGGTCATCATGGCATTTGCGCTATAAATTTTTGTCTACGAAGGTTCAAAATCTGAAATTCGTATGGTGAGAAACTGAAATCTTGGGGAAATTTTTCAAAAAATTTCAGAGCTTGGTTCGTAATATTTTTGGAGATACGATCTGTGGAAGGTAGTGCTTTTTCAGGCTCCTGAATTTCATCTCAAAGAGGTGATCGTGGGAAAAGTTCAATAACTCTCTCTCTGGGCATCGGATTGGAGTGCCGTAATTTTTTTTCACAATCACACGGACTGTAGTTTCTTGGCTATCAATTGCAGAGACAAAGGATGAAACAGTGAAATGTGGCAAGTCGTACAAGTTCACTCTACTGAACCAGTCCATAATTAGGTCATTGTGGGAGATTGGACACAAATTTGTCTTGGAGAATCCAAATCAGGTCAAACCTATGGAATTCGAAAGATAATTCAGAGGGATAAGTTGATACCGAAAATAAAATATTGAAGTGATGCAATCACAAATATAATCCAATTTCAATATCGAGCTCCTCAAAAGCAAGAAAAAGGTGTGTATTTTTTTTTTCTGAATTGCATAAGTCTTGTTTGAAGAATCAATTTGAATTGATTCCAAGGGCATATTGTAGAATATATATCAGTATTGGGTTCTAAAAATGCCCACATTAAACAATTCAACACCCATTAAGCCTTCGAAGGTTTCGAAGGGTCTACTATGACTCATGAAGATGAAGAATTGCAACATGATCTATCAAAATTACAAGAGCTAGTGCAACAAATTTCACTCTCGCAAAGAACATGAAAAAATGAAATGGAAGTTTTGAAGAAAGGCGTGGAAGCTAAGATGGATGGCATGGAAGAGTACAGCATGGAAGCTAATATGGATGACATGAAAGACAAGATGGAAAACAACATGAAAAACATGAAGAATGATCTAAAAGCAGACATCGAAGGTTTGACCAAGTTGATACAAGAAATCATATTGGAACCTGAAGTGGTCACGGAAACGAGAACTCGAAAACTACGGAATCGATCAATTTTAGAGTATCTCATCAAGTGGAAGAACTTACCCACTGAAGATTCTACATGGGAGGATGAGAATTTTATACAGAAGCACCCAGAGCTACTCAAGTGTTGAGGACAACACTTTTTTGAAGGAGAGGGGCATGTTAGGTCCCTATATTACTAGTATAGTCCACAACAGGAGTGGATGGAGGCCACTTATGCCTACTTTGGCCCAGCTTGGGAGATTCCTTTTGGATGATAGCTTCTCATGGGAGGCCAACTTCCAAAGGTCACCATTACTATTGGAGCATGAGAATTTGCATGATGGGCATGGAAGCATTTTGGAGGATAAATTTGGCATGGGGGATGTCAAAGTAGCAGGCAGTAGTGTGAGGGGAGCTCCACAGTGCAGATCACCAGCACTGTCTCTGAGGAGGATAGATCCAGATTGGAGGTCTCAACTCTTAGTAGAGTACTCCAAGGATCTAGATGCATGCATAATTCTTGATGACCCAAGCAGAGATGATAGATATATAGTAGAGGATGTGGTCATCTATTCATATGGTATAATCTTCTTGACCAAAGCTTCTGAGCTCAAGAAGAAGCTGCTACATGCAGCACATGAGGGCTCTCTAGCTATGCACTTTGATGCATATTTTTCTTTGCTAGAGGATTTCAATTGGGAGGGAATTTAGCATGATCTATGTCAGCATACGGAAATATGCATAGCCCAGATGATTTTTGAGAGATTTGCACAGCCATTCCCCTACTCATTGAGGGTGAGGGAGAGCATTCAGATGAGCCATTTCAGCTCAAGGACTGGAGTACATAGTAAGGAAGGTATATAATTTCATTTTGAATTACCTTTCTTTGCTTTGTGTAGACAACCTGATGAGCTAAGGATGATCACATCTCCTTATGCTCCTTATTATGATGTACTTGTGGCCCATTATAGCAATGGGGGTGGCTATTTTTATGATGGTTTGTGGGGGAGGCCACATGCTTCGTGGTGTGCACCATTCGCACCAATCTGTATCTTCATGTTTTTATCTTGTGAGATGTTTATGGCAGCAAACAAGTGGTGGGGAAAGCACTTGTTGTTTTTAGTTCTGATGTAGGCAGGAGGCTCACTGTGTTGGTCCCATGAGTGGAGCAGTGACCCACTCTCTAGTTGTTTTATGACAACTTGTTTTCATTACATATTTCTTCCTGGTGTTGCTGATGTCTGTACATTTATAGGGAGCATTATTTGGAGAGTGTTGGAGGTATTGGGACAGCCCATTGGGAGCATGATTCTCCCCATTGAACATGTTTTATATTGCAGGAGACACCATGGGCAAACCATGATTGCCACATTGCTACTTTTCTCTTCTTGTGGGGGAAATCACATGGAGAACTTGAGGGGGAATTTCACGGCTGATTTTCTTAATGGGGGAGCTTGGGACATTATTGGAGGACATAACATTTCATCCCAAGGGCAGAGGCAGCCCCATGTGTACTACGAATGGAGAGAGTACCATCTTGGGAATCAGAAGCCGCCAACTCTCCGTTCAGCCCCAACACATTGCTTAAACCCGGGGTTGAGATTTTTATTTGGATGATAGCATGGATGAGAGGATCATCATTGGGGACAAATTTTTCCCATGCATGTCATCACTCCCACCTTGAGGAGGCCATAACACAGCAAGAAGTTTTCCACCTACACCTTCTATCCTTCCATGATGTGCACCATTTCAGTTTGCATACTTGGGAGAAAGCATTGGATGCAGAATATCTTGAGAAGTGGTGGAGATTGTCGATGAGGAGGCCACAAGAGAAGGAGGGGGAGAAATTTTTTTGTCTCTATGAAGTTGCTTGAGGACAAGCAACATGTGGGAGGGAAGGACTGTAATCTTCCCAAATTCTAGCCTCCAGCTAAAAGGAACATTATAGTTTGCATATATTCATTTTGTTGAATAAAATGGGTAACGAGACACCTTAACCAGCTTAGATGGAGAAATAAAACTCCTTGTGTGAAAGGAGGAATAATAAAGTAGTTGATTTTAGCACCACATGGTGTGAACAGGATTGGATCATGTTTGATCTAGTCATTTTGACCAAGTCCACATGCATTGTCTAGATACAATGTATCTCCTTGATGGACTGCGTGGTTTTAGAGGAGGATCACTTACATGAGTTGGAAGGCACATGTGGATGGGACCCATGGTAGAGAGGAGCACTTTCTATATATGAAGATGAGGAGAGCCATTTTTATTCATGCTTGATTATTATTTTCTTTGGTCTGTTAAGACTATGCTCCTCTCGCTGTTTAGCAAGGGTGCAGAGCTGCATAGCATAAGGGTGTTCTTGGTTGGGAATCCCTACCTCATCCTTAGGGAACGAGAGGTTCTAGAGCTGCATTTCCTCATTCTAACATTTGGCCAAAGCTACCTCCTTTAGTCACAGCGTTATTCCTGGAGTAGGATAACTTTGTGCTGCAGGGTGCAGCAACAGAGGATCTCTTGAGTTGTTCCTTGGCTTGTTTTTCAGTGGAGGGCTTGGCTATCCTTTTTAGGATCAGGGAGGAGGACTCCCAGGAACATTTTCATATCATTGGCATCAGGCCAACCATCCATATTCCCTCACAACGCAGTTTCCAGCTAGATCTGCGTTATTTTGGCAGGCAGTTGCTGGGAGGGTCATTTGAGTTCATCAGGAGGGGTTGTTTCTGAGTAAAGGGATCATCCTTTGTTTATAGATAATATTAGAGGAGGGAATCATTATTTCAGATATTCTACAACCTCATTTTATATTTTGATTCAGTTGCAGTGACAAGTTAATTGTCACATTGTACATTCTCCGGCATTTCTAGCAATCTCTCCTAGGTTGGCTAGAAATCTTGTATTGGAGCCCATTCTTCTATTATTGGGATTTTTTTTGTATATTTAAGCCATATTCCATCTATTCACATCTACAGTAGCAGCTACACTTATATAGACTGCGCATTCACTGCTCTCTGGCATTTTTTATAATTGTAGCATCTCATGTATTTCATGTTCTAATAATTGGAGATTGATTCCCGTTTCTTGAGTGGCTTGTCCCTCAAGATATTTCTATATTTTTTTTTTGATATATTAATGAACATGATGGTTGCATTATATTCCCTTTATTGACATGTTCATATTTGCAGAGTTTAATGATTATGTTCATATATTGCTGTAGCTCTCTCTTCAGCACTTTTCTGAGATACCAAGGTGTGGGAGATCTGTTTAACCCACCTTGAGGGATTTATTTGAGCTCATATTCTGGAAGTATAGTGTATGATGTGTTAAAAAAGGGATCCAAGTCCTCTTTCACCTTGTTTCTACATTATCTTCCTTATACAACATCCTTTTGGACCATATTGCAGAAATTCTTGAAAACATAACATTACAGTGGTATTAGAGCATTAATCTTGGCTCAGCTTGTGCATCCAAGATAATATTCCAGTAGAAGGAGAAGCTCCTCACATAGAAGAGGAGTTTTACAAAGGAAACAAGAAAAGAGGAATGATGGAAGAGGTGATCTCCCTACTTCTTTTCCAAACTATGGAAGTTATCATAGAAGATCTCAAGGATTGAAAAAAGTTTTTGAGAGGGTTTGAAGATGAAGAAAGCCTTAGCTATTATCATGATGGGTGTGGGAATTTAGCCACACATGAAGATCCACAGCGCAGTTCATTTCCCACTTGCACTATAGGGAGAATGGAGGAAGAAGATGAGATCATTGGAGGAGCAGTGCTGCAACTCAAAGGTATGGCTCATGGTTGGTGGTTTGAAAATTCTATTTCATATTACCATGCAAATGTAAAAAAATATGATGAATTCACTAAGGGGTTGGTGAGGAAATTTGATAAAAATCATTGTGAAACATCATGTATCAAAACATCAAACACTTTGTATGCATTGGAGGGAACCAAGAAACAAACTCCATTCCATATTTCTAAAAGGGATGAAAACATGTATGAAGGCTTGCTAAGGGCAAGATCCCCATTGTGTGAAGGGTCCTCTTCCATATGTGAATACATGGAGGTACTTCCTTTAAGAGATGACCAAGATCTAGCTTCTCTCCTTGATGATGAGGTATTCTCAATTATTGATGGGGAGGATGAGCATAATAGATCTAACAGCGCTGTTCCATTGGGAGGAGATCCATCACCACATGGAGGTGTAAAGGGAGCCATTGCTTCCATTAGAGGAGCCCTTGTATCTTTACAAGGAGTTCCAAATGATTCAACATGTGGGAACCAAGGCACAATTCTGGAGCCATATGCAACAGTTTTTGGGGATTGTGAGATGGAGGAGGAATCGAAGGATCAACATCAAGGGATGATACACCCTTATCTATTCCGAGGATTTTTTTCACAAGAGAAACAGACTGTACTACGCAGTGAAGAGAGGGACAAATCAGTCCACTCCTATATACATTCCACTTCTGAGCTAGATTTCTCACTATATGAAGGCATTCCGCCTGGGAGGCCCCCTGATCTAGAGTTGATGAGGGACATCTTGTCATATAGTTCACCACTCTTAGATTCTGGAGAGGTGAAGAATTTGGAGGATTCCAACATAGCGTAGAGAGTTTGGGACAGACTCAAGGAGGAGGGAGACACTCTCTCATTTTCAGCATCACCCACTCTCATTACCCATACTACGCTGACAGAGATTGTTGCAAGGATGGAGGAGAGCATGTTTATTATGCAGGATGAATGCTCCATAGATTTGGAGAGACAGATGATACCTCCTTTGAGGAAGGACTCTTTCACACATGGGAGTGGATGGAGGCTACTCATGCCTACTTTGGCTCAGCTTGGGAGATTCCTTTTGGATGATAACTTCTCATGGGAGGCCAACTTCCAAAGGTCACCATTACTGTTGGAGCATGTGCAACTGCATGATGGGCATGGAAGCATTTTGGAGGATAGATTTGGCATGGGGGATGTGAAAGTAGCAGGCAGTAGTGTGAGGGGAGGTCCACATTATAGATCACTAGCGTTGTCTTTGAGGAGGATAGATCTTGATTGGGGGTCTCAACTCTTAGTAGAGTACTCCAAGGATCTAGATGCATGCATGATTCTTTATAACCCAGGCAGAGATGATAGATATACAGTAGAGGATGTGGTAATCTATTCATATGGTAGAAACTTCTTGACCAAAGCTTCTGAGCTCAAGAAGAAGCTGCTACATGCAACACATGAGGGCTCTCTAGTTATGCAATTTGATGCATATTTTGCTTTGCTAGAGGAGTTCACTTGGGAGGGCATTCAACATGATCTATGTCAGCATATAGATAGATGCATAGCCCAAATTATTTTGGAGAGATTGGCACAGCCATTCCCCTACTCATTGAGGGTAAGGGAGAGCATTCAGATGAGCCATTTCAGCTCAAGGACCGGAGTACATAGTAAGGAAGGTATATAATTTCATTTTGAATTACCTTTCTTTGCTTTGAGCGGAAAAATTGATGAGCTAAGGATGATCACATCTCCTTATGATCCTTATTATGATGTACTTGTGGCCCATTGCAGCAGTGGGGGTGGCTATTTTTATGATGGTTTGTGGGGGAGGCCACATGCTTCGTGGTGTACACCATTGGCATCAATCTGTATTTTCATGTTTTTATCTTGTGAGATGTTTATGGAAGCAAACAAGTGGTGGGGAAAGAACTTGTTGTTTTTAGTTCTGATGCAGGCAGGAGGCTCACTACGTTTGTCCCATGAGTGGAGTAGACCCACTCTCTAGTTGTTTTGTGACAGCTTGTTTTCATTACATATTGCTTCCTGGTGTTGCTGATGTCTGTACATTTATAGGGAGCATTATTTGGAGAGTGTTGGAGGTATTGGGATAGCCCATTGGGAGCATGATTCTCCCCATTGAACATGTTTATATTGCAGGAGACACCATGGGAAAACCATGATTGCCACATTGCTAATTTTCTCTTCTTGTGGGGGAAACCACTTGGAGAACTTGAGGGGGCATTTCATGGCTGATTTTCTTGATGGGGGAGCTTGGGCCATTATTAGAGGCCATGCCATTTCATCCCAAGGGCAGAGGCAGCCCCATGTGTACTACAAATGGAGAGAGTACCATCTTGGGAATCAAAAGCCCAACTCTCCATTCAGCCCCAACACATTGCTTAAACCCGGGTTTGAGATTTTTATTTGGATGATAGCATGGATGAGAGGATCATAATTGGGGACAAATTTTTCCCATGCATGTCATCACTCCCACCTTGAGGAGGCCATAGCACAACAAGAAGGTTTCCACCTACACCTTCTATCCTTCCATGATGTGCACCATTTTGGTTTGCATACTTGGGAGAAAGCATTGGATGTAAAATATCTTGAGCAGTGGTGGAGATTTTCGATGAGGAGGCCACAAGAGAAGGAGGGGGAGAAATTTTGTTCTCTCTATGCAGTTGCTTTAGGACAAGCAACATGTGGGAGGGGAGGACTGTAATGATCCCAAATTCTAGCCTCCAGCTAAAAGGAACATTATAGTTTGCATATTTTCATTTTGTTGAATAAAATGGGTAAGGAGACACCTTAACCCCCTTAGATGGAGAAATAACACTCCTTGTGTGAAAGGAGGAATAATAAAGCAGCTGATTTGAGAACCACATGGTGTGAACAGGATTGGATCATGTTTGATCTAGTCATTTTGACCAAGTCCACATGCACTGTCTAGATACAATGTATCTCCTTGATGGACTGCGTGGTTTTAGAGGAGGATCACTTACATGAGTTAGAATGCACATGTGGATGGGACCCATGGTGGAGAGGAGAAATTTCTATATATGAAGAGGAGGAGAGCCATTGTTATTCATGCATGATTATTATTTTCTTTGGTCTGTTGAGACTACGCTCCTCTTGCTGTTTAGCAAGGGTGCTGCAGTGCTGCATAGCACAAGAGTGTTCTCGGTCAGGAATCCCTACCTCATCCTTAGGGAATGAGAGGTTCTAGAGTTTCATTTCCTCATTCGAGCATTTGTCCAAAGCTACCTCCTTCAGTCACAACGTTATTCCTGGAGCAGGATAACTTTGTGCTGCAGGGTGCAGCAACAGAGGATCTCTTGAGTTGTTCCTTGGCTTGTTTTTCAGTGGAGGGCTTGGCTATCCATTGGAGGATCAATGAGGAGGACTCCCAGGCACATTTTCATATCATTGGCATCAGGCCAACCATCCATCTCCCCTCACAGCGTAGTTTCCAGCTAGATCTGCATTATTTTGGCAGGTAGTTGCTGGGAGGGTCATTTGAGTTATTCATGAGGGGTTGTTTCCGAGTAAAGGGATCATCCTTTGCTTGATGATACTATCAGAGGAGGGCATAATTATTTCAGATATTCTACAGTCTCATTTTATATTTTGATTCAATTGCAGTGACAAGTTAATCGTCACATTGTACATTCTCTGGCATTTCTAGCAATCTCTCCTAGGTTGGCTAGAAATCTTGTAATGGAGCCCATTCTTCTATTATTGGGCATTTATTTGTATATTCCAGCCATATTACATGTATGAAAATCTACAGTAGCAGCTACACTTATATATATTGCGCAGTCACTGCTCTCCAACATTTTGTATAACTATAGCATCTCATGTATTTCATGTTCTAATCATTGGAGATTGATTCCCATTGCTTGAGTGGCTTGTCCCTCAAGATATTTCTGTATTTTGTTACTGATATATTAATGAACATGATGGCTACATTATTTTCCCTTATTTACATGTTCATATTTGTAGAGTTTAATGATTATGTTCATATATTGCTATAGCTCTCTCTTTGAGCACTTTTCTGAGATTCCAAGGTGTGGGAGATCTTTTTAACCCACCTTGAGGGATTTATTTGAGCTCAGATTCTGGAAGTATAGTGTATGATGTGTTAAAAAATGGATCCAAGTCCCCTTTCACCTTTTTTCTACATTATCTTCCCTATACAACGTCCTTTTGGACCATATTGCAGAAATTCCTGAAAACAAAACATTACAAATATACTCTTTTACATCTGCAACTTGTCAATTTATCTCAAAGAGTATACTTATTCTTAAGATGCGTTGATAGGATTAAAAAACGCTTAAAGCCTTATTGAAAATCATATAATTTGAGCTATAAATGAGCCATGTTTGTCCATTGTTGAAGATGATCTTATGCTTGGTGTCATGATCATGGGAAGAAACATTGAGCATTGTGTTTATTGTGAAGAATTGAAGGTTATTGCCCTTGAAAATGTATGTCATGTATGGCTTGTCCCCTCTTCCTTCTTCAAAAATATCCATTTTATCTTCTACCTACTAATTCACGCCATCCATTTCAACTGAAGGCTCCTCCTCTGTAGAAATATTCCTCTTCTTCATCCCATTCGGGAAAATTAATATTCCAAAGATTGAGAAATAGTTATCCTACTTGTCAAAATCCTCTTAAAAATCATATATAACCTTCCTGTTGGCCTACATAGTTGAATCTGTTGTAGCAAACTCAAAGAGCCCATTTGCAACACCCATTGTAACCGCAATGGACCCAAAATTCTTAACTTTATTATTATGATCAACAACAACATCATGACCTTGTCGTTGCTCTTATATAAAATTAATAAGTTTCTTAACATTTTCAAGAAGAAAAAAAAACATATTATCCTATAATATACTAACCAAAATCTTATCAGGATACTTGGCCATAACATAACAAAGGGGCTCAAATATCAGACCAAAAGTTTCTATCCCAAGTGGTAGAAAATCAACAAGCTCATTGAGACAAACATCCACAAAGTCAAGATTAACACCCTTTGTAGGGTGCCTCTCTTTGGTCAAAAGGGTTTTGTCCCTCAAATATTCCATGAAACCTTTTTTCAACCATGGTCATTTGAAAGTAGTTCCAAGCGACGGAAAGGTCGAGGGTTCGAATAAAAAAAGTGATTTTATTGATGACATGATCCTAGACTTCGTTCTTGTCGATATGCTAGACATGGTAGATGAGAACCTTCAATATATTCTTGAAGTTGAGACTAGAAATGTGGGTCAAGGCATTGATTCATCTCATGAGAAGCTCGACCACTGTGTTTTGACTCTTCTTGTTGTAGTAGGATAATTGATTTATTAACCAATTTTTTACCTTAACATTCTCTTTAGCCACTTCTTCCATCATCCCATAGTAATGAAAAAATAAAATTAATAGCTTAACCCAAACTACACATTCATACCGCTTGCTTGATGCCTCTTAATTGCCCCATTTTGGATTCAATCTCTTAGACGAGTGGAACCATCTTGATAAATCCTAAAAATTAAAATAGATGACCTTAAAAAACCCTTACACATATTCTATGTGAATCTTGGTTGTCATGGATTTGTAACTTGGCTCTAATACCATTGAATTGAATATTGGCCGGGGGGGGGGGGGGGGGGCCTTGTGTGAGGGAGATCTTGGTGACTTGAACATCGAGAGAGAAAATAAACCACACAATATTTAGAATACATAATGAATACATAAATAAGAAAACCATTTATTAAATGAAAGAATATTTTGACCACTACATTGTGGTGGACCAATATGTGCTCTTACAAAGTGAGACCTATCATTTAAGCCTTCTTGAGTTACAATACCATGGATAGATACCATGGTGGATTCCACTTTCCATTTGGATTATTCCCTTACATTTCAAACACATATCACATTTATCCCTTTAATCGAAGAGTAACTTCTTTTATTACACATCAATCTTAGATATAAGTACACCTACCACACTCATACCTACCTAGTGGTTAATTCCACAAATCGATCTCACATCTTCTCTCTACATAAGAGGGATAAACACTACATGGTTGACTTGACAAGGCTCACAAAAAACCTGCCAAATCAACTTGGACCAATACTTAGGGGTGTCAGGTACAACCAATAATGCACCCCTTGTAACACATATATATCATTACATCAATTTCAATTTAGGTACAACAAGCATATAAACAACACAAGGATTAACAACATTCTTTTATGAAAATCATCTCCCTAAACACAAAATCCCATTTAAATTTCATCACAATGCATCACTTTCTACTACTCCTTTACCTCCTTCTCTTAGGCTTCTTCATCTTCATAAAGTATCACAAGCATATAATTCTTCTTAAAACTTGCTTTTTCCTAGATTTCTCTAATTTTTATGCATTTCCAGGGATCTAAATAAAGAATAAAAAAAAAGGTTGTTGCATTGATATTTATATATAGGCTTGTAAGATTAGCCTCACAAATGGAAGATAGCATGCCATTAGTACATAAATTATTACTCCATATATTTTTTATTGCACCATCATAGCCATTGCACCTAAGAATTTGAGGTGCTACATAATTTGGTGTTCCAAAGGTTGCGTGCAACGTCAATCCATCTCTTTGCTGAGGCACCTCCAAAATATGAAATTTTCATGTTTCCCTGAGAGTCCAAGAGAATATTTTTAATCTTCAAATCCTATGATAAACACCCTTTTGTGACAATAAGCAGTAACATCTATAAGTTGTTGAAAATATCTCTGTGAATCATTCTCATTGAATCTTCCTCGATGATATATTTTATCAAATAATTCACCTCTTTTCACAAAATCCAAATTCATATATATATTTTTATGAATTTCTAAAACCTCACACTGAAAAACAATATTATTGTGCTTCACAATATTCATTGCCGATATTCCTTGTTCAATATGGTCTACCATTCTATTTCTATGTATGGTGCCTTTGTCGAGCACATTTTGAATAAAATAAGATTTGGAAACAACAACACATTTCATAAATTATTTGTCTCCAAACAATCCATAAAAAATTCCCCTATTAAATGAGGAAAACAAAAAAATTCAAAGGAAGTGACCACTGCATAAATAAAGGAACGAGCATCCTTTAAATTTAGCATCTAAAGTAGGGAATTAACTACAATTTTTTCTTCTTCTAAATATGGAGATGTAGAGCTTGAAGAAATTGAAAGGGAATTGAAGCCAAAACATAGTCACTTCCTCCATGTGCCCCATTGCTTATATATTTCCTTCATTTAAATATATTTAACCACAACGCATTAGTACTTTCATCGATCTACAATGATTATTTTTTGCTCCAAATGTAGCTCTCCTGCAATGTAGAGAATTTGACTTGCTTCTGTTGCTTGAACCTTCAAAACAACACAGGTGCTCAAACTTCCAAGTGGGTGAAAGATCGATTCTTCATAGCTCCTTGCATCACTCATTCAAAGGGTTAGTCTTCTTTAAATGGTCGTATCTCTCCTTCCACATAGTAGCTACACTACATATTACAAAAAAAAGTGAACAAACAAATACTCACCAAATTTTAAAAAATAGAAAACACACTTTATTATTCTCCTATGTCCTTGGGCCCCCCCATGAGGGAGTTAACTCAAGTCAGGCTACGAGAACAGCACAAAAATAAAAAACACACACACTACACACTTTAAATTGATCAAATGATGTTACATATAAATACATGAAGTGTTTTATAAAGACAGAAAAAGTGACTTGGACACATAATCACTTTTTGAGATAATATCTCAACCACACACACATATAGGACTACACGTTGGAGAGAATATCTCAACCAACCAACTAGGCCTAAACAACCTTCGAGCTAATAGGAAGAATCTCACATTGAGACAAGTGGGAATTACATGTTCTAAATGTTATCACCACATTGATCTTGATTAGTTTCTCATCAATCAACTCAATGTAACTCTTTCAAAACACTTCTAACTGAAGATTAGCCTCTTCAGTTTGAGAGGGCTCTCTCAAAGGGGGTTTATGATTTTCAATAGAAATAATACTAGATGGCTAACTCTATGAATTGTGACTTGGTTTTCGTATGATTGGAGGTTGAAAAATGAAGGCTTGCTACCATTGGGCTATGGAGTCAACATCAATACTCTTAGTGATAGTAATTCTTCACATGGAAGCTGAGGTAAATAGAGGTTTTTAACAAAGATGATTCATACACACAACATAAGGAAAACACAATAATTTCACCGCTAAAGGAAGTTAGAGCATAATAGTATGAATTCTGAGTAATTAGAGATACAATTCACTGCAAGTGATTAGACATAAAGATACAGAGCAATAACACATTAAGCACCTCATGAGAATCTCAGGTCTGGAAGAAGAATGTCACTGTATATTACTGATAGTGGAAAAAAACATACAAGCAACAATTTGGTGCAATATTCTCCAACCCTTTGCTCTTTGATGTTTAGTCTATAAATAGAAATTCTTTACAATCTAGATGATCTGCCCAGCTCGCTAGATCTTGGAATTCCACTCTGACACCTATCTTAACTGAAACCACTAACTTGAAACAAAGGAGAACTATCCTTAAAGTAAACAATATCCTAATAGGACTCTATCTCCTATTTATTACATTCGGTTCTCCTATCAGTGAAACAATTACATAATGAATATTACATGCTCAAAGGATAAATCACCACCACTTTACATATTCAAGACATCCCTAGATCTGTGGAACATAAACCTACATTTTAGGAGTGGATAACCCTTCACTTTAATCACTGTTTTGATTGATGAGCTAGTTGTGTGGCATTCCTTTTGAGCCATGACTCTCTACTGGTATGGTCCACCGACATGCTGGAGGTCTCCAGCTAGTTGATGTACTGTTGAGATGCTCAAAATTCCTCAAAAAGCTCCTCGCTATGAAAACAGGGCAGTTTAGGCAGTTTTGTAGCAAGTTTTAGTAGCGTATGAAAACTTGCTTATCCATCTATCTCTTTGACTCCTTTGCTATTCAAACACCTTTATTATGCCAAGATACCTTGCAAACAGTCATTATTCCTTCATAAAGCTTGACAAAACTAATTTTTGAGGCAAAAACGCACCTACAGGAATTTTCATAGCGTATTTCTAGCCTCAAGCCTAAGGTACACTATGAAACTGTCCAAAAAACCAGAATTTGCTAATATCAAGATTGTCTTAAAAAATTGTTCTCCAGCTGAAAAATTTCGGTTCTCTGCATGTTGTGAACCTCATAAAACATATTCCAACTTAATTTTTTAGTCATGTGGTGTTTCATCTTCATTTATGATCAATTGGCTAATGAGTTCTCCTACCACTTCCATCTTCAGCCCTTTCTTTTCTAACTCCACTTGAATAAAATCCAGCTACCCTTGAAGATCTTCCATTTGGTCTTTCAATGCTCTATTTTTGGATTGTAAGTGAAAGTTCATCCTCCTAACATGTTTAACCTCCCCTCTTAGTGATTGAGTCCATTTCATCACCTTTTCTGTATTGTCCAAAGTTTTTGAAACACTTGTGACTTGTTCTTCCCATATTTTCCTCATTTGTTCAAATTGAACCTTTTCATCTCTGTGTTTCTTTGCCTCCAGCTTCAATATTGATATCTCTTTACCTGTCTCCTTCAACTTCTCTTTTATGGTTTCAATTTCTTATTTTTCAATCATTTTCTCTTTACCTTTTCTTTTCTTGATAACCAGTTCCTATTTTGATGGTGAAGACAGATCTATAATGCTTGGTGGATGGGTAGCTTCATTAATTTTCTCAGTCTCTTTGCTTTCCATGACCTTCTTTGCATGTCTGGTCATTGGCTTCCTAGGTTTAAAAATGAAACCAACATCATCACCTTCAAAATCTAGTTTTTTAGCAGTCTTACCTTTCTTTAGCTTTCTTCCTCCATCTTCAATGTCTTTAGCTTGCACAATGGGTGATTCTTCAATGTCAATTGCATGCAGGATATCTTCCAAATTTCCTTTAGCCAAAGTCTAGCTTCTAGTGACTCTCTTGATACCTTGTTTGCTGACTATCTGCTTCTGTTTTGCAGGTGCTGTTTCAGGGATGCCACTCTCCTGTAAAGGTTCTACTTCCATGTTCACTGGTTTTGGAGGAGATGTTCTATTTTCTTCTTAAACTTCCTTTGCCATAGCTGGTGATCAAATAGTTCTAGGTTTGGAGGCTTTCTTAGGAGTAACCACATCAATTTCATAGCTACTCATGAACAAGAAGGAATTCCAATCTCTGTCTAACCTCCTCAATTCCTCTAACACTAAAAACTTAATCAAATCATGACGAAAAATATAAGTTTCACTTCCTTCTGTCTTGATTTGAACATTATCTGACATTTTCCCTAGACTTCTGTATAAATAAAAAGGAAATTCAAGTGACCTCTTACCTACAAAATGAAGAAGAAGTCTAAGATGATAGGAGTAGACCATGTGAAACCTTCCTTCACAGGTAAAGTACTTCTGAATGACCATCAAAAAATTGCATAATTCTCCTTCTTGAAACTCCTAGGGATAGCATTTTTCAAATCAATTTCATTGTGTTCTTGATTGATGATCTCTTTAAAATCCTGCATTGTGAATTTCATACCTTTAAACCACTGTTCACCTCCTCTAGGGATCCTTGTAGCTGATGATATGCTCTCTGGTGGCACTGAAGGTTCAGAATTCCAACCTTTGAAGTTGTTCATGTGAAGCTGGTGGAAAAATCCTTTGAAACTTATAAATGGAAACCCTGTAACCTCTGAAAGAATTGCAAGCAACTATTCCTTTTGAAAACCTCCATGGTAGTGGGGTCTTCATTGAGCAAATTCATGTCCATGGGCTCATACTTGTGATAATGGCCACCCTTATTTGTTTTTCTTCTTGCAGCCATAGATGCTTTATAGTATTCACAACCTTGCTTGCTGATGACACCTGCAGATTTCGAACTTGCCAGCCACCTGATTGGCTCGATGAAGCAACTCTCCAGAAATTGACTCACATGTAAGGATAAAGCACAATATGAGAAAAGGCTAATTGAGGTAAGGTTTTATGGTTTAATTGACAGCTCAAGCATCAATCATGACACATACAAACCAAAAAAGGCAATGATGACATCAAACATGGGTATGTACATTTGAATTTACCATAACAACTGTTGGAAATATGATGCAGGATGTTGTCCTTGATGGCAACCCTCTGAATGAAGATGAAGACATGCGACTGATGACATGTGTTGTCCTTGATGGCAATTCACCTAATGAAGTTATGCTTGATTTGATGGACTTAGTAAATGATGTAAATCTGATGTGATATGATGTTTGTTGACAATATGATGCTAAGTGTTGTCCTTGAAAGGCAACCCACTTGATGAAGATGATGACAACTTACTTGATGAAGTTGTGCTTGAGAGAATGTGTTCCTGATGAAGAAAATATGATGTTTCTACAGTGTGTACAGAAGGCTATGAAGAAAGGATTTCAGAATGTACTCAAAGTATGATGAAAAAGAGTATGTTTCTTGGTATACGCGGATTGGCCTAGGGGAAGTCGCGTATGCACGCGGAAAGGAACATGCCAAGTAGCGTATGGGCTAAAGCGCTCAAAAAGTGCAAAACCAAGGGTAACCACCATGGTATTGACCCATTGTATTGGGTAATGATCCGCCTAATTAACCCCGTCCAGGTAGTTTTGGGCTCATGGTATTGCTTTGGCCCATGGTATTGAAAAAGGGGCTCATGGTATTGAAAAGGATAAAACTATATAAGGAGAAGAAATTCATTGTGCAAATCAAGTGTGTGGGTGCAAGATGTCTGAGCTTGAATGAATACTTCTCTATGAAGTATATCTGTATGGAAAGGGTAAAGGTTTGATATCTATATCTGAATTGCTCTTGTATTTGTTAGATCTGATTATGGAAGGCTTAGATCTGTGATGAGGCGAGCATCTAGGCGAACATCTGTCTGAAGTAAAGATTTGAATCTGAGGTGAATGTCTGATCTGATGAAGTATGCTGCTCTGTAATGATTAAAGATCTATACGCTACTTCTCCGCGGAGGAAGCACGTATATACGCAGCTTCTCTGAAGTAAAAGCGCGTATGCGCAATGAAATATACACTGAGGTATACACTAGTTTGTGTGGACAGAAGCGCGTATATACGCGACATAAATGAAGTGAAAGCGCGTATGCAAACTAGGGCTTGCTGAAGCAAGGGGTATGAAATATCTGATCTGTTCTGCTGTGTTTCTGCTATCTGATCTGTGTTGATATGTATCTGTTGGTGATGTATGTTTGTGCTTAAAAGTATGGAAACGGTCCAGTTTGAAAATATGATGAAATGTGGCCTGCAAGTGTTGTTTTATTGAAGTTGTTTGATCCAGTGTGAAAATTGATGAAACGTGGTCCAAGGTGGTGCGGGGTTGTAGCCCGATTGAAGTTGTAGCTCCCTTCCGGGTAAGTACAGTAGCAGGGACAGGGCCCTAGCTCCTTCCGGAGTGAGGGCGGTAAACGAGATCGGGGTCGTAGCTCCTTCAGTGGTACATTAGCCAGTCGAGGTCGTAGCTCCCTTCCAGGAGAGGCTGGTAAACGAGCGCAGGTGGGTGCCTGCGTGCTGGTCAAGTCTGCGCCACTGGTCAAGTCTGCGCCGGCACATATGTTGTAAGATGTTTTCTCTATAATAAAATATTGAAGGCTGAGCAACTGCAGCGGTGGTTTTCTCCCGATTTGGGTTTCCACCTAAAAATCCGGTGTTCATGTGTGATGCTTTGTGTGATGGTTTATTCTGTTCTTACTGCACCTGTTTACTGCTTATTGAATATCTGATGAATAAATGATGGAATGGTTTAAGTGAAGATTTAATGACATATCTAAATCTCTGTGTATACGCTAGTTTCATAAAGGGGATCCACGTATATACGCTAGTTTACTGAAGTAAAGTAGCGTATGGGTTTTAAGGAATGAAAAAGTAAAAAGATTTGATTATGCAGTAAATACTGATTCACCCCCCCCCTCTCAGTATTTTTCCCAACAATTGGTATCGGAGCAGGTCCTTGTGCAGAAGCTTGATCGCTTAAAGGAGATCCGTCGCAATGGGATGTCAAGAAGGAGTAATGTCTATAAAGCCACCTCTATTCAATGGAAGCAATCTGATATTCTGGAAGGTACGTACAAAAGCATATCTGCAAAGTCTTGGTGCAGATGTATGGGCAATCATGGAAGAAGGTTATCAATACCCGGCAAGTATTCCTACTGATGCAGCTGAAAGAAAGAAGTATGAAATCAATGCCAAAGCAGTGAATGTCTTGTTGGGAAGCATGTCTGAATCAGAATTTGCTAAAGTGATGCAACTACATTCGGCAAAAGACATATGGGACAAAATCATTCTAAGCTATGAAGGAGACACAAAGGTAAAAAGTGCTAAACTCCAAACTCTTAGAATTGAATATGAAAATTTGAAGATGCATAGTGATGAAAGTTTTTCCAGTTTCTTTCTTCGTCTAGATGATATTGTAAATCGGATGAGAAATTTGGGTGAAACCATGGCTGATACTACTCTGGTAGAAAAGGTCTTAAGATCTTTGACTTCAAAATTTGACTCTAAAGTTTCAGCTATTGAAGAAAGGCAAGATCTGCAATCGCTTACTATTTTTCAATTACATGGTACTCTGACTGCTTTTGAAATGAGACAAGGAGGTCCTTCTCAAGTAAGAGAAGCTGCTTTTAAGGCATCTACAAAAGGAAAGGAAAAGGAAGTTGTCAAAGAATCCAACTATATATCCGATGAAGAAGGAGCGAATTTCGTGAGAAAGCTCCAACTAGGTACTGGAAGATTCAAAGGTAAGCTTCCCTTCAAATGTTTTGAGTGTGGAAAAGTTGGTCATTATGCTGCTAAATGTCCTTATAGAGAAAAGCATGGTAAAGGAAAACAATTTGAGAAGAGAAACAGTTATTATGAAAAAGAAGATGATGATGAAGTGTCCAGTGAAGATGAAGAAGATTCTGACCAAGATCTAAAAGTGCTCATGGCTAAGAAGCAAAAGAAGAAGGTTACTCGAGGAAAGGAGATACCTCAGAAATCATGTATAGCAAAAATTGAAGAAGATGAAACGGATTCTGACGAAAATCTACAAGCACTCATGGCAAAGAAGAAAAAGGAGAAGGCCACTTGTAATACTCTTCTTTGTGCAAACAATAGTAAAGATAGTGAAAGTAAAGTTGTGGATCTAGAAGAAGCTCTCAAGATTAAAGAAGAAGAACTACAAAGTTAATACAATAAGCAAGAAACTATCTATAAAGAGATGATCTCACAAATGAAAGATCAAATAGAAATGCTGAATGAACAGATGGACAAGTATCAAAGGTTTCATACTTATGCATCCAATAGAATTAAAGATCTAGAAGCAGATCTTGAAAAATCAAGCAAGAAGAATGAAGGACTTGAAGCTGCTATCATCTTTCTGCAAGCAGAGCTAGAAGCATCAAGTAAGGAGAATGAGAAACCTCTACAATCCTTTGAAAAGGAAGGCCTTGAAGCAGAAATTATCTCTCTCAAAGAAGATCTGGAAAAATCAAATAAGAAGAATGAAGAGCTGGAACAAACATGTGAAGAAAACAAAAATTGGCTGAAAGAAGAGATCTTAAATATGAAGGATCAAGTTGAAGATGGAAGAAGAAAAGAAGAAAGCATGACAAAGCAATGTCAAGCCTTGGAGGTTGAGGTAAACATTCTCAAAGGTAAATTGGAAGAAAAGGTAAAACTGTTGAGGTTTCATGATAGTACTAATATTCTGGACAATATTCTGAGTAATCAAAGGTCTCCTGCTATCAAGCATGGTCTTGGTTTCCATGAAACTGTTAAAGGAGAATCTAGCTCACAAGGAAGTGCCAAAAATTCAGAAGATCTCAATGCAAAACCTGATGTGTTGAAAGAAACAAAATATCAACCAACAATCATGAATTCTCAAAAGAATTCATTCAAGAACGTTGAATGTTTTAAATGTCATAATTATGGGCATGTTGCAGCAAATTGCAGGAGCAGATCAATTCAGCCACAAACAAACAAATTCTACTCAGAAAGGTACTCTAGCTTCTTCAGGGGATATTGTTTTTCATGTAACAAGTATGGACATAAAGCAGTTGATTGTAAAAGGAGGAAGAATAGAAATACTCATTATGATTCTTATGTTTATTTCTCTGGCCACATGAGATGTTATGTTTGTAATAAGTATGGACATGTAGAAAAAGAATGCAGGATGAACAGATCTGGGAAAGTGGACAATTTTCAGCACATTGTTGGAAAGCTCAAGCAAATTTGGAAAAAGAAGGAGGACCGATCAGAAACGTAGGGAATTCAGACCCTACTGCAGTCATCTGCTTCTGAAGCTTACTTCTCTGATTGACTGTAGGAATGATGTGAGATACATTATGAGAATTAGTAATGTATCGTCACAGGGGGAGCAATGTATGATGTCTCTCATGTTTGATTTGATTATTCTGGTTATATGTATTTCTGACAGTGCATCTGGTGTGAAGAAAATACAGGAACAGAAGGTAAAATTGCAGAAGGAGATGAAGGTGTGAAATTTTCTATATTTCACTTTCTATACGCGGGTTATATTCACAAAAGTCGCGTATACATGCGAGTTTCAGCAGACACAGCCGCGTATGCATTGATGATAAGAAAATTTATCTGATTGCTGAAGATCTGGAGCAGAGGCCCAGGGGGAGCATCAGTCTGACTGCTGATGATTGCACTGTTAGCATCATTCTGGTTATACTCATGTTAATGAAATGATACTTGGTTATTTTTGTTAAAGATTATGGATGAAGCCTGATTGCTTTATTATGAAGAGCATTCGTTGTCAAGATGAAAGTCTTATAATTCAGAGATGAGGACAGATCATGAAGAGATTATTGCTGATGACTTGCTGTTGAAGGTGTTTCAGATTGCACAAAGTTAAGGAAGAGCACTGGTTTAGGGGGAGCAGCAGGTTGAATACTAATGATTGCATTGTTGGAAATATGACTGCTTATTCCTTGGTTATTGTGATACTCATGCTCAAATGATGATGGCTTGGTACATGGTTTATGATGATGAGACGTTGAATAAGTTGTTTGTACTGCTTGCTGAAGTTTATCTGTTGGATAAAATTGGAATTCGTATGATTCAGAGATAAGAATAGCTCATGCAGAGCTTGTTACTATGGTTGAGAGATATTTTTGCCTACATATGTTACTTCATGTTAAATCTTGAAGATCATGGTGGTGGTGGACCACATGAATGATTGCTTGACACTTATGAGAAGTTGTTGTTCTGGTATGATAAAATTTCTTGGAAAGATTGTATTGATGGTGCAAACAATCTGAAGGCTTGGTTACTAATGTGCCTTTGCTACAACTATTGGATGACGCTTGAAGACACCACTACACTGTTCTATCTATCTGTAGTCCAGGGAAGCATTCAAATGTCTCAGAAAGAAGCTGAACACTGTCCTTGCCTCACAAAGAATCAGATCTGGTTGAAATTTAGAAGATGTCTTGGGATACGCGGGTTTCCTGAAACACAGTCGCATATATACGCAAGTTCCTGCACATAAAACCGCGTATGACTGATTGCTGACAATTTTGGTTGGTTCAGCTCTCTTCAGCACAGCTGCAGTGCTGTTTGGTATCTCTGATACTGTTTGGTATCTCTGGTGGTGTTCCAGTTCTCATAATTCTGTTTCTAATGTTTTGATGATGATGCCTTGATGATTTGTTGGTGAAAATGTTCAGGATGCACAAACTAAGGGGGAGCCTTAGTCATATGAAAAAGATGCATGGATGCACAGATTCAGGGGGAGCATTAGTTTTGCTGAGTATAATGCACTGCTGGCATTATGGTGGTTCTGATATATGATCTCTCTTGAGGTCTTTTTGGTATTGGTTATGAAAAGTCATTTTTGATGAAAAGGTCATGTGGAGACCCATGTTGTAAAATTGTAATATTCAGTCATGTAAGGACTTGTCAATTTTGTAAACCCACTTGGTTGGGTAGCTGAGTCAAATTTTGTAAACCCACTTGGTTGGGTAGCTGAGTCAAATTTGTAAACCCACTTGGTTGGGTAGTTGAGTCTCTTATGTAAATCCACTTGGATGGATAATTGATGCAAGTATGAGTCTTTGGTGATAGGAAGTTCATAGAGTCATGTACTTCATTGACAAATATGTTTGAAGATTCAGCATGAACTCAGGGAGAGCTTGGCCACTTCAGCACATATCATATCTGCAGAATGTTTCTTCCACATGAGGAGAAAAGGGGGAGAGTGTTGGTTTTTGATCCGCCCTTTGCCCTTGATGTCAAAGGGGGAGAATGACATGGTGTTTGAATGAAGAGAAGATAATGATGTCAAATATTTGGGAGAGTGACATATTTGGGATAGTGACATGGTACCTATCTGTTGAGGTAACCAAACACCATCGTGGTTACCATCAAGTCCAAAGGGGGATATTGTTGGAAATATGATGCAGGATGTTGTCCTTGATGGCAACCCTCTGAATGAAGATGAAGACATGCGACTGATGACATGTGTTGTCCTTGATGGCAATTCACCTAATGAAGTTATGCTTGATTTGATGGACTTAGTAAATGATGTAAATCTGATGTGATATGATGTTTTTTGACAATATGATGCTAAGTGTTGTCCTTGAAAGGCAACCCACTTGATGAAGATGATGACAACTTACTTGATGAAGTTGTGCTTGAGAGAATGTGTTCCTAATGAAGAAAATATGATGTTTCTACAGTGTGTACAGAAGGCTATGAAGAAAGGATTTCAGAATGTACTCAAAGTATGATGAAAAAGAGTATGTTTCTTGGTATACGCGGATTGGCCTAGGGGAAGTCACGTATGCACGCGGAAATGAACGTGCCAAGTAGCGTATGGGCTAAAGCGCTCAAAAAGTGCAAAACCAAGGGTAACCACCATGGTATTGACCCATTGTATTGGGTAATGATCCGCCTAATTGACCCCGTCTAGGTAGTTTTGGGCTTATGGTATTGTTTTGGTCCATGGTATTGAAAAAGGGGCCATGGTATTGAAAAAGGATAAACCTATATAAGGAGAAGAAATTCATTGTGCAAATCATGAGTGTGGGTGTGCAAGATGTCTGAGCTTGAATGAATACTTCTCTATGAAGTATATCTGTATGGAAAGGGTAAAGGTTTGATATCTATATCTGAATTGCTCTTGTATTTGTTAGATCTGATTATGGAAGGCTTAGATCTGTGATGAGGTGAGCATCTAGGCGAACATCTGTCTGAAGTAAAGAGTTGAATCTGAGGTGAATGTCTGATCTGATGAAGTATGCTGCTCTGTAATGATTAAAGATCTATACGCTACTTCGCCGCGGAGGAAGCGCGTATATACGCAGCTTCTCTGAAGTAAAAGCGCGTATGCGCAATGAAATATACACTGAGGTATACGCTGGTTTGTGTGGACGGAAGCGCGTATATACGCGACATAAATGAAGTGAAAGCGCGTATGCAAACTAGGGCTTGCTGAAGAAAGGGGTATGAAATATCTGATCTGTTCTACTGTGTTTCTGCTATCTGATCTGTGTTGATATGTATCTGTTGGTGATGTATGTTTGTGCTTAAAAGTATGGAAACGGTCCAGTTTGAAAATATGATGAAATGTGGCCTGCAAGTGTTGTTTTATTGAAGTTGTTGGATCCAGTGTGAAAATTGATGAAACGTGGTCCAAGGTGGTGCTGAGGGTTGTAGCCTTCAGTCGGGGGGTTGTAGCTCCCTTCCAGGTGAGGCTGGTAAACGAGATCGGGGGGTCGTAGCTCCCTTCCAGGTGAGGCTGGTAAACGAGATCGGGGGGTCGTAGCTCCCTTCCAGGTGAGGCTGGTAAACGAGTCAGGGGGTCGTAGCTCCCTTCCAGGAGAGGCTGGTAAACGAGCGCAGGTGGGTGCTTGCGTGCTGGTCAAGTCTGCGCCAGCACATATGTTGTAAGATGTTTTCTCTATAATAAAATATTGAAGGCTGAGCAACTGCAGCGGTGGTTTTCTCCCGATTTGGGTTTCCACCTAAAAATACGGTGTTCATGTGTGATGCTTTGTGTGATGGTTTATTCTGTTCTTACTGCACCTGTTTACTGCTTATTGAATATCTGATGAATACATGATGGAATGGTTTAAGTGAAGATTTAATGACATATCTAAATCTCTGTGTATACGCTAGTTTCATAAATGGGATCCGCGTATATACGCTGGTTTACTGTAGTAAAGTAGCGTATGGGTTTTAAGGAATGAAAAAGTAAAAAGTTTGAATATGCAGTAAATACTGATTCACCCCCCCCCCCCTCTCAGTATTTTTCCCAACAACAACCTTGAATGGCCTCCACCCTAACTCCTCTAATCATAAAATGACACATCATGCAAATATGACAAGACAGGTTAAAAAATGGATTTTTGTAGCAAAATCTATTGTTTTCTTGTGTAAAATGCTACGAAAATTTGAAAAAATGATAGAATGCACCCTTTTGATTTTGAATGCATGGGGAATGAAATATGACACCATATGTGATTGATTTGACTGAAATGACATAAATGAAGGTGATCATAAAATTTAGGATAGTCTAAAAATATAAAAAAAATTCCTATACCACATTTAAATGGATTAGGAGACCTTATCCATTTGGTGAGTGTCCTATATGACCCTATCAAGAAATGTTTCACAACTTTATGAGTGATAACACTAACTATAACGACCCCTCCCACATTTACCCAATTTCACAAGCATGCTAAGGTAAATATGAGATGAGTGTCAATATGCCATGACTCGACCTCCTAGTTCCAATTGAAAAAGTGGGGCTTACAAAATGACCAAAAAGTGACATTGTGTAGGGACTAAATATCACCCCAAGTGGTAAATCCCTGAGTTGAAACCTTGTTTAATGGACTTGGGCCCACAAATGCACCCTTGGCACTTCTTCCTTGTGGTTATGAGGCTATAAATGCACTCACGACATGCCTACATGTGGTTATGGCCTAAACACTTTAGTTCTAAGCATGCGGTCCCGATATTTGTGTCACCTTTTCAGGCCAACCTCCAAACTACTGCCCAAAATTTCCTAAAACGTTCCAGAATGCAATCAAAGGTACTAACAAGGCTATAAAATCAAAACTCAAGAAATAACTTGAACCAAATATGGCTAATCCATAACAAATATTTCATCAAATATATGGTAAACACGTAAGCTATAGGTCATGAATGCATATATTATCATAAATTGAGAGTCTTCATCTGACAATCACCGAGAAGGCCCTAAACATTGTCTAGCTAGTTGTAATAGCACTTATTAATCCATAAACTCATCAACCATTCGATAACTAAGAAAATTATGAAAAGAGCTATATATAACATACATCATGTAACAGGCATATAACCAACAAATAACTAACATAGAAACCATGGAAACCCAACCATGACATCACCAACATAATCACTATAAAAATTCATGAATCATAGTAGAAATATCACTCTTATTTGTTGGGTGTGGAGCCTAATTCTCTTCATTTTTAGAGGTCTTAAATTAATTGGACCCTAGTTCCTAAATGGGGTGGAAACACTGCCCATATGATAGCAGTCACCCCCCCCCCCCCCACCCCCCATGGAAGGGATTCAGCGGAAGCACTCTGAAGCTAAAAATAAATGAAAATGTGTCTTGTAAAATATTGTAATTTTGTAGTCAATATGGGTCGTTCATTAAGAAGATTATCTGAAGGTAGAAGTTATGTTAATTTAGGTTTATTTTCCTTAGAAAGAAACCCTCAATTTATATGAGGGAAATGTATCGTGGTTGTGTATTATTATTACGAGCAATAGAGAGAGAGAAGGTTGTGTGAGTGTGAAGAGCAAATTACAATGGATCTAATGTAGGTTGCATCCCTTCATTCTGTTGGATAATATAAAAGGAAGGACTGGTTGTTTCACCATGGACATAGCCCAAATTGGGTGAACCACATATATCTGTGTCTCTCTTATTTTATATGTTTTTGTATTTTTGTTTCTGCAATATTTTTTATTTCATTTCTCCATTAATTAATTTCTAACAACGGGTATAATATCTGAAGGTGTATTTGGATGATAAAATCATAAGAGAGAAGGGTTCATGGTTCGAGTGGGAGCAATGGTAGAAGATGATAGGATTAAGGTTGAGAAATTAAAAGGCCAAAACTAGTAGATGTGGAAGATGCATGTGGGAGATTATCTATATCAGAAAGATTTGTACCTACCATTGAGAGAAAAATCAAAGAAGTTGATGAGTATGATGAACAAAGAATTGGATCTTCTCGATGGTGTTAGTTCCAGTCTTCGCAGCCTGTTACCAGAGATCAACATGAGCTCTTACTATGTCTGGTTTTTTTAGATGTTTTGCACATGATGTTCAGCACAAAACATGTCACAAGTGTGTCCATTAGAAGAAGCTCGGAAAAATCTTTCCAACGGTGCTATGGTTTGGGAGATACGAGTTCATCTTCAACACCTATTTTCAGAAATTCGGCCCAAGTTTAATGTAACTGATTCTATTTTTAAGAAAATGGTTGAGCTCAATTCCCTTAGTACAAGGATGAGAAAATGTATATATTTTATGAGTTTCATAGTGTAGGGGTTGGATTTTTGTAGCAGAGTGAGGCTGCTATTGTTGTAACAGTTTGACAGAGAATTAATGAAATGATGTAGCTCTGTTTCATGAGATTCATGTGGTGTGAGTTTTGCATATGTCTTTCTTTTTGTTTCATATGTATCTTGTTATGTTTTACTATTCATTCATAATCATTTCTAGTTGAATTCTTTTAAGTAATAAAGGTAGAATCCATTTTATTGCTATGCCTTGGGAAAGCGTTCATTTTATGTGTACCTTCTTCTGTCTGAAAAGGATTCATTATGTATGCCCTTTTCGGCCTCTCAACAATCTTTCCACTCCATATAATTTCAATTTGGATGTTTAAGCTCTTGCCTATCTTGCCTCATGAGATAATCTGCGTCTTTCATTTAATGTCCCTTCTCATGCTGTCCTTTGTCTCCATACTGCCCAGAAAACTCAGATATTCATTAAAACCCCTTTTCCTATCAATTTACTAGCCTAAAATCAGTTCCCATTTTAAGTCATCTCGCACCCTATTGCTCATTTTATCGAGATTGACTGGAGAGAGCCCTCTCCTATCCTCGTAGGGCTAGCTACGAGGTTGAGCGTGGTTTGATGTTGCCTTGAGTCTTACCTTATTTCAGCCTAAGGTAGATTTGAGCACTAACATAGTGGCGACCATACTGGGGAAAAACTCAAAACGTTTGCTTGTTATAGACGGATTCTGAAGTCACGCCAGGTAGCCTTCGAAACGCTGTTTCTATGCATCAGCGAAGTAGATAAACACTGCTTCATTCGATCTCCGGTTTAACTTGTAATCGTAGAATTTAACTTGTAAATTGCCCCAGTACATGTATCAAGTTCAGATCTGATGGTTGATGGTGAACAACGATCAGACACCGCAAGGCTGAAATCATTCACCTGGCGACTCCAACTCAATCCAGAGATTCCAGTGCTCACTGATCCATTCATGCAATGGTAGGGTATGTGGCAGACCCTGTGCTTTGTGAAGTTTTAAAAGAAGTTAGAGATTGGTTAGTGGATTTTGAAATTAATGAAGCATTTTTCAGTGCCGTGATTCAATTTTTGAGATCTCCAAAGTTTCCTGCTGAAGCTAAAACTGGTTTCTTTGAGTTAGTTTTTGAAAAGTTTGAGAAGGAGATTCAGTATTTAAACGATCAGATCCAATCATATGAATTCCGAGATCCCAAAAAGTTCTTGGAAACTCTCCCTCCTTCAAAACAAGAAACAATAGAACTGCCTGTGGATGTTTGCATTGACAGTGTGCAGCTGGAAGTATGTATTGCAGAGTTGGGGCAGCAAACAGAGTCTAGCTTTTGCGATCCTATTGCAACATATATGGAATTTTTTTTTAGTCTGAATGATAGATCAAACTGTTTTTTACATAACCAGACTCATTATGTGCATGTATGGCTGCCAGCAATTACATTTGTGTCCTGGTGGAAGCACTTTCAAGCAGCATCCTTGTCACAGTTACTTGATTGGTTGATCTGGCATTACAGTGTTACTTGATCTATTGGTTTTACAGCAAAGTAGGGGAGATTTGTAAATAAATAAGCTGCCAAAGGCAACATTTCAGTTTCCGGTATTTTCTTATGTACAAGTTGCAGTATGTATATGTTTTTGGATTGGTATGAGTAGTTTGGTTTGCAGTTGTTTGACTCCATGCCCGAAGGATAAGGCACTGGTATGCTCTCCCAAAGTTCTGTTGTTCTTGGCA
Source organism: Pinus albicaulis (assembly GCA_034641835.2). Taxonomy (NCBI): domain Eukaryota; kingdom Viridiplantae; phylum Streptophyta; class Pinopsida; order Pinales; family Pinaceae; genus Pinus; species Pinus albicaulis. Next base: position 16,694,950 of record CM076573.1, read on the forward strand.
CCTCCAAGGAGCTACCATCCCCATTGGAGCCAATGTTAGTTCCAGTCTTCGCAGCCTGTTACCAGAGATCGACATGAGCTCTTACTATGTCTGGTTTTGTTAGATGTTTTGCACATGATGTTCAGCACAAAACATGTCACAAGTGTGTCCATCAGAAGAAGCTCGGAAAAATCTTTCCAACGGTGCTATGGTTTGGGAGATACGAGTTCATCTTCAACACCTATTTTCAGAAATTCGGCCCAAGTTTAATGTAACTGATTCTATTTTTAAGAAAATGGTTGAGCTCAATTCCCTTAGTACAAGGATGAGAAAATGTATATATTTTATGAGTTTCATAGTGTAGGGGTTGGATTTTTGCAGCAGAGTGAGGCTGCTATTGTTGTAACAGTTTGACAGAGAATTAATGAAATGATGCATCTCTGTTTCATGAGATTCATGTGGTGTGAGTTTTGCTTATGTCTTTCTTTCTGTTTCATATGTATCTTGTTATGTTTTACTATTCATTCATAATCATTTCTAGTTGAATGCTTTTAAGTAATAAAGGTAGAATCCATTTTATTGCTCTGCCTTGGGAAAGCGTTCATTTTATGTGTACCTTATTCTGTCTGAAAATGATTCATTATGTATGCCCTTTTCGGCCTCTCAACAATATTTCCACTCCATATAATTTCAATTTGGATGTTTAAGCTCTTGCCTATCTTGCCTCATGAGATAATCTGCGTCTTTCATTTAATTTCCCTTCTCATGCTGTCCTTTGTCTCCATACTTCCCAGAAAACTCATATATTCATTAAAACCCCTTTTCCTATCAATTTACTAGCCTAAAATCAGTTCCCATTTTAAGTCATCTCACACCCTATTGCTCATTTTATCGAGATTGACTGGAAAGGCCCTCTCCTGTCCTCGTAGGGCTAGCTACGAGGCTGAGCATGGTTTGATGTTGCCTTGAGTCTTACCTTATTTCAGCCTAAGGTAGATTTGAGCGCTAACAGATGGGAAGGCACTAGGAACAATACGATTGTGTCTGGCAGTTTTGGTTGCTTTCAACATTTCAAAGGAAACAAAAAAACAAGGTTTAATGACGAAATTGGCAAAACTATATGAAAAAACCTCAACCTCAAATAAGGTATTTCTTATGAAGCATCTATTTAATATGAAGATGTCATAAGGTGGATCTGTTGTTGATCATTTAAAAGAATTTAACACGGTTACCGGTCAGTTAATTTATGTAGGGGTAAATTTTTATGATGAAGTTAGGGCTTTGTTATTTCTGTGATCATTGCTAGGAAGTTGGAATGACTTAGTTATGGCTATTAGTAACTCTATCTCTAGATCCAGTACTTTAAAGTTTGATGATATTGTTGCTGCCATCCTTAGCGAGGAAATGCAACAGAAAAGCTTCGGTGAGACATCATGTAATGCTTTTATTGCAGAATCTAGAGGAAGAAAAATGGAAAGAGGAAGGAGCCTAGGAAATCACATTAAGTCAAGAAAAGGCAGATCCAAATCTAGATCAATGATAGTGTGCTAGAAATTTGGGAAGAAAGGACACCTGAAGAAAGACTACAAACCTTGGAAAGGAAAAGAAGGAGATGGAAAAAAAGAGAAAAATCATGAAGCGAATGTGACAGGTCGTGCATCTCAAGATGCTTTGATTCTTTCACTAGATAATATTTTTGATGCCTGAGAGGTAGATTCAGGGGCTTCATTCCATGCGCACCATCTAGGAAACATTTTGATGACTATGCTGAAGGAGATTTTGGAAAAATTCTTTTAGGTGATGAAAAACCTTGTAAAATCATTTGAATGGCTAAGGTTTTTATAAAGAAAAAAAATGGAAATAGATGGATATTGAAGGAGGTAAGGCATGTTCCATATTCGAATAAAAATATAATTTCAATATGGAAGTTAGGTGGTGAAGGTTGTGTAACTACATTCACAGAAAAAAACTTTTAAGGTCACTAAAGGAGCCCTGGTAATAGAAAAAGGAGAAAAGGTTGGTATGTTGTATTTATGAAATGGTATTTATAATTTTTTTAATGCATTAAACTCCATAGGAGAAGATACAACATTGTGGCATTATAAAGAAAATAGAACAAAGCTTGAGGAAAATGAAAGAAATGTACCAGTATTGAATATGGTGTTAATGATTTTGGTTATCGCTTATATGATTATGAAAATCACAAAATCATTAGGATAATATATGTCATATTCAATGAAAATGTCTTTTATAAGGATCAGATGCAGGAAAATAAATAGGAAAAGGAAAGTAAAGAATACATAGTGCTTGATGAGATCACAAAAAATTAAGGGTGCCTGCAAATTATAATGATCAATAGCCACAACAACAAAAACAACCACAACAACAGGCACCTCAGACACTTGAAAATGATGTTAGAATATCTACCAGGATAAGTAGACCCGCTGACTGATATTCTCCTTCATTATATTATGTATTTTTGGCTGATTTTGGTGAATTGAAAATATATGAACAAGAAATGCATGTATAAACCAAGAAGAATTGGGAGCAAGCCATGGAAGAAGCGATGGAATCCTTAATTCATAACCATACTTGGGACTTAGTCAAGTTTCTTGAAGGTAAAACAACACCGCGATATAAATGGGTTTACAGGTTGAAGGAAGAAGATGGAGGAAAACGAAGGTATAAGGCTAGAATTTTGGTGAAGGGGTTTGCACAAAATAAAGGTATAGACTTTGATGAAATATTTTCTCATGTTATTAAAATTACTTCAATTAGAACTATTTAAAGTCTACTGGTAGCAGAAGATTTGCATCCTAATCAGTTAGATGTAAAGACAACCTTTCTCCATGGGGATTTGGAGGAAGGAATATATATGCATCAGCCACAAGGATATGAGGTCAAAGGGAAGGAGAAATTAGTGTGCAAATTGAAGATATTGTATGGATTAAAATAGCCTCCAAGGAAGTCGTATCTAAAATTTGACAGGATTATGTTTCAACAAGGTTATACTAGATGCCAATCTCACCATTGTGTTTATCTTAAGACACAAAATTATGGCAGCTATATTATATTTCTATTGTATGTAGATGACATGCTTGTTCGAGGGTCTAACATGCAGGAAATAATGTGCTCAAAGGAAAATTGGAAAATTCATTTGTAATGAAGGATTTGGGTGCTGCAAAAAAAATCCTTGGTATGAGAATAACTAGAGACAAAAAAAATTGAAAATTAACATTGTCTCAGAGTGTGTACATAGAAAAGGTGTTAGAAATATTTAATATGCAAAATGCAAAACTAGTTAGCGCATGATAATATTCTTAGTGTTGAGCTCAAAACTGGAAGTTCTTAGAATCGATTAGAACCTGAACTACAGCTAAGAGCTTGTTGCCAGGAATCTGACACAATTCATTTAATCAAAAACTGACTCTGTATGTGAAATTTATAGCCTATTGTCTGTTTTCCTAAATAGCTAATTTTTTTCAAAAAAAGACAAAATGGTGACATGGCAACCTAGTCAACAAAAAAATAATATTATGGGAATATTCTTTCAGTTTTTTCAATCACATTGTGATAAGTGTCACTGCAGGATTTGCTGGAAAGTTGGGCTACGGTGATTTTTTTTTACCTCCTAAGATTGAAATCATTTTATTTATGGGTGCGTTGTTTTTAATATATGGTGGGAGGACTATATATTATATGGGTGAAATTTTATACTATGGTAAAATTCTATGTAATATGTTGTGGCAAAACTTATACAGGCGGAAGGGAGGAGGTTGAGGCTCGACCCCACGACCTCCCCCAAGCGAGCGCACCACCATACCACTATGCCCGCAGCTTGTGACTTAATAGTCATAGTGCACCATCAATAGTTAAATTATATGTATTGCACCATTGGGCCAAGGAGGGGGCCAGCCCCCTCGCATATGACCTTCATGCCATAACCATGACAGAGGCTCTAACCAAAACACGCTTAGCACACTTAAATACGCATATAATCCATGCTTATCTCTAGTTAAACATGCAATTAAATTGGAAAAGAATATGGAAAAGTCTGCAAAATTTGACACTAACTCCAATATGGCAGAGTTAACTAGAGTTCTCTCCAGTTTTAGTGGGGTTTCCTATGCCATAAATTTTGCAAAATTCGACCAAATTGCGATCAAGAAGAGTCTATCCTAGATGATTTGGACATTCTCAGCAGGTTGTAGAAGGTTTCAGGAGTAGTAAAGGATTGTCAAATTTTTTTTTTTTCCAAATTGAGCTAATACAGAGGCCGAAGCCATAGAAGTTAGACCAAGGAGATGTAGCCTAGGAGGGGTGAAATCCTTCATTAAAATACTGTGTTAATGGATTATTTGATGGTTTGTTGTACACTTTATTTATGTTGTTTAGTACTTTATTTTAACTTAAAATTCTCATGAATTTAACATAAAACTTGATACATTTACCTGTTTAACACTTACAAACACCTCAAGAAACCTATGCACATGAAGCAAAAGATCAGCAATTTTTTTATAATTTTGAATATGAACTTAGCACATCAAAACTAACATTCAAATTCAGATCAAGGTGGTATTAGAGTAAAGGTTGAAAGGTTATTTTCTTGATTTTCTTGAATTTTGTGCAAGTAGGGTTTTAATGGTTTCAAATTTGTGATGCTTACAGGGTTGAAGTTGCAAAGAGGAGAAGGGAAACTATTGGTTGCTAGTCTTGAGGTTAGGTCCAGAAGAAGGAGACCCACAAGGGACCCATCTCCACCCAAATTTTCACTCACATTTGCACTTGAAGCACCTCAAGTTTTATCTCTAGATGAGATTGAGAAGGTACAAGTTGCACCAGAAGCTGAGATTGAATCCATAGCCATCATGTCAGGTGTTAGAGAGACTGAAGGTCTTTCAGAAGAGGAAGCATACAAGAAGGCTTTGTATGACCTAACTAAAAGGGTTAGGATCATCTTTGAAGAGAGGAGCACCAAGATGGTTGAAGGGAATTCTAAGTCTCCACATGGAGAGGGAACCTCAGAATACAAAATGTACGAAGAGAAGGATTCAAAGGGTAGTGGAGTAAAGCCTACTCCATCTCCAACATCTTCATCATCATCCTCATCATCAGCATTATATTCCACTTCCACAACCAAAACCACCCATCCTCACTCAAAATCCTCAAAAGGAAAAACTCCCTTACTCAAATTTGACGTCAAATTTGAGCTTCTAATCTATAATGGTGAAGTGAATGCAGAGAGGCTGGATAATTGGATTCGTCAATTGGAGGTTTATTGCAGAATTCAAAACCTTCAAGAAGATGACATAAATATTCAATTGGCTTCCTTGAGGATGGAGGTATCAACACTTGTATGGTGGGAAGCAGGGACTCAATAAGTGATTAAAAACAATGGTAAGGTCTCCATGTCTTGGTCAGGTTTTATTGCTGCAATTAAAAGGAAATTTTATCCTCTAGATTACATGCAAAAATCCATTATGGACTGGAAAAATTTGCAGAAATTATACAATATGCATGTATATTACCGGACTCCTCTAATCTAACAATTAAATCCACTGTTAAATACAGAATCCTTCTACTCAATTCTTTACGGAAATTAAATCTCCAATTGCAAACATATGAAGAAAAATCAATCGCACATAACAAGATGTTTTACTGGAAAAATAGCCCATGTTCTAAATATACAAACTCATCTAACAATAGAATTTGTTCAACCATCTAGAATCATCATCCTGCTAATTTTAGAATATGCTCACCATTCTAAAAATAGACATACACCTAAAAATAGCCTGCAGGCCCCACCTAGTGAAGGTGCTTAATTTTCACTAGAATCATCATCTTGTTGAATCTCAACAAAATTTTAGACAATTGAAAGAGAAAAGTGTGAAAGATTATACTCATGAATTTAGAAGAAGAGCTCTTATTTTGGGTATTAATTTGTATTCTCAAGAAAACTTATTAAATTGTATTGGGGGTTTGCACAGTTACCTTAGGCACACTATTCACATTTTCATTCCCACAAACTTAGATGATGTTTGCGTTCAAGCCACACATTTTGAAGCAAGAGGGAAATAGATTGTAGATGAGAAAAGTGATAGTTTCCTTGAATATGAGGGTAAAGGAAAGGGAAATTTTAATGGAAGAGGAACTAGAAATATCTCTATCAAAAAAGAGAAATAGAAACTCACATGTAGAAATTGTTTGAAGAATGGCCATGGTGAAGACCATTGTTGGAAACTTCATCTAGAGTTGAAGCCAAACAAATTGAAAGCCAAAGAGAGGGGGAAAAATGTTGCAATCATTGAACATGACTTAGGTTCAGATTTAGGAGATGAAACCAAGGTTACAAAAATGGGTTTGAAGGGTAAGAACATAGCAACCATTAGTTCTTCAAGTTGTTCCAATGTAACTCATGATGAAGATACAATAATTGAACTCTTTCATATTAGAGTTGTTTCTAAACATACCAAGATAGACACACTATTTGATAGTGGTTCTCAAGATAATTTTATTTCCGAAGACTTAGTTAAGGAGCTAAACCTTGAAACTGTTATACATCCAAGACCTTATCCTTTAGGGTAGATATGCAAGAATGAAAATTTGCAGGTAATTGGAAGTTCATTCTAAGGTTTTCCCTCAATTCAAAATTTCTTGACGAAGTTCAACTTCATGTAGTGATGCTTGAGATTTCAGGTATTGTTTTGGGAATTCCTTATCTTTATGATAGGAAAGAAATATTTCATCTCCATGAGAATAAGTATTACTTGTTTAAATATGGAATTGAGTATATAGTTAGAGCGCATAAAAATAATTTTTTTTTGTATCTTATACACGCAGTAGAAATGAAGAGAATAGTGAATGCAAGTCAAAATGTGACTTCGTTAATTATCAAGCATATAGATGTTTTGAATGAAACCTTTCAAAAAGATGCATCAAATGAACAAGTTGATTTCATTGAAGTTGCTTATGCTTGTAATGAGATGTTTCAGGACTCTGAAGGGTTTCCTTTGAAAGGAGGTAAACAAGATGTGAAATATTTGCAACAATCAACATCAGTATTGAGAAATGTTGGAAACAAGACGCTGCTGAAAGAGAGTGCAAAGGTCAAAGACAAAGCACTAAAGAAATTTGACAAAGAAGGCATAGGTTCCAAAAGTGCTTGTTTTTGGTTTCCAAAGGGTACATGACAATGGTGAAAATATTTGGTCAAAATTTGGCGCAAGTATAAAGCAAGAGCAGCTAAGAATCGCCATGAAGACAGTGTGCGGGGTGTGACAGTTTTTAAGTTTCCTTTAATTGATGACCAAGGTGAGAACAAGTCTTTTTTCTGAAAGGAAAGCTTGTTGCTCTGCAAATTCATGGAAATTACAACATGACGGTGTCTACAACAGCAAGAGAGGGTCTCAAGAGTCAAGGAAAAAGCTTAGTTTTTGTTAAAAGATCAAATTGATGAAAATGGGAAAATTTCAGTGGATTGAGACTGAAAGGGTGAGGGAATTGTACCCTCATCCACATGTCCAGTAATCAAAGAGATTTTGGGGTCCAAAAGGCTTCTAGTGGGGAGGAATGATTAGGTTCTTAGTGTTAATATAAAAAATTGAAGTGCTTGTAATCAATTGGAACCTGAACAACAACGAAGAGCTAGTCGCCATAAATTCAACGCAATTCGTTTCATCAAAAACCGAATATGTATGAGAAAGTTATAGCTTGTTGTTTGTTTTCATAAATAGTTAAGATTTTTGCTGAAAAGGACAGAATGGTGACATGGCAGCCTAGTCAACCAAAAAATAATATTCTGGGAATATTCCTATAGTTTTCCTAATCACACCGTGACAAGTGCCACTGCAGGATTTTATAGAAAGTTGGGTTAAGGTGATTTTTTTTACCTCCTAAGGTCGAAATACTTTTATTTATGGGTGTATTGTTTTAATATATGGTCAAAGGAATATATTTTATATGGAAAATTTTTTATACTATGGTCAAATTCTATGTAATAAGGTGTGGCAAAATTTATACAGGCGGAAGGGCAGAGGTCAGGGCTCGACCCCGCGACCTCCCCCAAGTGAGCGCACCACCATACCACTACGCCTATAACTTGTGACTTAATGGTCATAGTAGACCATCCATATTTGAATTATATGTATTGCATCATTGGGTGGAGGAGGGTGCTAGCCCCCTTACATATGACCTTCATGCCATAACCGTGGTGGAGGCTCTAACAAAAGCGAGCTTAGCGCGCTTAAACATGATTATAATCCACGCTTATATTTAATTAAAATCACATTTGAATTGGCAGATAAGATGGTGGAGTCCAAAAAAATCAGCACTAACTCCAAAAATTTCGAAGTTAACTTGAGTCCTCTCCAGTTTTAGTGGGGTTTCCTAGGCCAAAATTGATTAGGCCATAACTTTTGCAAAATTTGACCAAATTGGGCTCAAGAAGAGTCTATCATGGATGTTTTGGACATTTTGAGTAGGTTTGAGTAGGTTTCAGGAGCAGTAGAGGATTGTAAACAACACTTTTTTTTTCCATTTTGGGCTAATATAGAGGCCTAAGCCATGGAAGTTGGACCAAGGAGATGTAACCCAGGAGGGGTGAACTCCTTCATCAAAATACTGTGTTAATGGATCATTTGATGGTTTTACCTACATTTTATTGCTTTCATCTAGTACTTTGTTTTTAAGTTTAAATGCTCATTAATTTAACATAAAACTTGATACATTTACATGTTTAACACTCACAAATACCTCAAGAAACCTATGTACATGAAGAAAAATATCGACAAATTATTTATAATTCAGGAGATGAAATTAGCACAACAAAATTAACATTCAAATTCAGATCAGTACACCTTTGGTTAGTTATTTCAAACTAAGTAAGGAGGTGTGTTCCAAGACCAAGAAAGAGATGGATTATATGTGTAAAGTTCCATATGGATCAATAGTTGGAAGCATAATGTATGTCATATTTTTCACAAGGCTTGATATTTCACATGCAGTGGGAGTTGTAAGAAGGTATATGAACAATCCAGGAAAAGAGAATTGAGTGGAAGTGAAGAGGATTCTCAGGTATTTGAGAGGTTCCACAAATCAATCATTATCATTTAGTGGTTATAACATTTCTCTATAGGGATATGTTGATGTAGATATGGCAGGCGATAGATATAACAAGAGGAGCACCACAGGGTATGTGTTTACTTTAGGTGGAAACATTGTTAGTTAGATTTCAAAATTAAAAAAAATGTTTCACTTTCAATGATGGAAGCAGAGTATGTTGTTTCTAAAGAGGATAGTAAATAAATGATTTGGTTACAAAGGTTTATGGAGGAATTGGGAAAGAAGCAGGAGCTGGGAAAGTTATGCAGTGACAGCTAGATTTCCATTCATCTTGCAAAAAACTCAACTTTTAATTCTAAGACTAAACATATACATCTCAAGTACCATTTCATATGGTCCTTGTTGTAAGATGGATAGTTGAAGCTAGAAAAAATACATACTAACCAAAATCCTGTAGATATGTTAAAAAAAGTTGCAAACAAGGAGAAAATGAGATTCTAATTAGTTTCAATTGGTCTTCAAGTATGATGGTGAAGATGAGAAACATCCAAGTCCAAGTGGATTCATTGTCCAACAAGTGAAAAAATGATGGAATTTATATAACTAGTCTCCAAGTGTGAGATTGTTGGGTGTGGAGCCTCATTATCTTATTGATTCATAGGTCTTAGCCGTGTTGGACCCTAGTTCCTAAACAAGGTAGCAACGCTACCCATATGATAGTCACCCCCTCCCTTCCAATCTAGGGCATTCAATAGAGAGATGATCCATGGTAGAAGTTATGTTGATTTAGGGTTTTTTCTACTAGAAGGATACCCTCGGTTTATATGAGAGAACTATATTGTAGATGTGTATTATTATTCTGAGCAATAGAGAGATAGAATTTTTTGTAAGAGCGAAGAGTAAATTATAGCAGATCTATTGTAGGTTGTATCTCTTCACCATGGATGTAGCCCACATTGGGTGAATCATGTATATATATGTCTCTCTTATTTTATGTGTTTTTGTATTTGTGTTTATGCAATAAATTGTGTATTTCATTGCTTTGTTAATTATTTTCTAGCATTATTAACATATGAAATTTCCAACCAAGTCAAGAAATTCCATGTACCACCAAACCATAGATTGGGCTGAATGAAATATCTCTTTCAACCAATCACCCATGCGCCATATTCCAAGCATGAGTGTGGGATCATATGGGTTAAACCAAACCAAACCAAACCACCTCAACCCTCAACCACAATAATTCCACCTCTACGGTCAGACATCACTAACAACAACTCGATCGGTCTCTACCCAAGTGTTACACAACATTTTTTCACTGTCCCTGCAATTCCCATCTCACCCATTGGAGGGTCATTTCCATAATCAATAAGCAGTGTCATGCCTTGCAAAGACCATCATTGTATCCATTTGCATGAGAGTAATATTCCTTTCGTTGACAATTCCCTGAGAAGAGACTCAAAAACTCCTGTTTTTTCGTCGGCGCGAGTAGTCGGTTATGCCCTCAAGCCAAAGAGGAAGATTAACACTGGGCCTCGTGCCAACTAGTGCTCTATCTCAGTTAGCCACTGGTGCCAAGATTTTTATGGAATTATTTTTTAAAAATAGAGGTAGAGATTCCATTCCAATAACTTTGAGGATGATTCATTGGGAGTGGTTGAAATGATAAACCACAGATTTCCTCCTTTGGTTTATGGTTTCCACCTCTTATCGGAACCTCCTAAAGGATAGGCCTCCCTCCCACCTTTGTAGGGATCCTAACCTCCTCCTTTTCCTCTATGAAAAGAAGCTATATCTCTTTGCATAAGCTAGCTGAACTTGGAGAATTGAACATACTATAGCAGAACTTCTGAAGAGATAGAATAAGAAGGTATTACGTTGAGAGAGCTTGAGTGTATGCCTTCATCCCATCCAAATTCCCTGACGAACATCTGAGACACTCTTCGGCTGAACCCCGCTAGAGGAGACCGTGACGTCAAAGCTTTGGTTGTATCTATTCCTTCTATCAATACATATTCATGGCTATTGTTTGGTTCCACTTTTGTGTTATGACATTTGTTTAATGCAATATGTTTAGCCCTCTTTGACTGGCTAATAGTTACGAATGGAGTGTTATTATGTCATATGTTGTTCTCGTTTTCTGTTCCATGTGCAGGTATCCGAGCATGACTACTGAAGGATTGTGACTCGCCAAGGCAGGAGCGAGAGGCCACCACCACTACAGCAACGACGACAGCTTTGGACTCCAGGTAGGTCGATCTACTGTGTCCTCTTCCATTCAGTAATTAGGAATCAACACTCTAGCATGTCTCTTTGTTTCTAGACCAACTCTAGGGCTATAGGGATCGTCTCTATCAGTAGAGAGGATTTACCTGCTTAACAAATTGGCGACTCCATTTGGGATTGGTGTGAGTTTGTCGTTTCATCTTGTTAAGTCAGTTTCAATCATTGGTTTGCTTATCTATCTTTTTCTGGTTTGCTTGCTTAGTTTACCTCCTCTGTTCAGCTCTAGAGTGTCAAGATTGACCTCTGCTCATTGAGTTTTGTATTTTTCCCTTTTTCCCATAGTTATCTGGCTTGGCGCAATTTTCATCTGAACAAACGTGCTGATTGCCTCAGGTTTCTTTTGTTGCAGTCGCACCAACCCCTATTTGGCACTGGCACTGAATACAGCCTTACAGTCACACTGACTCCTGTAGGATTTGGTTTGACCTACTTTATGAGTCTTTTGGTCAATTGTGCTTACCTCTGGGTTATTTTTTATGTGTAATTATGCCTTTGGGACTGTTTTGACTGTTGTCGGCTTATTTTTCTTAGTTGTTTGTCCATCTTCTTATCAGTGTAAACTAAGGCCTTAGGGTTTCTAAGTGTTTTGATGCACTAAGCCTTCTGTTTGGAAACCAAGTCATTTTGATTGTTGTCAGTCTCATTCTTGGGTCGATTGCACTAAGTTTTCTTGATATTTTTGAGTGATTTCTTTGATTGAAAGATAATTTTGTTTCTCGATTGATTCTTTTCCTTATTTCTCCAAGCATAGATTACATTGCTTGTTTTGGATTGTTTTGAAAACTTTCTCTTGGTTTGGAATATTGCAGCATTAGTTTTAGTTCTTTGTTGTGTTTGTTTTGCAGTTCATTGAGTCATTCAATTTAAATTCCTACACAATACTCAAGCTATTTTTTGTTTTCATTTTTTTCATGTAATTAGTGCATCATGTACTTCTTTTCATTGAAAAAAAAAATGTATCTTTCATTATTTCTTACATCAAAAGTGAAATATTCTTTTGTATAACTAGTGACTGATTGTCTAGGAAAGAGTTTCATTTTCGTTTGATTGTGTTAGATGCATTAGTGAATTTCTTCGCATACTGTCAGTGTTTGCTTTTGTTTGAAATATCTCTATCCTTATCCTAACTAGAATTCATTGAATTGGAAATGATGTTCATTTGCATATAGTTGTCATTTAGGAAATTTGAGATCCAAATTCGATAGGGACTTAAAAATGAAACATAATCCAAGATCAACTTTAAAATTCACTCAATTAACCTAAGAAAACATTGAAACCTGATGAAACAATTTTAGTGGTCTAGGCTAGAGACTTGCTCCGGCGTCTTAAAACCTAGTAACTGTCATTCGCCATCTAGCTTTAGACAACACTAGTACGAATTTGTGCTCCCCGTACCATCGAGTATATAAAGGGAGACCCCTCTAGGTTGCAATCCTTTTATCCATAGGAAGCCGAGTCTACCACCTTATAACCGTGATACACTGAACACAACATTCAGGGAGACTACCTACATGTACGTTAAGTCGTTGGTCATTTCTCTTTAATTTGATCACCAAGGTGTCTACGGCAGTTCACAGAAACCTAGTACACCCTCTTGTTTAGAGTTCCTGAGTAGTAATTTTGATATTTTCGTGACTCAAAAAGAGAAGAGATCGTTGAGCACTTGTCCCTTCATGCTTGTTTAAAATTGAAAGTGACTAGAGTCATCTTTTTCCTATTTATTGACTCTTAAAATATGAAATAGCACCATCTGGTTTTAGCATCATAAAATTAACTACCTACGATAACACTCCCATTAAAAGTTTTATTACTTGGCCTATTTTTTTTTTCCTTAGTTTTGATCTTGGAGCCCTTGATTGGTTATCTTTTTTCTTTTCCTATTTTGGAATAAAGTCATAGTGGTGGAACCACCAGTTTTTTTGTCCTCACTGCCTCCTAGTGGTAGTTATTTCCCGGATGTTTCTTTTGAAACCCCTCAGTCCACTAGGTCTGTCGAATTTTCATAGCCTATTCTCCCATTTGTCCTGCCTCTTGCTACTCAATCTCCTCCTGAAGGGCAAGTTGAATTAAATTGGCCTCCTTCTGGTGCTTGGTCTAGTTTTGGAGAAGAAGGATATTTTCCTCCTCTTACGTCAGGCTCACCATGTTTTTCTACTGCTCTGCCTCCTAGTCCCTATAGTATTTTTGAAGATTTTATGGAGGAGTCATACATGGATTCATCTAGTCTTGTTGGTAGTGAATGAATGCCTACTTTTACAAGAGAATATCGGATTTTTCTGGAAGATGTCCCTCATATTTCTACTCAGTATTCTCCACCATTGGTGTCACTTCCACCTATATATAAGTCATTGAGTTAGATTATGTCTGGTGTTGCATCCATCGAACAATCCAGTATATTTAATCCTCCTCAGAGTTCAGTCCTCCCTTCGTTAGGACTGTCACCTTCGACACCTGGATCGTCGGTTACTGTTACATCTGTTCCAATCCAACCGAATGTCTGTTTGGCTTCATCCACACTAGTTGTTACCACTCAGTTGTTAGGATTTTTTCAGACTCGCAGGTCTATTTTTCTCAATCCAACATGGCCTGTTAATCCCGGTCCTAGTAGATCACAATCTAGTTCTGCGGAGGCCCCACCTGCTTCTAGTTTCATTTCCACTACTCCTGTGATTCCTGGGGGCCTTAATTTTGATGAGTATCTGTTGGCTGTTCAACATCAGAGCTATCAGGGTTCTCAACCCCTCCAATCTCTTGGTAATCCTTGATTCCATCACTATGATGTTGTTGATAATCCTATTTATTCATTTCCGCATCATTATGATGTGTATGGTAATATTATTTATTTGCCTCCTATTGATCCTCATCAAGCTTTTTATGATCATTATCATACTGTTGCTCATCTTGGACCTACCTTACCTATGCAACCCTCTGGCTTGCAAGGACAACCCTCATCGAGACAACCTTTAGCTCAACAGGGCCCTGCCTTTGGTCCATAGGGACAACCATACGGTCCACAAGGCCAACCTTCACAAGGTCAACCTTTGGTCCAACATGGTCAACCCTACAGTCCGTCTGGTCAGCCTCAAAATCAACCAGGGCCATCTTATGCTCCTGGGGAGCAAAAATATTCACTATAGGGACAACCTTTGGCACCACAACCACCGCCACACGTTTCATATGGCCAAAAATTCTTGTCACAAGGAAAACCATATGCTCCTCCTCCGAGTCAACCTGGTTATCAGGGACAACCTGATCCATCACAACCATCGGGCCAACCTTTCCCACAAAGCCAACCCAGTGGCCCTCAATACTCGGTTTGACTAGCTCAACAACTGATTCAACCTACTCCTTAGCTGGTTCCATCGTTTCAACAGCCAATTATACCTACTTATAGTTAGCCAGGTTTAATTGCTCAACATCCTGCTCAACCTCCTTAGTCGGGTCCACCTGCTCAATCGCAAGGCGCTTATTATCCTCAAGGTTCATATCAACTGATATATAGTGCGCCCCAGGTTTCTTACCCTCAAAATCAACCTGTATATCATTAACCTCAAAACCATGCTTACATTCCACAACAGACTCCATACACTACTCAACAGAGACCTCAGTGGTCTACTCCGAGTCAATATCCTGGTCCTCAACCCCAAAATCAACCAAATAATCCTACTTCTAACCATTATGGTTAGACTCCTCTGGGACCGAATGCATGGGGACAAAATCCCCTCGGACTGGGTGGAATGTAAACGCGGGTCCTTATCAAAGACCTCTAATGACTTTCAACACTCAATTATCGTTTCTTGCTATGTTGGAATTACCTGATCTGTCAAAGTTAACGAATGATCCCATTCTTAATAACCCGTATTGGTCTTCGGTTCCAACCAAGATTCCTGGTGATTGCCCCAAATTTGAGGGCGAATCTGGTGAAGACCCCCAAGCGCATGTTATGACTTACCACTTGTGATGTTCCTCTAACTCTTGCGTTAACAACTATATTCGACTATGTCTTTTCCAGTGAACTCTTACTAGTGCCGCTGCAAAGTGGTACATTGAGCTATCTCGTGGTGTCTTCCAAGACTTCAATTATTTAGCCATGGTATTCCTTACACATTTTCAGTTACTAGTCCTTTATGAGATCGGGAGGCACCTCCTCACTTCATTGAAATAGGATCGTGCTACTCATATCTCAGATCATATTCATGAGTGGCGATGTCATCGTCGCATGATCAAATTTGAAATTCCTAATTAGATTTCGACTCATTGGTTCACCACCTCATTTTTCCATCAGATTGTGAAAGACATAGCTATGAGGGAATTTCTAACCGAGGAACAAGCCATTTCTTATGCCCAGTACCTTGATCTTGTGTACTCTCAGTCTGGCGCATTATGCAATATATTTCCTGAACTCCTCAACATGGAACTTCTAAACCACCAGTGACTACATCTGTCAATGGTATTATTGGTTCCGTGTCTCAGACTTCTCAGAAGTCCTCTTCGTCAAACTCTGGTAAGCCGAAGTCCACTTCTTCTAATAATGTTGCTTCTTGGTCCACTTCGAATTTTGGTAAACCCGCTGAAGTGAATGTTGTTTAGGATAATGCTATGGATAATGCTTCTAAAGGTAAAAACAAGGGTAAATGTAATGCCAAAGCTGATACCCTGAAAAAGGATTCTCAGAAACCTCGTGCTGGCGATGGTTCTCAATGAAAACCGAAGTACCCTTGTTTAATTTGTGAAGATGAGCACTTCACCAAGGACTGTCCTGCACGATCAGAAGTGAGCCGCTTGCTCAAAGGCACCCAGGGGACTTTGGCCATTATTAAAGAACCTTTCCCATCTCAGCAGACTTAGATGGTAGAGAAACCTCAGTCCTCTGCCCCATTTGGCTCTCAAGTGTTCATGATGAACGGTTCTGCCGCTATTTCTATTGCTACTCAGTTGAAATATTATACTGGATCTTGTTAGGCCACGGGGAAGGAGATTGTTGATGGTCCCCCTCCTCCACTTATTACGGGACCTCTTGAAATTGAAAGGCCCAATGCTGAATCCGTTGTGAGACCAACTTGCAAAGGTGTACTTCGCAAGTCTTCTTATAATCCCAATGCCCGTGCCGCTCACCATTACAATATTGTTGAGGATTTGGCTCAGGTGCCGTCTGTGATTTCCACATTATAAGTACTTTAGAGTTGTCCATCTCAGCGAAGAGATTTGTTATTTGCGATTGGCAGGATTGATCCTGTCGATACTAGCCTTCTTGCTTTCGATTTAGATAATTTCATTCCACGACTTCCACATCAGATTGTGCTCATTGTTCAAGTTGTTATTAATGGTCTCGACATCCATAGAGAAGTTGTGGATGAAGATGCATCAACCTGTGTCATGTCATATTTGTGTTGGAAAGATATTGGTTCTCCAACCCTGAATTTGTCACCAAATGCCATTGAAGCATTTGATGGAAGAGAATCAAAGCCTTTAGGTGTTCTCGCTAGTTTACCGATTACTCTAAAAGGGAAGACAGTCAATGTCGAGGTCAAAGTCGTTGATGCTAAAATCAATTATAATCTTCTCCTCGGTCGTAGTTGGACTCACACCATGTTATGTGTTCTGTCCACTCTTTTTCGTGTTTTGAAATTTCCACACGAAGGAAAGATTGTTATTGTTGATCAATTGTCCTTCTTCACCTCTTTTTCTGAGAACAACGTTTCATATGTGGATAAGGTTCTTACTCCCTATGAGAGCATAGGGCCAGGTATTTTTAAAGATCCTGCCCTCATGGGTATTTTTCCTCTTCCTCCACCAAATATTGTTCGGATCCATATGATCTCTTGGTCTAATGACCCATGGATTATTCCTTCACTGGAATAGATCGCTTTATTCATAGATTCAATGCCTTTGAGTCCGATTGAGATTGATTAGTAAACTCATCGGAGCTTCGGAAGCTCTGTTCTCTGATCATGCTCCTTCGAGCATGTCTCTTGACATTTATTCTCAATCCCCCTGCCTTGGCGATTCAAATTTGCCTGATCCTTTGAAAGAAGTGTTTCCCTCCAATGAAGCCATCGTGGAAACCATGGAATGATGGTCATCATCATTCCTCATTCATGCCTAGCCTTTGGGCCATGTCTACTTGTCTCAAGCATTTTGCATCTCAGGTTCCTTCTCCTCCGCTTCAATTTCATGTTTTAACGCACGATGTTTTTACGAAAGGTAACTTGAGTAATATTACACAGATGATGCCTATTGAAATTTTCGTTAAACCGGGAATCATCGAGAACATCCATATCGGGGCCACTTGTTCTTTCGATCAAGTACAAGTCTATACTATCCCTTTTTGCGAATTCCGTGATGTCTTTTCATGGTCCTACGAAGAAATTCCCGGCATCGAACCTAGTATAGTGGTGCATGAGATACCTACTTACCCTGGTTAGAAGCCTATTCGTTACTATCTTCGTCTGGTGCACCCTAGAAAAGCTATTGCCATTAAAGGTGAATTTGAAAAACTTCTCATAGTCGGTTTCATTTATCCGATTCCTTTGATAGAATGGGTCTCTAATATTGTTCGTGTAGATAAGAAACAAGGAACTATACGCGTTTGCATTGATTATCATGATACCAATCGAGCTTGTCCCAAGGATAATTATCCTACTCCCTTTATCGATAAAATCATTGATGACTGTGCCAGGAGTGAGATTTTTTCCCTCATGGATGGTTTTTCTGGTTATAATCAGATTAATTTTCTCCTAACTGATCAACATAAGATTGCCTTTATCTATCCTTGGGGTACTTTCGCATATAAGAAGCTTCCTTTTGGCTTAAAAATGTTGGGGCTACATTTCAGCGAGTGATGTCGTATGCTTTCCACGATATTCATCACATCGTTTAGGCTTATCTGGATGACCTTCCCACTCATTTAGCTAAGTGTAGGGACCATCTTAACCATCTTCGTTAGATTTTTCTTCGTTGTCGACGTTATAATATTTGGCTTAATTTGCACAAGTGCGTCTTTTGCGTTGATTCTGTTAGACTCTTAGGGTTTATCATGTCCAAAGATGAAATTCGCCTCGATCCGCTCAAGGTTGAGGCTATTATTAATCTCCCCTCTCCCTCCTCATTACATCAGATGCAGATTTTTGCAAGGTAAGGCTAATTTTCTATGTCGTTTTATACCTAACTATGCAGAAGTGGCTAGAGGATACACACGACTATTAAAGCAGGGTGTCCCACTCTGTTGGGATGAGATTGCTCAGAAGTATTTTGAGGCCTTGAAGACATTGTTGGTCAACGCTCCTCTGTTGCATCCTCCTAACTATCATCGTGATTTTTCCCTTTGTTTAGCCGCCACTTTCAGCACGATTTCCATGGTTCTCGTACAAGACGATGATGATGGTAACGAGCATGTTATTTATTACTTGTCTCATAACCTTCTCAATCCTAACACGTGCTATGCACATGTCAAGAATTTAGCGTTAGCTACGGCTCAAGAAGTTCAGCGTTTTATTCATTATATTCTTTTGCATATGGTGACTGTGATTTTTGATTGCAACCCCATGACCTATATATTGTCACGACAATTGCTGGGAGGAAAATAATCGAAGTGGATTGTCATCCTCCAAGAGTTCGATTTGGAATTTTCTGCTACCAAGTTGAAGAAATCGCTTGTCTTTGCTGATTTGATCTGTTCCCTCCCTTCAGACTCTCCTTCGTCGCATTCTGAGAAATACATTCTAGACGATACACTTTTCTTGATTAGCACCCTCGATCCGTGGTATGGTGATATCATCATTTATCTCCAGACTTCTACTTTCAGATCTGAGTTGACGAAGGATGCCCGCTGACGCATCCGTCATTAGTCGCAACCTTATTGTATAATCGGGGATACACTCTATTGTGTCAGAGTAGATTCCATTCTCCATCGATGTTTGACTCTCGAGGAAGTTGAGAAAGCCCTAAATGATTGTCACAATGGCGCCTGTGGTGGTCACATGTCTGGTTATGCCACTGCACCGAAGATTCTTCGTGCTAGTTATTTCTGGCCTTCTATCTTCAAAGACTGCATTGTTGCAGTTCATAAATGTCATGATTGCTAGATTTATCAACGCAAGATGTGTGTGCCACCCATACCTCTTCATCCTGTCATTATCATTGGTCCCTTTGTGAAATGGGGCATTGATTTTATGATGTGTAACCCTCACTCAGCTGGGGGCATGCTTATATTATCGTAGCCGTGGACTACTTCACCAAATGGGCAAAAGAAATGCCTACACTTGCCGCTGACGGTAAGTCAGCTACTAAATTCATATTCAATCACATCATTGCTAGGTTTGGTGTCCCGCAGGCCATCGTTACCAATCATGGTTCCCATTTTCGGCATTACTTGGTGGTGGAGTTGACTTCTAAGTTGGGTCTGCGTCATGACAGCTCAACGCCGTACTATACTCAGGCCAATGGCCAGGTTGAAGCCATGAACAAATTTCTTGTTACCATGATTCAACATACGATTGGGATCCAAAAATCCAATTGGTATCGCATGTTATTTTCGGCTCTTTGGGTATACCAAAACCTCAGTTAAGAATGTGACCGAATTTACTTTTTTTTAGTTGGTTTATGGTCTGGAAGCTACTCTTCTAATTGAGTGTGAAATACCTTTGCTCAAGTTGGCTGTTTTATTACTACCGAATAATTCACCAGAAGAATAGCATCTCCTTTACCTAGAAAGGCTAGGTGAAACTCATTGCTTTGCTGCTCTTGTTATCGAAGCACAGAAGAAGCAGGTCAAAGCTCATTTTGACCAATCAGTTTCCCCTCATTCCTTCGTTGAAGGAGATTTCGTCATCCTGTACGACCAAGCTCATGATAAGCTGGGGGAAGGAAAATTTCAACCCATGTGGCATGGGATCTACATTATTAAACATGTGTTATAGAATGGGGCCTATGAGCTTATTGATTACAAAGCTCATCCTCTAGAAACACCCAGAAATGGGTTGTATCTCAAAAAATATTATGCATGAGTCATTCATGCAAGATTTATGTACATAGGTGTTTTTTTCATTTTTGTACATGTTTTGATTTGGTGTGCTTTGCGAGAATTTTCCTGCTTATTGGGTCTCACTTATTTGTGTAGATGTCTATTACCCCTTATGTGAGTTTCACACATGGTGCTTCCCGCAGTACCAGGAATTTGTCTTCAGCAGCCTGGGTAATCTATGATCCTACTGGTGAGTTGATAGAACTGCAAGATATTTGTCTAGGACAGACTACAAGCAATGTCACTGAATATAGTGCTATCTTTGAACTATTAACTGAGGCAATCAATATCGACATACACGCATTGCTTGTAAATCGAGATTCACAGCTTGTTGTTCTATAGCTCAATGGTCATTATTCAGTCAGAAACCCGTATATTTTGAGATCATATTTATGTATTCATTTATTGGAAAGACATTTTTATTTCATCACATATCAACATATTCCTAGATGAATTAATGTATTAACTGATACAGTGGCTAACATTGTATTAGATAGACATTTGCATAATTTGTAAAATCATCATCATATGTAAAAGATCCATGTAGGAATATATATATATATATATATATATATAGATATATATATATATATATCACGTGTTTGCATTAGTGTGCATCATAAATTCAAAAATATGTGTGTTTCTGTTACATCCTGAGACACCATGTCTCTCAAAATATGCAGATGTAAAGCCTAAGGTGTCTAATCGGCATGATGCTCATGGTAGCATGTCACTGCCCATACGAGCCATCTCAGCAAGCGGTGAATGCGGCTTGGCACCCCTATAGTATGCCTCTGGTAGGCATGAGGAACATCGTCAAATCGTGCATAGTCTGGGACTCTGCGTGTGATCCCCTCTAGGTTGCACACGATTTCCTCCTCCTCGCCTCCCTCACCACGAGGATCGAAATTGCGAGGGATTCGCCTCGCTATCAGAGACATGCCCACAGGTATTTCTAGGCCAATATTTGCAAATGAATGGATTTAATGTCAGAACATACATAGTTAAAAAAAATCATAACACTCATGAAAATAAAAAATGAGTCTTACCCAAATATTCATCCCAATCTTCTCCCTCCGGGAGTGGGAGATCTGGATCACCAGTAAAATATGTACCAGAATAGGGCATGTCCTCCACGAGGATCAACTATCGGTGGAGCCAATCAAAAAATTCCAGTCTCCAGGACATCTGTTGACCGCTCCCTGCCCTTGGCACCAGAGCTTCCCATTGGGCCATTCGTCGTTCTCTCGCTAGTGGTGTTGGGACTATGACCTCTTGACGTTGAAAAATTGGTAGTCGTTCTAGGAAGAACAATACCAGGATAGGCCCATAACCAAATTGCATCAGTTTGGTCTTCTTGCATTTTTTTAGCTAGCGTTTCATGTTTATTGTCACAACCTCTGCCCAGTTGTAGATGGTCGATGTTAGAAAATCTATATCAAGAAGAAACAATATCTTTGTTTCTTCATGCGGTGCTTGCAATCCCACAGCTCGTGTGATGGTATGTAACACTACTTTTAGTGCCAAGTCTGGGATAGTCTGGATATCCACTTTCCCACTTCATGTTCCCTTCCGTGCCCTTGGACATACCCTGTCAATCACCATGGAAATGATCTCCATGCAAGGCTAGGTGCTATTTAGGATCGGTGCTGGTCCCCTCCATGACAATCCTGTTATGAAATAGACCTCAGAAACATCAATCTCAAGTTCCTAATCTTGAAGTATGAAATTTTGTTGGTTCTCATCCCATATATTGATCAAATATTGTAACAGCTCTGGTTGAGCATGGGGACACGGTGTCAAGAATAACTTCTTCATTCCACAGTCTCCAAGAGCTTCCATGCATCTCTCATTTCCCATGGGAAGCTCATCCTCTTCGTTGTGTTCCTATTCTTTCCATTCGATTACCATTTTGCCACTTTCTACCTACAAACAAATTCACATGGATAGTATTAGCCTTTTTTTAAGTTGGGATTTGTAAGAAATTGGGTATTTAATTTTCATTTTTGCACAAGAATGGTCTACGTAGTTGGCGCGACTGTTTCCCAAATAGTCACACCAATGGGTGTGCCCTAGTTCAAAAAATTGGGTGATTGGCACGAGTTCGTGCCCGAAACCCGCGCCAACCACCGTGCCCTAATATTTGAATTTCCTCCCCTAGAAATCAAAATTGGAAGTAGCAGGTAGTAAAATATGACTTAAAATGAAGGGAAGGATGATGGCTCTTACTTGGAACTGACGGATTCAAGATTGGTCTGACGGATTGCCCGCTATCGTCACCACAAAATCACAATATAAAATGGGTATATGTTGCTCCACAAGAGGTAAAAAGTAAAAAGAAATTAATTTTACCATTTTTGGCATTTTATAACTTTTTACAACCCTAGCTAGGTTTTAAGACATGTTTTTTGATTATTTTATTATATTATTTTCAAGAAATGGGTTTTACATGTGTCTCTTGTGTAGCAACAGGTTTTCAGGCTGTAGTGATGAAGTAACGAGTTAAATTTTATACTTTTTCAGATTCGGTAAAAGAATAAAAAATTCACTACTGGAGTCATTTTTCAGCTCTTTTCTGACTCTCTAAAATTGAAAAGTTTTCTGAGACTCTTATCATTTCGAACACGCTAAATGGCTGCGAAGCGATATCTACCCAGTATACGTTTACCCCTTTTTTGGGCTGGGATAGTTTATTTACGAAAAAGGAATACCATAGTCTATCGCGATCAAGAGGTTCTTTCAGAAATTGTTTTCTACCTTTTCGAATCTGAGAGACTATTTATGAAAAGGGCCATAATGGAGTTTTATTTTCTGCTTTCTTTTCAAACTCTCTAAACATGAAAAGATGCCAAGTTCTTCCTTTGTCAAACTTGTTAAAACCTGATGACATTGGACTTCGTCACCATGATGTTATTCGAGTTCCTCCTTCCTAGGGCTCATAAAATGTACTAGGATGGATTTTTCTAAAGGATAAAATTATAGCACAAGCATATGCTATCCCCTTCAATCTTGTTTTAAAAAAATAATTGGGGTACTCGCTAGAAATGATGGGGGAAAATGGAACCAAGTTTTAGTTATGTTGGTAGTATGTCGCTCTTGAACATGGCACTTTTGTCGGGTTGGGGACATCTCATCTCATCACTTTTGACTCCATGGGTTTGGGTAATCTCTTTTGACCTCTCATCTCCTCTTTTCCATGTCATCATGACCTCAGATCCCTTGATGTCAAATACTTCCAAATCCACTATCGTTTTGCTGATATGTTCAAGAGAAGTTTGCCTCTGCAAGTTTTCAACCTCCCTCTAATTCTCTGTTGGTCCTGATTCACTATCATCAAGTTACTCTATGTCATGTCGATGATGTGGGAAAAATTATGGCCCACCTTTGATCAGGTCACTTCCTGTCGACTTCAGCTCATTATCTAGGAATTTGATCTAGAGACTCCCTTCTGGTACCTTGGAGCCTGCATGCCTCAATGGCAAGTTCTTTGCATTTGACGTAAGGTCCACCTCATTGGCCTTCGATCGAGTGATTATGCAAGTGTTCGACGCCAGATCACTGTTCACATTTCGTGGATTGTACGGTTGTACCTTGACAGCCATTGTTATTATCGGTGGTTTCTCTCGTACATGTTAACAAATTTCATCATTGGCTGGTAATCAGGTGATTTTCTTGCATGTTCAACTTTAGATCATATATTCTCATGCTTGAATTTGTACTTGTTCGGGTCGAGATGGAGTGCAAGACCCTAGGTTTTGTCTGAGAAAATCCAGGTTGTGGATTTTTATGGATTATCATGACTTATCGCATGACTCTTTTGATTGGATGGATGTGACCATACCTGAGTCTATTTGTTGATCTTTACTGTTGGATGGCAGCGTCCATACCTCGGATCACAGTTTTTATACACTCTATTATGGATGGTTGCACCCATACCACATGTTCACGTATCATAGATATTAGTTGTATTCATAATTGCAAGTTTTCTGATAGCGGTGTCTGGTTCGAACACGTTCTCATAAAGCATTTTGCTCCTCTCTCTCCCATGGACCTCATGCTTTAGGGGGCATCTGTTACACAACATTTTGTCACTATCCCTGCAATTCCCATCTCACCCATTGGAGGGTCATTTTTGTGATCAATAAGCAGTGTCATGCCTTGAAAACATCATCATTGTATCCCTTTGCATGAGATTAATATTCCTTCTGTTGACAATTCCCTTAGCAGAGACTCAAAAAAACCTATTTTTGCATGGGCGCGAGTAGTCGGTTATGCCCTCGCATCGAAGAGGAATATTAATACTAGGCCCAACGCCAGCTAGCACTCTGTCTCAGTCAACCACCCGTGTTGAGCTGTTTATGGAATGTTTTTTAAAAATAGAGGTAGAGATTCCATTCCAACAACTTCGAGGATGAGTCATTGGGAGTGGTTGAACTGATAAACCATAGATTTCCTCCTTTGGTTTATGGTTTCTGCCTCTTATGGTAACCTTCTAAAGGATAAGCCTCCCACCTTTGTAGGGATCCTAACCTCCTCCTTTTCCTCTATAAAAAGAAGTTATCTCTCTTTGCATAAGCTAGTTGAACTTGGAGAATTGAACATACTATAGCAGAACTTTTGAAAAGATAGAATAAGAAGGAATTACATTGAGAGAGCTTGATTCCATGCCTTCATCCGTCCAAATTCCTTGACGAACATCTGAGACGCGCTTCGGCTGAACCCCGTTGGAGGAGACCGCGACATCAAAGCTTTGGTTGTATCTCTTCCTTCTATCAATACATATACGTGACTATTGTTTGGTTCCACTTTTGTGTTATGAATTTTTTTTAATGTAATATGTTTAGCCCTCTTTGACTGGCTAATAGTTACGAATGGAGTGTTATTATGTCGTATGCTGTTCTTGTTTTTTGTTTTATGTGCAGGCATCTAAGAATAACTGTTGAAGGATTGTGACTCAGCAAGGCAAGAGCGAGAGCCCACCACCACTATA
This sequence comes from Pinus albicaulis, assembly GCA_034641835.2. NCBI lineage: Eukaryota > Viridiplantae > Streptophyta > Pinopsida > Pinales > Pinaceae > Pinus > Pinus albicaulis. Next base: position 16,720,287 of record CM076573.1, read on the forward strand.
GCAACGATGACAACGTTGGACTCTAGGTAGGTTGATCTACCATGTCCTTTTTCATTCAGTAATTAGGAATCAACACTCTAGCATGTCTCTTTGTTTCTAGACCCACTCTAGGGCTAGAGGGATCGTCTCTGTCTACAGAGAGGATATACCTACTTAACACCAAGCAGTCTAGGGATACATAAACTAGTAGAGTCAACTCTCATCCTTCGAGGGATCCAAATAGTTTGTCCAACCTGGCTCCAGGGACTAGTAACTCAACACACCAAGGGCTCTAGAGCATTTTTCCCAACCTAGGCTTGAGGAATAGTAACTCAATCCAAGCAATTCCATGGCTTCCAGAGTGTTTCTTCGAACCCACAACCATAAGGAACATGCGCACCAATCATAAAAACAATAAAGTGGAAAAATCCACAACACCATGGCTATCCAGAAAATGGAAATGCAAGGATAAAACCACTATCACTTCAGGAAACTCTTCATGCCAATGATAACACATAACCAAAGAATCACATACATATACCATGCATATAAAAATCAGCAAGGAAATTACACATGCAACCTATTACTTGCAAAACAATCCAGTTGTAGTTGTTGATCCAATTGTTCCCTTGTGCTTTGTCTTCTTTCTCCAAATCCAAGTGAATACTTGAGGTATCCAAGCATGCTCCAAGAATACAATGTGCAAGAGTACGAAAGAATGAGAGAATGAAATGAGAGATACAAACTAAAATGGAAAAAATCTTGTGAATTGATCCTAAAAATCCTTATCATTGAAGCCTCTATTTTATTCATTTTCCTTAATTTTTCCTTCAATTTCCCTCTCATGCAAATATATGTCTCTTCACCTTCATTTTATACTATTTTCCTTTATTTCATAAATAAAATTCGAATTATTTCCACTTTTCCTTTTGAAAATTCCTTTTTCAATTTCCTTAGCCATATATAAACCAAAAGTGATCCCCACTATAATATCGACACACCATTCAACTTGGAATGCATGTCCCATGACCTTCGTCTTATATTTGTTTTACATAGAAAATAAACTAGGGATTGTTACACTATCATTCCCTTCCCAATCAAATCATTATCTTTACAGAGCATACTTCTTGTTAATAAGGACAAGAACAAACCAATCTCCTTTGCAAAAGATGTATGGGGAAATCATGGTTATAGAATTATTTAGTGAATTTAGTATTGAACAACAAGGATTAAAGGGAGGAAGATGATTGAAGGCCTCTCACATGACTTAATTATAATTTTTTTGGGATTGATTGATTCAAATTGACATATCCATATATCCACTTTTTATTCAGAAATAATTAACAACCTCGATATATTACCTTTTTCTAATTTTTGGTTTAAATTGAGTTGAAATTATGTTGTGGTCTGCCAAATTGAAAACAAGATGAAAAAAAAAGTTATTGTATTTTATTCCAAATGTTCATATATTAACCAGATACATACAAAATAGATTACTAACCAACATTTCATTATGCGATAAACTATACCACATTATTGATAAATTACGAGTGTAGTAAAAAAACCATACATTAACTAAAACCATCAAGAAGATATGGAAATATGAATAGTAACTGAAATGTATAGAGGTGCATGTTTTGGTTTTTTGTAGAACCATTCCTAAATGGAAGCTAATTCTTAATGTTCTTCCCTTTCAAAAAAATAAAACAAATTCATTTTTAAACTTTTAATTAATTTTAAAATACATTATACTATGAATTTTTAAAAATTAAAAAAACTAAAATAGAACCGACCAATTTTTTTATTCATTATATTTTAAATTTCAATTAATTTTAATGCAACTTATATTATAATGGAACAAAATTAAAAAATTAAAAAGTAAAATATAAATCACAATAAGAATGTGATAGAAATTGAAAGATGAGAAGAGATCAAGATTATGCACAACACAATTCACACATTGTATCATTTATTAATCTCAATGGTTATATATTTATAATATATAGATTATTGAATACGACAAATATAAATCATAAGAAAGTAGATCTAGATAGATAATACAACTCACACACAGGAAGACAACTACTTCTAGATTGACACCCAGGGACTCACAATGACAATGTAATATTCCAAAATTTGCAAGCAACAAATTGGAATATTAATTTTTTCTTATTTCATCTAGGAGGTGAATAAAATGGGTAAAAGGCCCATGAGTAGGAATAAGATCCTTCATAGTGTGAAAAGGATCAATGGAGCAGCTTAATTTTTCACCTTCCAGTGTGAAAAGGGGCAACTGCATGAGGACAAGGTCAAGTTTGACCAAGTCAACAACACTGCCTAAGAGGTGTAGCTTGCATGAGAAGACAGCGCAGTTTGAGAGGGAGGAATATTATTCGTGGAAGAAACCCTAATGTGTGGGGTCCAGGGAAAAGAGACATTCACTGGCAGAAAAGGAAGAAGAGGCAACCATAGTGAGATATCTTTGACCATATTGATTTTGGGCTGAAGACTATTTTCATTCTCTGGTTGTTCAGTTGAGTTGCAGTGCTGTTTAGCACGAGGGATTCCTATTTAGGATTTCCTCTCCTTCTTGAGAGGCCTCTTGAAGGATTTCACTTCATTTCTCCACATCTTGGCTCAAGGCCAAAGCCACTACCATCAGTCACTGCGTTATTTCTGCTAAAGTATAACGTAGTGTTGCTGGGTGTGGCAGTGGAGGGTTCCACAACACCTTTCCTTGGCTCATATTTCAGAGTAGGTAGCTCCTATTCCTCCGGGAGGTCAGTGAAGGATGTTTCTGAGCTTATTTCACATATTTGGCACCAGACCAAGTATTTTATATCTCCTACAACGTAGTCCATATCCTTGACTGCGTTATTTCTGAGCATATTTGCAGTGGGGGTTGCACCACTATTTTGGAGGGTAAGATCATCAGGGATTGGATCAGCCTTTCACCTGAGAGATCCATTGGATGATATCTATGCACCATATGCAGCATCTTCAGCTATCTTCATCCATTTCTATTTTCTGAGTTGCAGCTGCTGCCCAGTAACTTTGGCATTTCTGCAGATTTTCCATTTTCATGTATATTGTAGCCAATCCTTCCAAGGATTGCGTATTATTGTTTTTAGGGGTTGAGAGCTTTCTCCCCCATATTTCTTGAGCCTAATATTGTAATATCATTATATTTTCATTTTTTATGTTGCAGTTTCTCCAATGAACTGCGTTATTTTAGACTTGTGACATTCCTGCATAGCAGTGTATCTCTATTGTCATGTACATGTATCATAAAGGCTTTCATTACCTAGTTGGAGTGATTTTTCCTCTGAGTATTGTATAAATTATTTGCTATAATACCAAAGGAAAGGATATTCATATCTTCATGTGTGCAGACTTCATAAAATAATGCTGCTACTCCAGTGTGTGTTCTTGTATATGTTGCAATCCCTTCATCGAGCACTTTCTGAAGACAACTAGGTGTGGGAGATTTGTTTAACCCACCTAGAGGGATTTATTTTGAGCCACCTCTTGGATTTTGTACTTAGATACATTGATCTAAGGGATCCAGGTATTGGTTTCAAATCTTGTATTAGCCATTTCTGTAAAATGCGTTTTCCAGGCATGCCTTGCTACCAATCCCAATTTGGGGATATTAAAGTGGAATTAAAGCATAGTCTTGGCTCAGCCTGTGAGTCTAAGACCAAGAGATCAGAAGATTGAAGAGGATGGGTTTTATCTCATCATATTTCAGATCCATGAAGAACCTCCCCAAGAAGGATAAGTAGAGAGAAGAAGAAGAACCCTGCACTTCCTATTCTCATCGAGAAGGGGACAGAGAAATAAGCAAGAAAAAGACTCCATCTGCTGGAGAAGAAAAAGGGGATAAGATTACAAAGATTCTTCCTATATCTATACATGTTATCCTTGAAGATTTCAAGAAGATCAGGAGGGAGATGTGTGAAGAATCTCCGAAAGGGTTTGAATCTAAAGCAAACTCTAGATTTGCATATGAAGAGTGTGAGCAAGCAGCTACACACCATCATGAACAACAAAGTCACATACTCAGGATTGCCAGAAGAGAGATGGAAAGAGAATAAGAGGTTGCTAGGAGGGAAATTTTTAGTGATTTCCTGAAGGAGTATGAGTTTCAAACTCAGAAATTCCGATATCATCTCAGTTTTTCAGAGTTTTGCAAGATGAAGGTGAAGGGAAGAGAGCAGCAAGATAGATTTCTTCTATCTACCTTTGAAGGTTCACCTATATGTTCAGCCAAGGATTGGGTGGGAGAGTTAGATACCTTCTTGTAGCAGCACCAAATTCCGGAGGATGAAGCCATCAAAGTTGCAGCGCTGCATTTGAGAGGTAGGCTTATGCTTGGTGGATATTTGAATCCTTTTCTTTGGGAAATGTAAACATTGCATCCTATGCTAGTTTCACTAAGGCATTAGTGAAAATATTTGATAGAAGGATTCATGAAACACACATGGTGGAGAAAAAAAAGAAAAATAAAAAAAACCCTTGCATGAGAATGCAGTACCATTGTAGAAAACCAAGGGGAAGGCTGAAAACTTGCACCATACTTTGCCGTAAGAGAAACTTCCTTCTCACATTGTTGAGCAAGAGAGCATGGAGATCTCTTTTTAAAAATTGGGTCCATTCATTGGGAGGTTTCCCACTCATGTTGCAAATATTGAGAACAACAATGCTGTTAGATTTGGAGTTGATCTAGCACCTCATGCAGAGGAAGGAGGAGCTCTTGCTCCAAGTAGAGGGATGCTTGCATCTTTGCAAGAAAGTTCCCAAGATCTCATGTGTGGAGATCAAGGCACAGCTCATGTTCTACATGTGCCATTGTTAAGGAGGTGTGGAACCATGGAGACACAAGGAGAAGGTAGGGAGAAGACCCAACATCAGGAGATGAGGAGTATACATCCCTATTCATTTCTAGAGGTTTATGCACCTAAGAAGGTGATTGGATTGTGCAGTGTAAGAATGGAGAGTTCTTTCCATTCATATATTCAGTCATCTCTTGTTGAGGAAGTCTCATTGCATGGAGACATTTTGCCAGGGAGACCACTGGATCAGCAGAGGAGGATGGATGCTTCACTAGTTGAGGCACCACTCATTGATTTCAGGAGGGTGGAAACCTTGGGAGAGATTGATACATTGTTGGGAGTCTGGGGTAGGCCCAAGGAGAGAGGGAGCATTCTCTCAACATCATCAATACCCACTTCCATTTCAGATTCTGCGCTGTGGAAGAAGCAGCAAGGGAAGGATAGCAGCCTTCCAACTTGCATCTTTGGCATGGGAGATGTCAAAGAGAAGGATGAACATATGACTGATGTTCTTCATGAGAGATCATCAATGCTATCACTATGGAGGATAGATCCATATTGGAACTCCCAGCTGTTGGTGGAGTATTCCAAGGATCTTTTTACTTGTATGATATTGGATAGCCAATTGCATGAGGAGGCATATTTAGTCAGAGCTAGGGTCATCTTCTATCATGGTAGGATCTTCTTACCTGGAGCTTCTAAGCTGAAGGTGAAGTTGCTAGAAGCAGCTCAAGAGGATTTTATTTTCAGCCCCACTTTTTCTATGAGGGCATACCACACCATCATGGAGAGGCTTTTTTGGATGGGATTTGAGGAAGAGATATATCAGCATATGAGGAGATGCATGGATCAGGCTCAGATGGAGGAGATCCATAACTCTTTGGAAGAGTTAGCACAACCACCTCTTTCCTCTTTTAGGATGAGAGGAGACTCATCTATGAGCCACTCCATTTGTATGAGAAGAAATTATGCTAAGGGTATTCATTGTTTTTTACATGATTATTTGTGCAATGTATATATGCATCCCTTAACCATACATGTGCAGGATGATGCTCCAAGGAGGAGCATTATTTTTTCTGGACCACATGGTTTCGATGATGCCATAAGCATGATTGATGGCCATTCCCTAGGAGGACTTGTGGAAGATAGATATTATGGAGGACATGCTCATTGTACACCTTATATCATTCACTTCCTCCATACTTATGAGGAGATTGGAGCAACAAGAAAGTGGTTGAGAAGCCACTCATTTTATCAGTCTCTATTGTAGTTGAGGGTCAAGCTGCATTGGTTACACTTGAGGGACCATTGTCCTTCACATTTGTTGCATATGGCAGCAAGCATGATTCTCATATTTACTCCCTATGGCTCTATTGTTTCTGTCTTTATGAGGAACATGCTTGGGAGAGAGACACATTGTGTGAATGTGTCCTTTGAGGGAGAAAATCCTCACACCTTCCGCACTACATGTTCTAAGGGGAGCATGGGATATGGTATGGTCATCTTAATAACACATTTGTTTCTTTATGAGCTGCACCATATGATGGAGATGATGCCATATTGTGATGATTTCCAACTCATCATATATGGGGATAGTTGGGCCAGCATGATTTGCAGCGTTGGAGGAGAGATATTTGGGGGTCTAGTCCTCATCTTGCCACTTGAGGGAAACCTTATTGTAGCCCAGGATCAACAGACACTCTACACTTATCTTAAGTGGAGAGATGGACAACGTGGGGTAGGCTATTTTGTCTACCATGTGCAGATTTTCATCCCACCTACTTTGCTAGATCCAAAGGTGGATAACATTTTCCAGGAGTTGCCTAGTTGGAAGGTGACTCATTTTGCATGGCTAATAGCTTAGAGATTGAGGATACATATGGGAAAGATAGTTCCCATTATATTTCAGATCCCATTCTTCAAGGAGACCTCTAGAAATCACTTTGCTATCCTCTTGAGTATTTCACCTTTACATGACGATGGCTTGATAGCTAAATTACATGCTGAGGAGGGGAAATGTGGAGGCTTGATTGATGATATAGTATCACTTTCATTGGAAGAGATCATCATACATGGATGCTACAGGAAGAGGAGAAAATAATTCAGTCTATCCTTGTACTTGCTTAAGGAAAAGCAATCTTTGAGAGGGGAGGACTGTATTATTCCAAAATTTGCAAGCAGCAAATTGGAATATTAATTTTTTCTTATTTCATCTAGGAGGTGAATAAAATGGGTAAAAGGCCCATGAGTAGGAATAATATCCTTCATAGTGTGAAAAGGATCAATGGAGAAGCTTAATTTTTCACCTTCCAGTGTGAAAAGGGGCAACTGCATGAGGACAAGGTCAAGTTTGACCAAGTCAACAGCGCTGCCTAAGAGGTGTAGCTTGCATGAGAAGACAACACAATTTGAGAAGGAGGAATATTATTTGTGGAAGAAACCCTAATTTTTGGGGTCCAGGGCAAAGAGACATTCACTTGCATAAAAGGAGGAAGAGGCAACCATAGTGAGATATCTTTGAGCATATTGATTTTGGTTTGAAGACTATTTGCATTCTTTGGTTGTTCAGCTGAGCTGTAGTGCTCTTTAGCATGAGGGATTACTGTTTAGGATTTCCTCTCCTTCTTGAGAGGCCTATTGAAGGATTTCACTTCATTTCTCCACATATTGGCTCAAGGCCAAAGCCACTACCATCAGTCACTGCGTTATTTCTGCTGAAGTATAATGTAGTGTTGCTGGGTGTGGCAGTGGAGGGTTCCACAACACCTTTCCTTGGCTCATATTTCAGAGGAGGTAGCTCCTATTCCTCCAAGAGGTCAGTGAAGGAGGTTTCTGAGCTGATTTCACATCTTTGGCACCAGGCCAAGTATTCTCTATCTCCTACAGCATAGTCCAGCTCCTTGACTGCGTTATTTCTGAGCATATTTGTAGTGGGGGTTGCACCACTATTTTGGAGGGTAAGATCATCAGGGATTGGATCAGCCTTTCACTTGAGAGATCCAGTGGATGAGATATATGCACCATATGCAGCATCTTCAGCTATCTTCATCCATTTCTATTTTCTGAGTTGCAGCTGCTACCCAAAAACTCCGACATTTCTGCAGATTTTCCATTTTCATGTATATTGTAGCCAATCCTTCCAAGGATTGTGTATTATTGTTGTATTAGTGTTTTTAAGGGTTGAGAGCTTGCTCCCCCATCTTTCTTGAGCCTGATATTGTCATATCATTATATTTTAATTTTGTATGTTGCATTGTCTCCAATGAACTTCATTATTTTAGCCTTGTGACATTCCTGCATAACAGTGTATCTCTATTGTCATGTACATGTATCATTGAGGCTTTCATTGCCTAGTTGGAGTGATTATTCCTCTGAGTATTGTATACATTATTTGCTATAATACCAAAGGAAAGGATATTCATATCTTCATGTGTGCATACTTCATAAAATAATGCTGCTACTCCATTGTGTGTTCTTGTATATGTTGCAGTCCCTTCATCGAGCACTTTCTGAAGACAACTAGGTGTGGGAGATCTATTTAACCCACTTGGAGGGATTTATTGTGAGCCACCTATTATATTTTGGACTTAGATACATTGATCTAAGGGATCTAGGTCTTGGTTTCAAATCCTGTAGAAACTCTCAAAAATCTAAAAAAAATGGAAGAATTACTTACAACACCCTCCCTAATGTTTCATGTAACAAATATAGAAAAAAAATTACAACAAAAATATGAATATTTTTTTCTTATATGGACATCACTAGCATTCACATCCACTCTGAAATCTCAGGGTTTCTGCTCCTTTTTTTCACCACACTTTCAAGCTTCCCACTTGATCCATTTAAGACATAAGCTTCAGACCATCGTTGATGTACTTTGTAGAATCATTTCTTCTCTACCTCCTGAAGAAAAATATTGATATTGAACCAAGCTATGGACCAATTCCCATATATTAAAATGCAGAAAACTAAAATTTTGATAGTTGTATAGGTGAGTTCTCTTGGTATTGAGTGTATCCAGCATTCAATTATGCAACTAGACTTTCTACATACAAGTATCTCATAAAATAACTTATAATTGATGCTCTTGAAGCTTGAAGCACAACAAGATCCATCGACATATAAAAAATTTACACGATAAAATTAGCAATGTGTTCTCTCAGCACCATAGAACGCTGAGAACCACTAATTTGAAGCATGGTATTATGTTCAATAATTGGTTCTTTTCCATACAATTTTATAGACAAAATAAATATGATATACAAATTGACTAAAACAAACAAAAAATTGCATGGTATAAAGAATATTTAAAATCGCCAAAGAAAGTTTCATTTATTTCTATGATGGAATGCCACAACCCAGAATAGAAAAATAAATTTATGGATCTACGCTGCCACTCACACAGCTAACGAAATTGACATAGAGCAACACACAATTGTCAAATGAAAAATATAAAACATTAGAAAATTGAGTAGGATGAATAATTGTTTGTGCCAATAATGCTAGTCTCATGAATCCATAGACTGAAAAATTGACATCGTCCATTAAATTGTAACCATCTGCTCTAACTAAAGTCGTTGTTGTAGTTTTTGTTGATATTGATTTCTAGGTAGTTGGTTTTGACTTCTGACACTAGAAGCATTGGTAGAAGCTTGATTTGCAATAGGGATACAATCTTCTTGTAAAGAATATTCCCATAAAGGATCCAGAGATATTCTTTAAACACTTTTCACATTGCTATTCTTTAGCACAAATAATTTGCATCGAAATTTCCATACGGTTTTGCCACGAGAGGAAGTATAAAATGAAATCGACATAAAATGGTGGGATGTCTACTGTCTCCATGTATACACTTGGATTGATGAAAATAATAATGAAAATAAAGTTTATTAGAGGCAGGGAATTGATTGGCATATGTAGATAATCTGCCATGCAGAGTAGCGAGATAAGCAGGATCGCCACAGGTGGAATTCTTCCATTAAAATGAAACAGGTGATGAGGTACTACTATGCTTACAAGAATTGTTATTGTAGCATCAGGTCTAATCTTCAACATATTACACATTTGACCTGAGATAATGGTCTAACATTGAATGAGAAAATCCTCTCGCGAATTAGATCTTTGTTTGTTGCAAGCACATTGCAACAGAAGTAGCATAACAACAAATCCCTTCATCACAATTCCATCAGATATTGAAATGTTTACATTTGTATAGGGAATTACATTTCCTTGGAAATGGCTCCATATTTCCATCTCATTCTTTTTGAAACCTGCCTTGCTTGTAATAACCAAAAAATAATGTTTTCCCCTTACAAAAACCTCTCCATGAGCATCAATCAGCTAGAGGTCAAGGTAAGAGTTGCCCCCTTTATTTGCCTCAAAATACAAGATCCGACAACTCCAAAGAATATTTGAACCACTTTTGGTTGGAAACAAATCAACATACAGGAACACAAACAATAGATCAAACACTTTATTAAACTAATATATGTACATAGGATTAGTCTTGCTCAAAATTCCATGATCTCATCCCCTCTCTTGAGAGATTCAGAGTTCAACTTACTTTGATACCATGATAGAAATTGAAAGATGAGTAGAGAGCAAGATTGTGCATAACACAAATCATAAATTGTATATTTTTTTGTTCTCAATGGTTAAATATTTATAGTATATAGATTATTGACTATAAAAAATCTAGATCATAAGAAAGTAGATCGAGATAGCTAATAGAACTCACACATAAGAAAACAACTACTTACTGCCAACATAATGAAGCTCACTGAAAATAAATCAATAACTCAAAAATATGGTTGCATGAAGCTCACAGAAAATAAAACAATAACTCAAATATATAAGTGAATAAATCTCACCTAAAAGAAAATAAATAAAATATATGACTATTTTTCTCTACTTTTTGTTAAAAAAAAATTGTTTTTGGTTTGAGTTGCATAATTTTCAACATTTAAATGTTGATTTTTTTTCATTTAATTAGATTTATTTATGTTGAAATTTGCAACAAGAAACAATGAAATTGGCATCCAGAAACAACACACACACACTAGTGTGGGATCACAGGTCACACAATGATGGATCCTAGTGACACATTAGTGTGCAACCAACTTTTAAATAAATTGGAAAATTAATTGTAATATTATCTCATAACAACTTGTAATAGTTAACTAAGTGTGATAGACTTAGTTAGCTCAAGAATTTCGAGTTGATGGTCAAAACATAGGCATGTAGAGTGATTCTATTATTAATAGGGTCCAGTTGCAGTCGTAGCACTAGTGTAGTGTGAGTGGGATCGGTTAACTCACATTAATTGAGTTAAAATCAGTTTAACTAGTTCTAACTGTTTGATGAGCTAGTGGAAGATCAAGTGAATTAAAGTAGATTTAATTCACCAGCAATGATCTACCAAGTAACTAATGAATCACTATTTATAGATGCATGCATGTCAATTCTAGTGGAGACCCAATTGAGACAAAGGTTCAATGCAAGCAAACTATCAGTTGTACTTTTAGCGAACTGCCCAGATGTAGTTATATAGCCACAGGAAGCCCATGATGAATTGTAGAATCAAGGAAGGCTTGATTTCCTATAAATAATAGGGGTTTAATTCTCTAGGGATTATGTAAGAAGGGTAGGTTGATAATTGGCAATGTTTTTGTCCAATTTTTCCTAGATCAGTGTGACGTAATTGGTAGAGTGTATAAGGTTGTGGTGAGCACAAATACATTGTATTTTTTGATGATTCCTTGGTTGATTATACAATAAATATGGAGGGGTTTTAAGAAGTTTCTTTCCCCAGGAACATCTGGTGTTGTGTATTTATTTACTTATTTCTCTTACTTGCATGTGAATGAACGATCGTGTTTTATATTCCGCAAATATTGTAGAAGGATTCATTATCTTGCTTTAGTACATTGCATGATCAGATTGGATCCATTGATATAATTTTGACATGGTATTATAGCCGTGTTAGAGATTTTCTACATGGTATCGGAGCGCCAGGAATCACCATAGTGGAGAAGAAATTGAGTTTGTGTTGAACAATATTCAAATTTGCAGGTACTTTCTTTGGAGTTATAAGATGATAAAGATGTCTTTCAATGACTTGAGACTCGAATATGAACTTAATGGCAGTTCAAATTATATTGCATGGAAGGACAGTGTTGGAGGACAATGGGTTGAAGGAATTCATATATATTGATATTCCCAAGCCCACAGTAGAAGATGCCCAACTTCTTCATGCATGGCAGAGAAGGTAGAAAAGGCGAGGAGGATCTTGTTAAAGGGAGTTTGAGATCATATTGTTTCGAGTCTCCATGGAAATGAAATTCCATATGCTATGTGGAAGGCCTTGAAAAATCTGTTTCAAAGTATAAGTGACCACAAAAAATTGGCACTCAAGGACAAGCTCAGGAAAATCAAAATGGAGAAGGGTGACACAATCCATAAATACTTGACCAAGTTCACTCAATGTTGAGATGAGCTTGGAAGTGTTGCGATTACTTAGTTGATGATGACTTGATGAGCCTAGCACTTCTAGGCCTTCCCAAGAGCTAGCATAGTTACCAAGACTCTATGAATGGGAGGGAGAAGTTACAATATTGGGAGCAACTTTGGTCAGGTTTGGTACACGAAGATTTTTGGAGGAATACCAAGGATGGATCCTCATCCAAGACTAATGATGAGGAAAATTGTGCCTTGGCTGGTAAGGAAAATAAGGGGAAGGGGAAGGAGTCCCATTCTAAATATGAGACCGACAAAGAAGGCAAGAAGTGTGACATGTCAAATGTGAAATGTTTTCACTGTCATGATCATGGACACTATGCCACAAATTTTCCACAAAAGAAGAAGAAAAACAAGAAGGATCCAGGAGCTACAACTGGTGAAGCTTCGGCCTCACAGTTTGAGTTGGACTTCTCTCTCATCACAAGCATGGTGTCAACTGTGATGGGATCTATGTGATACTTGGATAGTGGAGCATATTTCCACATGACGGGAAAGAAGAACCCTTTAGTATCTTGGAGGAGAAGGATCTTCAGATGCACATCGAGATGGCTGATGAAGAGAGGTATAGTGCTACTGGGACTAGTATAGTTACTTTCTAGAGACAGTCAGGTAAACCTTTCATATTAAAATATTCCATACATGTACCTAGCTTGAAAAATAATTTAGTTTCAGTTTCTATGTTGGAGGACCTGGGATATGATGTGGTTTTCAATGAAGGAAAATCATTTCTTCGTCACAAAGTCGCAACACAAGTAAAGAAGATTAGGGTTCGTGTGAAGAATCTCTATAAACTTGAGGTAGATGGTTGTGCAGCATTGATAAGTAAAGCAGGGAAGGTGGTGAGTTGGGATACAAGTGATTTATGGAACAAGATATTGGGCCATCACACCAAAGTGCTTTGAGGATGATGCAAAAGATTTCTACAAGTCTTCCAAAGGGTACTCTTGCACAGATAGACACATGCAAAGGATGTACCATGGTGAAGTATGAGAAAGCCATGTGATTGTCACTTGAGAGGGAGCTTGAATTGCATGCAAATGAGGAACTCTTAGTTCCAAAGGATGAACCTCAGGATGTGGAGTAGCAACAAGCGGAGGATCATGAAGTGGCAGAAACCACTCATGTAGTGCCATCCACCAGAAATGGTAGGAATCACACCAGAGAGGCTTACAAATTGACGCTAGATGTGACAGAGCATGGAGGTGCACCTACATCACAGTGCAAGAAGAGAAGGTCCCCAGACAGGTATACTGAAAACATGGCTCTTATGAGTGACTGTATTGTGACAGAACCATCCTCTTTTGAGGAAGCAGTGCAACAGCCAACATGGGTTGATTCCATATGTTGGCTCCCCATGATTTAAAATATTGGAAAAAACAAATCTGCACATAAAACCACTTTGGAGTCTGGTACCTAGCCTTCCTGGGCTCAGAGAGAGCTCTCTCTATGTTTGTGTTTGTAAATGATTTATCTTTATGCTTATGTTTTTTGATTTTAGGCTAGTTATGAAGTTCTAGAATTTTTTTGTTTGTTTGATTGATTGAGTGATTGTTTCAATTAGATAGATAGATTGTGAGAAACATTAATCCATTGGGCTATGGAGTCATAAAAGGTTTTAATTGTACATCAAATCTGCAAGGGTTTTCATAGGGCAAGCTAACTATATCAAGTGGATATTTTTAGTTTAGATGAATATGAAATGACAAGAAGTTGTGAATCCAGTAAAACTAAAGGGAAATTAAGAATCCTTTAACTATACTTTAACAAGAAAAGCCTTTTAGATAACTGTTTGAGAGAAACTAAAGAGCAAGACACCCCTAAATTCTTTAGCCAAAACCTTTACTAAGAAAACCTTTAAGACAACAATCTAACAATTCTAGAGAGTAGGACAGCCCTGATTTCTCTAGCTATTACTTTCAGACAAAGAAAACATGCAAGATAACAGTTCAGTGAAATCAAAGAGCAGGACACCCCTGAATTCTTTAATCAAAATTCAAAGAAGGCCTTTAAAATAATAGTTTAAGAAAAGCTAAAGAGCAGGGAAAACCTTAAATTCTTTAGCTAAACTCTACTAATAAAACTTCAAGGCAACAAGCTAAGTGGAACTAGAGAGCAAGACACCCCTAAATTCTCTAATCAGACCTTTCAGAAGAAAACATAAAGATAATAGAAACAGAATTAAGGTGCCCAAACAACATATCTCAATCTAAAATTTATGTTCTATTATCAGAGAAATGATGTACAATATGGTAAAAAAAGAAGAAACAATGACAAAGAGGGATAACATCACCAATAACATAGATCAATAATTCTGTGAATGTGCTTGTATTACTTATGTCCAAAATAGTTACAATGCTCCAGTGCAACAAACTTTGCAGCTCAGAGTCTGATCAAATCCAGTCTAGCAATCAACCAACTAACTAACCAACCAACCAAACAAACAAACAACCAACCATCCAACCATCCAACCCAAAATAATGAACACTACATGTGCAATATTTATTTGCAGATGAGGAGGTGACCCTATTCTAGGGTTTCAAACTGTATTTATTACAGAGTAAATGTAGTCTTGACCTTTAAGACCATGCAAGGCCCAAGGAAAAATATCACTGACTAAATTGTTGTAATAATAACTTTTAACTTAACTATTGAGCTAACTTTAGGATATTTTTGACTTTTTCACTTTACCATTAACTTTTACAATAAATTTTGAGCTACTAAAAATATATTCTGATAGAAGAATTAACCAAGGTAGCTTATTAAATTAAAACTAAGCTATAGGTGGCTAATGCGTTTTGAAGAAGTAAAGGCTGATTTGGCCTTTTTCATTCGAATATGTATTCCTTTGCTGATGTGCTTATGATTTGTCTCTTCTTTAACTTTGTTTTCTCTATTTAATTCTTTTAATCTACTTTTATCTTTGATTTTTTAATCCTTTACTGTCTTTGCTATCTTTCTTTTTTCATCTCACTGTTTGGTCTTCCTTCTTATCTTTGTAATTTCTCCCTTAACCATCTCTTATCTGATTTTTATCTTAACCTTGCATTCTAACCATGTCTTCCATCTTCAACCTTTGATTAAACCTTTAATATTTGACTTTCATTTGCCTTTCATCTCTGCCTACACAACCACTGTATAATTCTTCAGTTTCTTTACCATGTCCTTAATGAAAACCTTGTTGTCCTAGGAGTTTTTGAATGATCACCAATGGTCACGATCCATTGTTGTTTCTGCTTGATCTCATGCTTCTGACCCTTAAATGAGTAAGGATTTCGGGATCGTCACCCAGAGAATCTTGATTCAATAATTCTTGCATCTAGAAATGCAAATTATGCATTCCTGCCATGTATAGTCACCTACACATTAAAAACAATTGTTAATTAAAAACTTGCGCTGTGGACATAGTCGAGATATGGAGGATTTTTGGTTTTTTTCATGTGGTTTATGACCTTTCGGGTCTTTTGGATGCTTTACAGGGGTGGCATGGCAGCTTGGGGGCTATAACGATGATACAGGGTTGAAAATTTTCAAATGGGCCAATGGTTTCGGGTTTTGGTGCAAGGGGGGGTTGGTAGTTTTTGTATGGGGCATAGGTGGTAAATGGTATTGGGTAGAGGGCATGTGATACCACAGATGGAGAGACTCATGGCAGGACGGGACGACGTGAATATAGCCCATTTCACAAGGTTGAAGGGTGTTTAAAAGTCAGGCTTTTAGATCTGTGATAGGGCGTGCGGGCCATCAGATCTAGCGAAAAAGATCAGACAGTGGTCGAGTGAATTCGACCATGGGTAGGTTTAGGAGGTGGGGCTGGGAGGTATAAAGAGGTAGGGAGTTTATTACACGTGGGTTTTTTCATAAAGCAAGGCTCAAGGTAAGTTAAAGCAGAGGCGCTTAATGACATAGTGAGCCAAGGTTATATGGGGACGTAAGGTTTAGGCTTTAACGTGAGGGCTTAAAGCGTATAAGGGGTTGGGGTCATATTAAAGCGGAGATGCTTTAATCATAAGGGCGAGTCGGGCTTAGGAATATAGTGGGGTCAGGTATAAAAATAAGACAGAGTTTTATTTTAATAGTGGGCATGAATAATAAAATTTATAAAATTTAGTTTTAAAACAATGTAAAAAAGGGGTTTTTGCATTTTTTTTAAGGAAGAAAGGGAAATGAATGAAGGGGAGAGGTTTTTAGCAATGGGAGTGAGGTTTCGGATAGGGGAAGGGGTAAAAATGAGGGATTAAGGTCAAAACATGGAATTTCATAGTAAGAGAGTGATCTGAGTCAGAAAAGTGAAAAATAGTGAATAAGTTAAATGGAGAATAATGAAGGCAGTGAGATCTCTGAAAATAAATGATATTCGGGGAATGTTATTTTCAATGGATTGTAGAAAATCCATAGTCATCTAGTGATAATGTAGAATACAGGAGACTAACACCATGGTTGAGGAGTATGACTCCATTATCAGAAACAGTTTATGGGAAGTGGTCCCAAGCTGAGTGGGGAAGTTAGTGGTTTGATCCAGGTGGATATATAAGGTGAAGCAAATAGAGACCTCCAGTAGGGGGGAATTTTGAGCCAGATGGGAAGAGGGAGTACATGCAACTATACCTCCAGGTGAGATGTGGGGCGGTGTGCAGAGTTAATCCCAAGAATAAATTTGGGCAGGGTCCATTGAGATGGTGTGTCTCACGGATCGAACTTGGCTACTAGGAGCCCATAGTACAACAATAGTAGAATAAATCGGTTATATTGATGCAGTCAAATGTGAGGAGGACATAAATCAAAGTGACAGGTGTCGGATATTGGAGCGAGTATCAGAGTTGGCAACAGTGCAGAGTGCATGGATGTAGATGTCAGCATCGTAGAGAGTCCAGTAGACATGTGCAGTATCTAGCAACAGTCAGAAGACTCTGATAACAAATGCATTATACTGATTCAATTGTTGGAGGCTATTTAGTTTCAAGAGAGTTTCATGTGTGAACAACACTAGAGAGTGTTGCATGTAGAACATTCCAAAGGTACCAGATTGAGAAAAATTGATTCCTTTCTTGTTGAGAGGGATTGTTGACATTTGCAACAAGAAACAGTGAAATTGTCATCCAAAAACAACACACAAACTGGTGTGGGATCACAGGTCACATAGTGATGGATCCTAGCGACACATTAGTGTGCAACCAATTTTTAAATAATTGGAAAATTAATTGTAAGCTTATCTCATAACAACTTGTAATAGTTAACTAAGTGTGATAGACTTAGTTAGCTCAATAATTTCAAGTTGAGGGTCAAAGGATAGGTATGTAGAGTGATTCTATTATTAACAGGGTCCAATTTTAGTTGTAGCACTAGTGTAGTGTGAGTGGCATCAATTAACTCACATTAATTGAGTTAAAATTAGTTTAAACAGTGCTAACTGTTTGATGAGCTAGTGGAATATCAAGTGAGTTAAAATAGATTTAATTCACCAGTAGTGATCTACCAAGTATCTGATGATTCACTATTTATCGTTGCATGCATGTCAATTCTGGTGGAGACCCAGTTGAGACAAAGGTTCAAGGCAAGTAAACTATTAGTTGTATTTTTAGAAAAATTCCCAGTAGCAGTTATATAACCACAAGAAGTCTATGACGAATTGCACAATCAAGTAAGGTTGGATTTTCTATTTAATAGGGGTTTAATTCTCTAGGGATCACGTAAGCATGGTAGGCTGATGGTAGGCTGATGGTAGGCTGATAATTGGCTATGTGTTTGTCCAATTTTTCCTAGATTAGTGTGAAGTAATTGGTAGAGTGTATGAGGTTGTGGTGAGAAGAAATGCATTGTATTGTTTCATGATTCCTTGGTTGATTATACAATAAATATGTAGGGGTTTTGAGCAGTTGATTTCCCTAGGAATATATGGTGTTGTGTATTGATTTAATTCTTTATCTTACTTGCACGTGATTGAATGATTATGTTTTATATTATAGTTGTGTTAGAGATTTTCTACAATTTATATATTAAAAATATAATTCAAATAATGAAAATTTAAAATTTTATAATTCAATTTTAATAAAATAAAATAAAATAAAATAAAATGATAAAAATTTAAAATTTAAAATTTCACACTCAAATTTTAATTAAAAATTATAATTAAATTAATTTGATTAAAAAAAATTTAATATTTAAATTTTAATAATACAATTATACATTTATAACTTTAAAAAAATTCTAATTTATAGTAAAATCATACGTCAATACTGAATCTCTCATGGCCCAACAAGAATTCTCCTCCTCAAATATGAGATTTCTGCAGCCAATAAAATAAAATAGAAGATAGGCTTCATTGGAATGAAATGCATTTTCTGTGGTCTTGATATTTTTGAACAATCACGTGCCATCCTCATCTGAGCACGGACAGATCTGACGTGTGACATATAAAAATTTCACTTTTAAGGTTGCTAGTTATGTCTATTACGTAGTAACAATGATCTCATGTCTCTTCTTTACATGTAGTTTGAAATTGATGTTCACATCTGCTGAGAAATAACAATATTTATTTCCTTTTACAAATCCAGAAGCTGTTAAAATAAGTTACTATACTCCCACATAAAGAAGTTGGCTAAAATTAGAGAGTCAATTCACTGAGTGTTGAGTCAAGTCGAGTTAATTCATAGTAAAATTTAGTGTGTGGTTGCATGTTAAGATATTTTAGGCGAGTCACTAGTCAAAAAAGGTTAAATACCCTTCATCGGGATAATCGTAATCAATCAAGTTTGTGTGATCAATAGAAGATTTAAAAATCATGTTATTGTGTGTGTAAATTATTTGTGTTATTTTGTGCTTTTACTCCTCTGCATTTCCAACAAATTGGTATCAGAGCAAGGTTACAAAGAGCTAGGGAGAGTGGATCACCAGTAATCCGTGAGAGAGAAGAGAGAAATATTTATTTCTCTTGGTTTAAGCTATAACACACCTTGCATATTGTATACAAGTCATTGTAGTGTTCATGGGATTAACAAAGAGTCACGTTACAAGTCACAACCTTACCGATATTTGCAAACACGCTGGTTTCCTTTCATGTTGGTAGCGTTATATGACTAACACGAGTTATCATTGCTGCCAAAAGCGTTAGCACATAGGCCATCATCCCTACAGACACGTTAGAGAAAAGAGTAGTTTTTTTTTTAAACTATGAAGTCATCATTTGTTGATTTATATGGTCAAAAGTTCTTTTTAAATCCCAAAGTTCTTGTTTTATATATGTTGAATGGGGTTTTAAAAGTAGTGGTGTGTAAAATGTTTTTGGAGTTACTTTAGTATGAAATAAAAAACGAAAGTTTATTATAAATAAAAAAATTATATATGAAATTTTTTAAAGATTGTTTTATATAAAGAATTTTTTTTTAAGAAAGATTCTATATATATATTAATTAAGGGTTATTTATAAGCCTTTTGTAAATTTTTATAAAAGAAGAGTTTTGAAGATATTTTTTGAAAAAAGATAGCTTTCTCAAATTTATAGCCCTAGTTCTCACCATTCATAGGGAAGGATTATGATGCGTGGGCCATTAAGATGGAGACCACATTGAAGGTGCATGCTGTTTGGGATCATGTCCAGTTTGGGTTTTATGAACCTCAAGATGACAAATAAGAACTAGCCCTCACTAATGCAAAGAGGGAACTATGTAAGAAAGAAAAAAATAAGAATGCACAAGAATTGTAGCTTATCCAACATGGAGTGGACTAAGAAGTGTTCCAGAAGATTATGATCACGTCTTCAGAAATACAACATGGTAGACATTGGCAAAAGGCTATAAAGGTATGGCCAAATTTAATATTGTTAAGTTGCAGAATACTAGAAGATATTTTGAAAGTCCGCAGATAAAGGAGATAGAGGACATTAATTCTTTCATGAATTGGGTCATGTCTGTCATAAATAAGTTAAAAATTTATGGTGAATATATTAAAGATCAAATAGTGGTTGAGAAGGTCCTTGGATCTTTGTATACCAAATTTGATGTTGTGGTAGCAGCCATAGAAGAAGCTAAGGATTTGGAAACACTAATAATTGATGAGTTTATGGGATCACTTCTATCACATGAGGCAAGCATAAACAGAAATAAGGATTCCACTTTAGAAAAATATTTCAAAAGGAAGATTTCTATTTAAAGAGAGAGAGGTTGTGGGATAAGTAGATTGAGAGGTAGAGGACAAGGCATAAGATATGGTGGTCAGAGAGATGGCCGAGAAGAGCATGAACATGAAAGTGGAAGAAACAAGAGAAGCCTCAACAATAATCAAAGATTTGAAAAATAAAAGGCGAGATGTTATTATTGCTATAAATTTGGTCACAATGCCTGTGATTGCAAGAAGATGATAGATGATTGTTAGGTCCCTATATTACTAGTGTAGTCCCTTATTTTTGTTAGTGTAGCCCCCTTACTGTTATTGTTGTACCACTGTAGTCTACATATTTTTATTATTGTGCGCCATAAAACCCCACTATTGTTATTGTTGTGCCCTTACATTATTATTGTTAGGTCGGCTAGGACTATATTGTGACCCCATGGTGTCCTATATATAGAAAGGAGGATTTTTCATTTGAATCATCGAAGAATTATTCATTTATGTAATGTAAAGGAGGTTTCCCCTTGAAGTGGTTGATTACTAAGGCTTTGATCTCTCTTTCTTCTATTTTTGGAGCTGGTTTCATAGCATTTGGCACCAGAGATTTGGATTATAGGGTTTTGCTACTTCAAACAAGTCATCGTGGAATTTTCACTATAATGTTTTTTCTACAAAGGTTCAGAAGCTTAAAAAAAATCCTTTGCGAAGAGATCCTGATGAACGTCGTGTAAAAATTTCAGATCTTGGTTCACAATATTTTCAGAGATATTATCTATGGAAGTCAGGGTTTTTGGAGGCTCCTGAATTTCATCTCAAGAGGTGACCTTATGAAAATCGTCATAAATCGCGCTCTAAGCATCGAATTGGAATAATGTATAAAGTGGTTGAAATTCGACGGACTGTAGTTTAATTTTTATCCATTTTAGAGCTAAATGAGGAAACAGTGACACGTGGTGCACCGTACAAGTTCTCTCTACTGAACCAATCCATAATTAGGTTGTTATGGGAGATTAGGCATAACTTTGCCTTGAAGAATCCAAATCAGGTCAGACCAATGGTATTGGAAAGAAGATTCAAAGGGATACTAAAGGACCGAAGATAAAAAACTCAAGGATCAAAAATTCTAGAGATACATTAGTTTCAATATCGAGATCCTCAAAAGAAAGAAAAATGTGAGTATTTTTTTTTTCAAATTGCATAAGTCTTGTTTGAAAAATCAGTATGAGGTGATTCCAAGGGCATATTGAAGCATAGATATCAGTATTGGGTTCTAAAATACCCCTTAAAAATAATTCAACACCAATTAAGTCCTCAGAATACTCTACTATGAATCATGAAGAGGAAAAAGTGAAACATGATATATTAAGGTATTGAGGTCAGATCGCGGTGGAGAATATGATTCGAAGGAACTCAATGATTATTGCAAACAACATGGGATTAGAAGAAAATTTACAACCAAGTACACACCATAGTAGAATGGTGTAGCAAAGAGAAAGCACAAAACCATTATGAATATGTCAAGGATCATGTTGAAAGGAAGAAACTTGTATAATAAGTATTGGGTAGAAGCAGTTGCATGTGTTGTTTATGTGACAAATAGTTCTCCTACAAATAGTGTGATGAAAAAAGTACCAGAAGAAACATGGTCTGGTAAGTATTTTGGAGTATATCATCTCAGATTGTTTGGATGTGTAGCTTATGTATATGTGCCTAAAGAACTAAGAGGCAAATTGGATGTTAAAAGTGAAAAATACAAATTTACTGGTTATAGTGAGTAGTTAAAAGCTTACAAATTGTATAAACCCATCACCAAGAAGACAATAATCATCAGAGATGTGTTCAAATAACAAGCGTCATGGAATGGGACTATAGACAAAAAAATTGATGCACAAGAACCAATGGTGGAAGAATATGATGTAGCAGAGAAGGACAAACAAGAATCAAAAGAGCGGACACCAGCAAGGACTCCAATATTTTCCGAGAAACATGGATCTTCAAGCATATCAACATATCGAGATTCTTCCAGCAATCAATCAGGTTATGAATTAAGAAATGGTAAGAGAAATATGAGAAGTTTGAAATGTATTTATGATGATTTTGATGTTAGTTCAAACTTTTCACTGTTTTCATTCCAACCTTCTTCGCTTGAAGAAGCAATCAAAGATGAAAATTGGGTGCAAGCCATGGATGAATAAATTTAAGCTATTGAAAAGAATGATACATAGGATTTGGCTGATTTTCCAAGAGACAAAAATCTCATTATTGTGAAGTGGTGTTTTTAAAGTACCTACCTACCTTGCCCCATCAGATATCTGCAATTGCTGGTCCTTTTTCCTTGACCAAATTTCCTCTTTTACCTAATTCAATCATCCAGCACGTAAATCAACCAATCAAAACCCCTATGCTACTATACCTAGCCTAAAACATAATTGATCTATCCCTCTTCGTTGCGATCCCTTGGAGAGAGCCCTCTCCTGCCTAGTAGGGATAACTACTTGGCGAGAGCTTGGTCTATGGTTACCTTTGCTGGTCTCTTCTCAGCCTCGGAGATCTGGTGGAGTGATAACAGGTGTAAAAGACAAATTTGAATGAGAAATATAAAATTGACATATTTAAAGCAAGACTTGTAGAAAAATGATTCTCACAACAACCGGGAATAGAATTTGGAGAAACATTTTCTCTGGTAGCGAGATTGGATGCTATAAGAGAATTTATAGCTATATTAGCTCAGAAAAAATGGAAAGTATATCAAATGGATGTGAAATCAACCTTCTTGAATGGAATTCTAGAAGAAGAAATTTATGTGCAACAGTCTCCAGGATATGAAGTTGAAGGTAAATAAGATAAATTTTATAGGTTGAAGAAAGCGCTCTATGGACTGAAGCAAACACCTTGAGATTGGTATATCAGAATCAATATCTACAGGATCAAGAATGAATTTTGCAGAAGCAACATTGAGCTTACCTTGTACACAAAGTTGAACGAGCATGGATAAATTTTGATCTTTTGTTTATATGTTCATGGAATGATTTTTACAAGTGATCTTGAGTTAGATGAATTTAAAGTAGCCATGAAGAAATAATTTAAGATGATAGATCTTGGTCTCATGAAATATTTTCTCGACATAGAAGTTAAGAAATTTGAAAAGGGAATTTTTATTTTCCAAAATAAATATGTTAAATATTTGTTGAAAATATTCAGGATGGATAATTGCAAAATTGTCCCTACACCAATTGCAACGGGTACAAAGTTAAGCAAGGATGATGTAGGATCAAATGTCAATCCAACTCTATTCAAAATATTGGTTGGAAGCCTCATGTATCTCACAGCTACAAGACCAAATATTATGCAAGGAGTGAGTTTGATTTATAGATTTATGGAGACTCTAAAAGACACACATGGAGAACAAGAAAAATAATTATGAGATACATAACATGAAACATATATTATGGAATAATGTGTGCAAGTACAAAAAAGAAGGATTTATTGGATATACAGATAGTGATTTTGTAGGCAGTTTAGATGATAGGAAGAGAACTTATGGTTTAAGAAGACGTGAATAAAAAAAATGAGTGAAAAAGAAATAAGAAATAAGGTGAATCAACTGTCACTGAAAACAAGTTTTATCTGTGCCATTTTTAGAGCCATCTTTGGTTGAGAAAGCCCTGAACATGCAGAGTCACTATTTATTGAGGGAGTCATGAGCCTGCGTCACCACTGAGGTTGTATCCAATTTAACTGTTGCCCGTGATTTGTTAACCATAGAAAAATGTTTTCAATGGTTTTTGGACAAAGCCATACATCAAGTTTTTCGAGAAAATCCACTACCATTTTAAAGAGAGCTCGTCATGTACATATCTTTGTGTGCACGGATGTTTCTTCATTGAGTTAAATCTAGGCCCTAGCTGGTGAGCCACCATTAAGTCATTGTCATTCCACAAAATTGGGCTCCATGGGCAAGTAATTTTAAAGTTCGGAAGAATTTTGTTTGAGGGAGTTTATTTAATTTTTAAAAATGTCCAAGCATTTAATTAAAATACTATTATTTCCTTACCATGTGCAAGGTATTTTATGGGACTATTTTAAATATTAAATAAATAAAGAGGAAAAAGTTGAAAAATATAAATAAAAATAGAGAATACCACGGGATTAAAAGAATGGTTTATTATGGTTTATTTTTACCATGCAGTTGTTAAGGCATGGATTAGCATATTCACATAGTCACTTTGTTATTTTCTCTATTAAAATTTATGAATTTTGGGCCATTAAACTTAGATTGGAAGTATTTTCAAGTCAAGTAGCTTATGAGTTCATGACACAAAATCAAAGGAATGTATCTATAGCTAATAGGAAGGATATATTTATAGCCAATAGGAAGGATGACACAAAGAACCTAATAGTGAAAATTAAATTTGATTATGAGGATGAATTAATATTTCTTTAATAGTGACATGAAAAATCCAAGTATGATAAGGAAGAAAGTGAGTATTGAAAATACATCATAACTACTATAGAAGAGGGAACTAAAAAAATGAGGAAAACTATCAAAATTGTTAAAGCTTTTATAGCAATAGAAGAGGAGATGAAAGAAATCAAAGATATTATTTTTTATCTTTATATAAAGGTTGAAAAAAATTTCAATTAACAATCGTTGAAGCACAAGTCGATGCAAAAGAATAATTCGATGAAGATGACATTGAAGACAAAGAAATATTGAGGAATAACATTAGAGTAAAGTTGAAAAAAAAAAAAAATGCAAAATACAAAGTTTGGAGTAAAAGGAATTTTTTTTTTTTTTTTGTAGAACATATAGTTGAGAACAACTTCCACCAACACACAGAAGTAAAATAGGTTTTTTGAATTAATCCAAGAGTTGTAAGCCTTGATGAGACTTAGACCAGTAGACGATAGTGGACATAATTTAAATATATTGTTGGAATGTTAAAGATTTAACTCCTACTTGTCTTATGCATATTGAATGGTGTTGATAATCATTAAATGTAATTTTTGTGTGAGTTGTTTGGTTGTTAATTAATTGGATTTGAGATAATTAAACCAACTAAAATAGTTCCCAAGTTTAGTGTTTTGTTGAGATTTTTTCTAACTAAGTGATTGTGTGGTTAAGATAGAATTTATATATTCAACCAATAATTGATGTATTTATATGTGTGTCTAATGTAATGTAAAGTAAGTTTTTGGTGTGCAATTAGTTTCAAAATTTGGTATTAGAGTTAACTCCTTTAATAGAGGGCTCGATATCTTTGAGAGATATGTGAGATTAATTAACTACAAGAGGTGATTAACATTAGGTGTAGTAGTGTGAAAATATATTATTTAGTGATTTTTTCGTGTGTATGGATGTGACCACTACTTGTGGCAATGCTTATTTTAAAATGATCACTAAGTGCAGTCATTGCTCTAATGTGTGGGTTTTTTTTGAGATCACATTATGTGTTCATGTAGCATAAGAATAGTCAATTATGATTTCCGGTAGCCAAAAGGAAGCGTATTGAAATCTGGAGTTACTCTTTCACATTGAGGAACGTCCTGACCAATTTTTCATTTGACTCTCTTAATGGAAGAAAATTTGAAGTTTTTGCTTATATGCACCAGTTGAAAATGAGTGAAGTATTATGCATTTTCATTACATGATAATGTCACTATAAAAACACCTAGAACAAGTTGGATATAATCTTTTGCAACAATTAAAAACATTCAAACTGTGACAATTAGGTGACTAACAAGGGAAGTGTTGAAGATGTTCCCATACTTTTGTGTTGTTTGGTTTTTCTCATCACTTACCTCTCCTTGGATGGAAAAAAATCATATCCGCTTGGGAAGCAACTCCATGCTATCATGTTATGGCATCCACAAATTTACGCTTTGGCTTCTATTTGGATTCTCTTTGTGTTTTCTACTATGCTGGTTTGACTGCAAATTGTATGGAAGCCATCACCTACATTATGTAGGCTAAACCAAATATACCATGCATTGTTAGCTTGATCCTCGACATCCTTGCGTTAATCCCAAATACTCTCTACATGAGAAATAACAACAACAATTGTCTTTTCATTAGATCACAACTACTTAGTACATTCCCATAAGACTCTTTTGAAATCCTTGTTTCACCATGTTGTTTATGTAGTCCATTAGATTATAAAGTGGAAAAGATTCTGTTGTGTTATACAGCAACCCCCCATTTATTTTAATACATGGGACCCTTTCAAAATAAATAGGAAATTTAATTTTATCTTTAAAACAAAGAAACTTTAGGAAATAAAGTTTTCTTTTAGTTTTTCCTCTTTATTCCTTAGTGCGCATCGCAAACCACATAGCTTACAACTAAAAAGACTTGAAATCATTAAACCATGTGGGCTGCGAAACACACTAAGACTTTTTCCGAAGTTATGTTTTAAACTTACAAAAAATCCAATCACTGTTATATTCTCATTATTGCATCGCACCTCATTTAAAAAACGATCAACTTATAAATAAATTCGATATAAGTTGCGATTACTTGGAATCGACGAGGAAAAAAAGAAATAAACATAAAGCTCTAAAATCCCATAAAGCACGACCGCTTGACTTCTTGAATGTGCAATTCGCATTTCACACAATTTAACCAAAAGCAAATATGTTTACCGCATAAGAATTGCGATGTGCGATTTGCGTAGATCACATTTCGCAGAATTTATGGGTAAACGTCATAAGCGGTAAAATTTATATGATGCGATATGCAAATGAATGACATTTAATTACTCAAGCATGCTAAATTAATTATTTCATATCAAACCGAAATCCGAGATCTAACGACTTAAGTTGATTGATAGCTCTTTCGTGCGAAGGTGTAAAATATTTGATTTTGAAATGATTATCGATGATTAATATCGTATTTGATAGATTCATATCTATTTTTTCATGTATGAAATAAATTAATGATGGATTCTTCTCTTTGTTCAATATATTTCTAATGATCACTCTGTATACTTGAAATCAGGAAACCAACCAACAAAACGAAGAAAATAGAGACGAAGAAGAAAGGTAAAGAAATTGATCAAACGCCGTCTACTGAAGACTCAAACATGTTTCCCTTATTTTCAGACACCACCTGCAATGAGAAATGCAGTAGTTTGTCATGGGAGGCTATATATTATTTTTTTGAAAATGAAAAGCCAATAGTGATAGATAAAGTTTATTCAACAGAATTATCTGTTTCTTCAGACCTGACTGATTTTGACATTGCATGTTCATTCATCCACAAGGTAGCCATAGGGCCAAAAGTTCTCCCTTACACATATATGGTTAAGTGGGAAATTAACCACTTAAACATAAAAGGAAGAACTTTTAAGAATTCAAGAAGTGAGAATATCGGTTCTTTCAGGGCAAAAGATTTAAAAGCAATGTACCACTTACTAGACGCATAACAAAACTATGACAAGGATTTTCTGCAAAGCTTTAGAGAAGAGCATACATACCTTATGAAAGTCATAAAAGAATGGGAGGAAGACCAGGGAAAGCTGAAGTGAGATAAAATCAGTACATACTCAATTTCCCAACTTCATTACCCTTATTGCTATGCTGCCAATATGTTGTGTAGATTGTTTTGAAAACCTGATACCACTAGGTTTTCAGTAGATTGGGTTTCATTGATTGATACAATCATCAATTCCTTAATTATGAATTGGAAAAATATCCTATTTGACATTTTAGCCAAACACATCATAGAATATAGGATTAAAAGGAGTATTTCATCTAGAGAATTACCTCCCTTTTATTTATCTGCCTATGTCATGGATGCAATCTGATTTTCTTCTATTTTTCCTACCATGGGATGGAAATGGACAACCTAAGACCCTACCCCAATCCAAATTTACCATAGAGCCCTTTGGGATTCATAATTCCATCTGATTTTTTATAAAATTTGTCATAGACATGTTGCCTATGCACCAGATGATATTCAATAGGAAATACCCTAGGGTTTCTGAAGAGGCTAGTGCAGCTATCCTTTCTGTGGCTAGGTGGTTTGCAGAGGACAATTTTACATATGTCAGTGTTTGGGAGTTATGCTTCTCCCCAAGTCCTACCATATTATGTTCCTAATAATTCACTTGCAAGAGAGATAGCCTACCATCTTGTTAATGGTATTACTAAACAATTGAAAGATGCTAAAAAGGTCGTTTGGCCTAATTTCTCTTTATAGTGTGGTACTTTTTCCCTTTTTGATATTGGCCATACCTATAAGGAGTTTTATAAGGTTAATCTATTGAATTTGGAAGTAATGTTGATCCAAAATGGATTCAGTTTTGCCTCCAAATCAAAGTATTCAAATGTAGTTGAAAAGGGAATCAAGTTGTAGTGCTCGTCGACAACTTTCCAATGGTGTGAACTGTTGTGTAACCAGCTCCAAAAATAGAAGAAAAAAGATATCAACGCCTTAGAAATAAGCCACTTCGAGGGGGCAACCTCTAATACATTACATAAATGAACAATTCTTGGATGATACAATTTACAAAACCTCCTTTCTATATATAGGAGTCCATGGGGCCATAATGTAATCCTAGTCGACCTAACAATAATAATTTAAGGGCACAATAATAACAAAATGGGGGTTACAAGGGTACAATAATAACAATAAGGGGGTTACACTAACAACAATAAGGGACTATACTAGTAATATAGGGACCTAACATGCCCCTCCTTCAAAAAAGTGTTGTCCTCAATGCTTGAGTAGCTCTGGGTGCTTCTGTATAAAATTCTCATCCTCCCATGTAGAATCTTCAGTGGGTAAGTTCTTCCACTTGATGAGATACTCTGAAATTGATCAATTCCGTAGTTGTCGAGTTCTTGTTTCCGTGACCACTTCAGGTTCCAATATGATTTTTCCTTCCTCATCAAGTTCTGGCAATATTGTTTGAACTGGAAGATTTTCACCTATAACCTTCTTTAAGCACGAAACATGGAAAACTAGATGTACTCACGAAGAAGCAGGAAGCTCCAATTTGTATGCCATAGTACCAATCTTTTGCAACACCTTGTAAGGACCATAGTACTTTGGCGATAATTTATTATCCTTCTTAGCTTGCTTGAGGGACATTTGTTTATATGGTTGTAACCGTAAAAATACCCAATCTCCTATATCAAAACTTCTCTCGCTGCGATGTTGATCTGCCTGTTGTTTCATTCGATTTTGTGCCAAATTCAGGTTATCCTTTAAGAGTTGGAGAACTTCTTGCTGATGCTCGATGTGATCTTCCACTGCTTGAACCTTCAAATTTTCCCTTAAATATGATGTGATCAAAGGTGGATGATATCCATAAAGTGCCATAAATGGGGTCATTTTTGCTGTAGTATGGAAGGAAGTGTTATACCACCATTCAGCGAGAGGTAACCACTTGACCCATTGTGTTTGTTTATCAGATACAAAACAACGAAGATATCCTTCCAAACATTGATTTACTATCTCAGT
Source organism: Pinus albicaulis (assembly GCA_034641835.2). Lineage (NCBI taxonomy): Eukaryota > Viridiplantae > Streptophyta > Pinopsida > Pinales > Pinaceae > Pinus > Pinus albicaulis. The sequence continues at coordinate 16,750,188 of CM076573.1, forward strand.
TTGACCATCAGATTGAGGATGATAAGATGAGCTATGAGCTAATTGAGTACCCAAACAAGAAAATAACTCCGTCCAAAAATTTCCCGTAAAATGGGATCTCTGTCGCTCACAATAACCCTTGGGATTCCATGTAGCTTTTGAATTCTATCCACAAATGTAGTAGCAACTGTACTTGCTTTAAATGGATGAGATAATGCACAAAAGTGTGCATACTTGGTAAGTCTATCAACTACCACCATGATGACATTATTGCCTTTGGACTTCGGTAAACCTGTGATAAAATCCATTGAAATCTCCTCCCAACGTTGACTTGGAATGGATAAATGTTGTAGAAGTCCCGGGGTCTTAATTGTCTCCACTTTATTCTGCTGGCAAACCAAACATTCCGCCACAAACTTTTGAATATCAGATTTAAGGCCATCCCAAAAAAAAATCTTTCTTCACCCTGTGGTAAGTTTTTAAAAATCCTGAGTGTCCTCCTAAAGGAGAAGTGTGCAATTCCAGAAGAATATTTTGTTTTAGTTGGGAATTCTTACAAAGATATAAGCGATCTTTGTACCATAAGGAATCATTTTTCCAACTAAATGTACCAGATGTACTAGGATCTTGCTGCAACTTTTGAATGAGTGTCCATACATCTTTGTCCTTCTTCCATTCATCTCTTGCTTCGGTTATCCAATCTGGTTGGATAATAGAATGGCACAAAGCAATGCTTCCACCTCTTCATTCTTTCTTGAGAGTGCATCTGCAACAACATTAAGCTTTCCTTTTTTGTAGATTATTTCAAAGTCATAACCCAACATCTTTGTGACCCATTTTTGCTGCTCTTCCGAAGATAGTCTTTGTTCCAAAAAGTGTTTAAGACTATCATGATCAATTTTTACCTTGAAGTGTCTTCCCATTAGGTAAGTTCTCCATTTCTTTAGTGCATGCAACATTGCTAACATTTCCTTCTCATAAATAGGTTTCTGTAAATACTTTCCTTTGATTGGATGACTTTCAAAAGCAATGGGTCTTCCTTCCTGCATTAAAAAAACACCAATTCCATTTCTTGAGGCATCACATTCCACAATAAAGGTTTTTGTGAAGTCCGGCGTAGCTAAGACAGGCGCTAGGCACATTGCCTCTTTAAGATGTTCAAAGGCCTTAGTTGCTTCAGGAGTCCATGAAAATGCATCTTTCTTCAATAATGTTGTTAGAGGTGCCGCTATTCTCCCATAATTCTTAACAAACTTGCGATAATAGCCTGTTAACCCGAGAAATCCTCGCAACTGCTTTATTGTCTTGGGGACTTTCCATTCCTTAATGGCTTTAATTTTGTTAGGGTCTACTTTAACACCTCGTGAGATATAATATGACCCAGATATTCCACCTCTTGTACTCCAAAGAAACATTTGGATGTTTTTGCATATAATTGTTTCTCCTGCAATAGTTTGAGCACCCTATCAACATGTTCAACATGATCCTTCCAAGACCTGCTGTAGATTAGTATATCATCAAAAAATACTAGCAAAAATTTTCTAAGGAAGGGTTTGAAAATGGAATTCATCAACCCTTGAAATGTAGAAGGTGCATTGGTAAGGCCAAAAGGCATGACCAAAAATTCACAATGACCCTCATGAGTTCGAAATGTTGTTTTTGGAATATCTTCAGTCTTCATTCTAATTTGATGATATCCTGAACGAAGATCCAACTTGGCAAAATAAATTGCTCCATGTAATTCATCCAATAATTCATCAATCACAGGAATGGGAAATTTATCTTTAATGGTGAGCTTATTGAGCTCCCTATAATCCGTACACATTCGCCATGATCCATCCTTCTTGTGTACCAATACTACAGGAGCAGAGAAAGAACTTTGACTAGGTTGAATTATACCCGCCTCTAACATTTCTGCAATCATACGTTCAATTTCGCTCTTTGGAAGTAAGGATATCTATAAGGCCTGATGTTTGGAGGAACACTTCCTGGAATCAAATGAATAGCATGATCATGATCACGAATAGGTGGGAGTCCTTTGGGAGTTTCAAACACCTTGGAATGATTGTCCAAGACTTGTTGGAGATCTGCAGAAATAGATGATTTTGATGTCGGAACTTCTAGTGAGCATAATTGTACAATTACGCCTCGTTGTTCTTTCTTTAGAAGCGTTGTCATGACATTAGAGCTTATTATCCTTCCTGGCTTCCCTTCAATACCCCGTAATTCGACTTCCTTTCCTTCTGAAAAAAATTTCAAGAAAAGTTCTTGAAAATTAAAAGCTACCGTCCCCAAAGATTGTAACCATTGTACTCCTAGTACAACATCACCACCTCCCATAGGAATGGCAAGCATTGGACTAGTCAATACATATTCCCCCATGGTTAGCTTGATATTATGGCATTTTCCAGAGCAATTTATAGTTCTTCCATTTGCAACCATCACTTGACATTCTGGTGCTGGGTATAGGAAACAATTTAATTCCTTGGCTACCTTACAATGAATAAAATTATGGGTGCTACCTGAATCAATCAACACTATTACCTTTTTCTTCTTGATTTGTCCTTTTATCTTGAGAGTTTGAGGAGTGGTAATTCCCGCTAGTGCATTACATGATATGGTCGGATTCATTTCTTCCTCTTCTGGGGCTAGTTCCTGGTGTATATCCTCTTCTTGTTCATTTTCTTCTTCCTCTTCACAATCTATGTAAAATAATTTCTTCTCAGCACACTTATGACCTTTAGTGTATTTTCTATCACAACCGTAGCAAAGCCCTTTTGCTCTTTTTTCTTCCAATTGTTGTGGTGTCAACCTTGTAGGTTGTGGAAATCTAGGCGTAGCAACACTTCCTTCTTTATAGAATTGAGTGGTAGGCTTCCTTGTCGCCATAATTTTACATTCAACTTTTCTTGCCAACCCGAATGCCTTCTCCAATGAATCAGGTCCCAAAACACGAACTTCATGTTGGATGTTATCCTTTAGAGTACCTATGAAGAGATCAATCCTATGTTCCTCTGGAATATCAGTTACCCTTATATTCAATTTTTGGAAGTCCTCAATGTGCTGCCCCACTAAACCCTTTTGTTTGAGATTTATCAACTGGCTAAAGAAGGTGTTTCTCTTTGTATCCTCATAATGTGCTATCATTTCCTCCGTAAAAATTGACCAAGTGACAATTTTTTTACGGGAGCAAAGCCATCGATACCATACAAATGTATTTTGTTCTAAATGCAAAGTTGCAATGCGTACCTTTTGTGTGTTTTACACATTATGGAGATCAAAATATTGCTCCATCTGTAGTATCCATGTTACAGGATCCTTTCCATCAAACTTCCTCATATCCATTTTTGGAATATGGTGGTTCTTCCCGTCAACATTAGAATTTATGAAATCACAATTAACATTTATTTTGTTCTCATCATGAGGTTCTTCTACTATCTTTTCACCATTAGGAAACCTTTCTTGTATCAACTTTGTCAAATCTTCGATGTTTGATTTTAGATCATCCATCTTAGCTTCCATGCCAGCTTCCATTCCATCCATCTTAGCTTCCACGCCGTCCATCTTAGCTTCCACGCCATCCATCTTAGCTTCCACGCCTTTCTTCAAACCGTCCATCTTCACTTCCACGCCATCCATCTTAGCTTCCATGCCTTTCTTCAAACCATCCATCTTCACTTCCACGCCTTTCTTCAAAACTTCCATTTCTTTTTTTGTTGCTCTTTGCGAGAGTGAAATTTGTTGCACTTGCTCTTGTAATTTTGATAGATCATGTTGCAATTCTTCATCTTCATGAGTCATGGTAGAGCCTTCTGAAGGCTTAATGGGTGTTGAATTATTTTTAGGTGCCATTTTAGAATCCAATATTGATACCTATTCTAAAATATTCCCTTGGAATCAATTCAACTTGATTCTTCAAACAAGACTTATGCAATTCGGAAAAAAATACACACCTTTTACTTGCTTTGAGGAGCTCGATATTGAAATTGAATTATCTCTATAATTTAAAATCTTCAATATCTGAAATTTAGCCCTGTAGTAGCCCTCTGAAGCTTCTTTCAAATGCTACAGGTCTGATCTAATTTGGATTCCCCAAGACAAAGTTGTGTCCAATCTCCCACAATGACCTAATTTTGGACTGGTTCAGTAGAGCAAACTTGTAGGACTTGCCACGTGTCACTGTTTCGTCCTTTGTTTCTGAAATTGATAGCCACGAAACTAAAGTCCGTGTGCTTGTGACCACTTTTTACGGCACTCAAATCCACTTCCCAGAGAGAGAGTTATTGAAATTTTCCCACGATCACCTCTTTGAGATGAAATTCAGGAGCCTGAAAAAGCACTACCTTCCACAGATCATATCTCCAAAAATATTGCGAACCAAGCTCTGAAATTTTTTGACGACTTTCCTTAGGATTTCAGCTTCGCACCATATGAATTTCAGATTCTGAACCTTCGTAGAAACAAAGTTATAGCGAAACTTCCACGATGACCTTTTTAGGAGCTTGACAAAATACCTAAATTCCACAGATGATATCTAAGCAAATATTGCGAACCAAGCTCTGAAATTTTTAGAAAATCTTCCTCAGGATTTTAGCTTCACACCCTAAAAATTTCAGCTTCTGAAACTTCGTAGAAAAAAAGTTATAGCGAAAATGCCACGATGACCTGTTTGGAGCAGCGAAACCCTAGAATCCAAAGCTCTGATACCAAATGTTGTGTAACCAGCTCCAAAAATAGAAGAAAAAGATATCAACGCCTTAGAAATAAGCCACTTCGAGGGGGAAACCTCCAATACATTACATAAATGAACAATTCTTGGATGATACAATTTACAAACCCTCCTTTCTATATATAGGAGTCCATGTGGCCATAATGTAATCCTAGTGGGCCACAATGTAATCCTAGCCGACCTAACAATAATAATTTAAGGGCACAATAATAACAAAATGGGGGTTACAAGGGTACAATAATAACAATAAGGGGGTTACACTAACAATAATAAGGGACTATACTAGTAATTTAGGGACCTAACATGAACGGTGTGTGAAACCGACTTTGTATGAGGAAGTTGTGGCAAGTCAAAGTTTCAGGGCAAAGTAGGGAAAAATGGAAAAATTCAAAGTCAAAAAGTCAACGAACAAAGTCAAAGTCAAACAGTGTGATGTCAGCAGGACATGTGTCATCCTGGGAATACGCCATTTTTCAGGCTAATGTCATCGAGCTCAATGACGTGTCGAGATATGATTGATTGATATGGGCCAATCCAGAGTTGACACATGGGAGCTCAGATTTTTTCCCAGTTTGACCTTGTTTGCAAAATTATGGAGGCTAGGGAGGATCGAACCCCTGACCTCCCGAATTGCTAAGTTTTCATTAGAGTCCACACACCGGTTGGGTCAATGCTTCAATTGGCTTTTGAATCAAAGGTATTATATTAAATATATGACGGCATATGTATTGGCATTAAACCATAGGATAAACCTTATTTAAGGTTTATGTAATGGATAAATGACATCGCATATATTAAATGCATGACCGCCGGAGCTATATAAATGTAACTGCCGCATATATATGATACTATATAAATCATATATGGGATGTGCCAGAACCATAGTCGCCGTATATATATATATATATATATATATGCAACCAAACCTTAATGTAAAATCCACCACATATACATTTTAATGTATGTACATTCTAACAAACGGATGGGTTGATAAACCTTATCCTAAGGTTTTTAATATGAGATTACTATCTATGGTTGCAAAGTGCGGAGGTTCGACAGAGAGGTCGGGCAGAGGTTTGAACCGTCGACCCTCCAAAATTATATATGCCAATGCCTTCACACAAGAGTGCAGACCATTTGCGCTACAGATCAAACTTGTTAAGTCGATCAATCCGACTCTTATTTAATTATGCAGGTGCCGAATGCTGCCAAACTAGCGTAGAATTTCCAGAAGCGGTTTTAATTGCAGAGAGGTAGTTTTGCAGGAAGGCATAGTGGTTTTTGACTTTCCAGGGGGTCTGGAAGTCACTGTGGCCAAACATAGGCAAATGGGTACTCATTTTGACCAGAATTCTGAGCCGGTCATCATGGTAAGGTCTATTTCATCATTTGAGTCTCACTTTTTGAGCTCATGTTTGTAAAGCATTTGAAGACATAATATAAAGGTCAGCACTGGAAGTTAAAGGACCAGGAGACGTAGTCAGGAAGTCTGGTGAATTCCTTATTAAATTTTTCCGTGTTGATATGTTTAAAATGTGTTTTTAATGGCTTATGTAGTTTATGTTAATTGCAATCTTTTCGATCTATTGCATAATATAACATAAGCAGGTTCACATAGATGCCAATAATTCCTTTTGCATAATTTCGGATCAAGTGGTATTGGAGCATCAGGTTAAATTTGTAAAGGTTTGACAGTGTCATGTGAAGATTGAATGCTTACTACGTCAAAGTCCAAGCGAGGTGAAGGAGAACTTGTTGAAGCAAATCTAGAGATTGGAAAGGTGTTTTCGCAAAAGAAGATGACAAAAGAAAACGTGTTGGGAATAGAGGCTCAGTTCTTGGACAACTTCATGACAATACATGCGATGGTAGAAGATATGTATAAAGAGTTTAAAAAGAGCAACGGTGAAGGCACTTCATCACCTAAAGCAGACAAAGAAACAGGTGAAAAACGTCTTTCGTTATTTCCACCAACTCCTCCATCACCACCACCACCATCATCATCATCATCTTCTTCTCATAAATCTAGTTCTTCTAAAAAGAAGAAGAGTAAGAAATCCTCTTTGATTAAATTAAATATAAAATTTTATTTTTCAATTTATGATGGTGAACTTAATGCTGAAAAAATTGATAATTGGATAAGAAAAATTGAAGTTTATAGCAGGGTACAGAAAGTTGTGTCAGAAAGAAAGAAGATCCAGCTTGGCTGCCTTTGTCTTGGAGGAACTGCACTTGTATGGTGGGAAGGTAAGACAAAAGCAGATCTTCAGAAACATGGTAAAACAATTTTGAGATGGAATGAATTTGTTTTTGCTATTAAAAAGAAATTTTATCCTTTGGCTTATATGCAACAAGCTATGATGAGTTGGAAGACAATGTGTCAGTTAAAGGGTCAAAGTGTGAAAATTTATACTCAGGAGTTTCGTAAAAGAGCTTTGACACTAGGCATATCATTGGACTCACCATAAACATTATTGAAATAAATTGGTGGCCTACATAGTTATTTGAGGCACACCATACTGATGTTAAATCCAACTAGCTTAGATGATGTATCAATTCAAGCAACACATCTAGAAGCTAGGGGTAAAAATGTATCTCATGATGTTGTAAAGTCATCTAAATCTATTGAATTCAGGAATAAAGAAAAGAAGAAACAAAAATGGAAGGAAAGGAAAGTGAACACTGTAAAGAAAGAAAAGCCTACATGCACTCATTGTAAGAAAGAAGGACACGATGAGGCACGTTGCTGGGCACTGCATCTAGAATTGAAACCTAAGAAGTTTGGAAGTAAAGAGCAAAAGAATGTTGTTGCTATGCAAAAGGACTTGGGATCAGATTCAAGAGACGAAACAACAATTACAGCTATAGGTATAAAAGGTAAAAATTCTCAAGCATATACAAGTACTTCTTCGCATTCTGTTGATAATGAAACTAATGAGAGGAAAATAAATGAGCTATTCCATATTAGAGTCGTTTCCAAGCATACTAAAATTGATAGTGGCTCTCGAGTTAATTTAATTGCTGAACCGGTTATAAAGAAATTGGGAATTGAAACTAAACCTCATAAAAAGCCATACCCATTGGGTTGAGTCTATGATACAACTAAACTACAAGTTACGAAACAATGCAAACTGCGTTTTGCAATTGCATCAGAGTTTGTAGATGAGGTTGAATTAGATATAGTCCCATTGGATATATGTGGAATTGTACTAGGGAGTCCATACTTGTATGATAGAGATGTTGTCTTCTATCGAAAGGCGAATAAGTATCAACTCACTAAGGATGGAATCAAATATGTATTAAGAGCTCATAAACTCAAAGATAACTACACTCTCATAAATTCAGGAAAGGTGAAAAGAATTATAAATTCAAGTAAACAATTTTTAATTATGATTGTAAAAGCAAAGGATCCTGATAAATCTGATGCTTTTCAAGGCTGTAATCCTAAACAGAAAGCAGATTTAGTTAAAGTTGTTTCTGATTATGATATTCTATTTCAAGAGCCTAAGGGGCTTCCTCCCAAGCGACAGATATAACATGAGATTTATTTGCAGCTATATTCTCCTCTTCCTAACATTGGAATCTACAGGTTATCAGCTCTAGAGAATGCAGAGATAAAGAAGCAGGTATAACAATTGCTCGATCAAGGGTTTATTCAACCAAGAACTTCACCATGCGGATCGCCTATTGTGTTGGTATGAAAGAAGTATGGTTCGTGGAGAATGTGCATTGATTTCCAAGCATTAAATAAAGTAACAATAAAGAATCGTTACCCTCTTCCTTGTATCAACGATTTATTAGATCAGTTGAAAGATGTAGTTTACTTCCCTAAGTTAGATTTGCGAAGCGGCTACCATCAGATCAGAGTTTTAGAACAAGATGCATGGAAGACTGCTTTCAAAAAAAAGCAAGGACTATATGAATGGATGGTTATGCCTTTCGGCTTGACCAATGCTCCAGCTACATTCATGCGAGTCATGAATGGTGTTTTTAAACCATTTATAGATGATTTTTTAATATTCTACTTAGATGATATTCTTGTTTTGAGTAAGACATGGGATGAGCATGTAAAGCAGGTTTTAGATGTTTTAAAAAGAGAAAATCTCTATGTAAAACTGACCAAATGTGAAATTGGAAAGACATCTTTAAATTATTTGGGTTATATTGTAGGGGGTGGTGAATTGAAGATAGATCCCTCTATGGTCGAAGTCGTTGTAAATTGGCCTAAGCCCAATACTGCTACAGAAGTTAGAAGTTTCTTAGGGGCAGCAAAATATTGGAGAAAGTTTATTTCTAACTTTTCTTTGATTGCAGCTCCTCTACATGCTTTGACAAGTGTGAAACAAGTGTTTCAGTGGGGAGGCAAACAGAAAAAAGCCTTCAACACATTGAAAGAAATGATCAGTACAGCACCAGTACTGGCACTGCCAGATCTTCAGCATCCATTTGAGATTGAGACAAATGAAGGTGAATATGCCATGGGGGCAGTGTTGATGCAGCACATAAAGCCCATATGCTTTCATTCAGAGACATTCAAATCAACAATAATTAACTATTCTACATACGATAAAGAATTATATGCATTAGTATAGAGTGTTAAAAAGTGGAAACATTACATAATGGGAAAAGAAACAATCATACATACAGATCATAAACCACTACAATATTTACACTCACAAACTAAATTGCAGCAATCAAGACACTATCGTTGGATGGGTTTCTTACAACAATTTCATCTTGTAATCAGATATAAGAAAGGCATACATAATAAGGTTGCAGACATGTTATCAAGACCAATCATAAATGCATCCACAATACTTAAGCATAATTCAGTAATGCACGAAAGCTATATTGAAAAATATGCTCAAGACACAGATTTTAAGGATGTATATGAAACTTTAAGTCATGGAAAGCAAGTAGAAGAATTTTATTATTTCATAAAGGAAAAACTCTTATATCATTTGGGAAAGTTATGCATTCCACAAAATGAAAGAGTTAATTTGATTCGAGAAGCACATACTTCTTTAATTTCAGGTCACTTTGGTGTAATTAAAACAATTGCACAATTACAAAGATTCTGTTATTGGCCACGAATGAATGAAACAGTTTCAAGATATATTAAAGGATGTATTATTTGTGCTACAAGAAAGCCAAGTAATAGAAAATTAGGCTTGTACAATTCACTTCCAATTCCTTCTCGTCCTTGGGAAAGTTTATCCATGGATTTTGTCGGGGGATTGCCAATGTCTAGAAAAGGGCATGATTATTTGTATGTAGTTAAGGATAGGTTTAGTAAGATGTGCATTTTGACTCCATGTACTAAAAAGGTCACAGCTGAACAAACAACAAAGTTGTTCTTCCAAAATGTATGGGTTCACTTTAGGTTACCCACTTCTACTGTATCTGATCGAGATTCTCAATTTGTTGGGAACTTTTGGTCAAGTTTATGGGAACTCATGGACACCAAGTTAAAGAAGAGCATGGCATTTCATCCGCAAACAGATGGCTAGACAGAAGTGGTCAACAGTACAGTGGTACAGTTGCTTCGAGGTTATTGCAGCAAGCATCCCAAGCTTTGGGATGAACATTTGTGTTATGTACAACATGTTTACAACCATGCAAAACATTCATCTACTCAGAGATCTCCATTTGAGACTTGTTTTGGTTTTGAACCAAAGTCTCCCTTGGATTTTGTCTTTGGTAAAGATATAGAATTTGATGGACACATCGATGTGGACAAAGCAACCAAGTTCATTGAACAGATCCATGAAATTCACTAGGTAGTACAGGAACAACTGGAAAAGAGCCAAGAAAAGTATAAGGAGAGGCACGATAAGCATCGAGTTGAGCATAGTTTTCAAGTTGGTGATCAAGTCTGGTTGTACATCAACAAAGAAAGAATTCAAGGGGAAGGTAAAAAGTTAAAACCAATTAGATATGGTCCTTTCAAAATTCTTGAAAAAATTGGTGAGATGCTTTCCGCCTTGATCTACCAGCTTATATGCAGATCTATTCCATTGTAAATGTGGAAAATTTGTGATTGTATGAATTTTCAATGATTGAAGATCCAGAAGAGAAAATTCAGGTACCTTCCATAAAAGATTTTTCACTAGAGTATCTCAACGAATTGCAGGAGGACATAATTCTCGACAGGAGGGTAAGGACTTCACGACGGGGAGAAGTTGATATCTTCGAGTTGGACTTAAAGGTACAAATCCAAGTAAAGCACGATGGATAGAAATTGGAAAAGTGAAGGAAACATATCCTCACTTACTCGACAGCTAAAACCAACTTTTGGTGGTCCAAAATCTTTCCAGTGGGGAGGAGTGATCCAAAATGGATTCAGTTTTGCCTCCAAATCAAAGTCTTCAAAAGCAGTTGAAAATGGAATTAAGTTGAAGTGCTCATCGACAACTTTCCAACGGTGCGAACGACGCATGAAACCGACTTCGTATGAGGAAGTTGTGGCAAGTCAAAGTTTCAGGGAAAAGTAGGGAAAAATGGAAAAAGTCAAATTCAAACAGTCAACGGTCAAAGTCAAAATCAAATAGTGTGATGTCAATAGGACATGTGTCATCTCGAGAATGTACCATTTGTTTAGGCTGATGTCATCGAGCTTAGTGACGTGTCGAGATATGATTGATTGATATGGGCCAATTCAGAGCTGACACGTGGCAGCTTGGTTTTTTGCCCAGTTTGACCTTGTTTGCAAAATTATGGAGGCCAGGGAGGATCGAACCCTTGACCTCCCGAATTGCTATGTTTCATTAGAGTCCACACACCGGTTGGGTCAACGCTTCAATTAGATTTTGAATCAAAGGTATTATATTAAATATATGATGGCATATGTATTGGCATTAAACCATAGGATAGACCTTATTTAGGGTTTATGTAACGGATAAATGACATCACATATATTAAAAGCGTGACCGTCGGAGCTATATAAATGTAACTGTCGCATATATATGATACTATATAAATCATATATGGGATATGCCGGAACCATAGTTGCCGTGTATATATATTTCAATATATATATATATATATATTCATATATATGCAACCGAACCTTAATGTAAAAGCCACCACATATAAATTTTAATGTATGTACATTGTAACAAACAGACAGGTTGATAAACCTCATCCTAAGGTTTTTAATACAACATTACTATCTATGGTTGTAAAGTGCAGAGGTTTGATGGAGAGGTCGAGCGGAGGTTTGAACCGCCGACCCTCGAAAAGTATATATGCTAATTCCTTCACACAAGAGCGCAGACCATTTTCACTACAGATCAGACTTGTTAAGTCCATCAATCCAACTCTTAGTTAACTATGCAGGTGCCGAATGCAACCAAACCAGCGCAGAATTTCCAGAAGTGGTTTTCATTGTAGAGAGGCAGTTTTACAGGAAGGCATAGTGATTTTTGACTTTCCAGGGGGTCTGGAAATCACTGTGGCCAAACATAGGCAAATGGGTACTCATTTTGACTGGAATTCTGAGCCGGTCATCATGGTGAGGTCTATTTCATCATTTGAGTCTCACTTTTTGAGCTCATGTTTGTAAAGCATTTGAAGACATAATATAAAGGTCAGCACTGGAAGCTAAAGGACCAGGAGACGTAGCTAGGAATTTTGGTGAAATCCTTATTAAATTTTTCCATGTTGATATGTTTAAAATGTGTTTTTGATGGCTTATGTTGTTTATGTTAATTGCAATATTTTCAATCTATTGCATAATATAACATAATAAAGTTCACATAGATGTCAATAATTCATTTTTCATAATTTAGGATCAAATGCCAAAGAGGCTATATGATCCAAATGATGTAATTAAAAATTAAATCACAGAGCTCAAAATGAAGCCTTTTGTAAAGGAAATAGATGGATTTGATGATCTCTTCCAAGGCATGGAAATTTTTTCAGATATAATTAAGTTTGCATCCACTCAAATTAGCCAAGATGATTTGGAATCCTTCCAAATATACATAAATAAGAGACTAGAGAGAGTTCTTCTCAATTTGTTAACTATTGAAGATATCAACAGACCTACTCCAAGTATTGGCTTGGATAATGAAAAAAATACATATCTGTGGATGAATCGGTTCAATCAGAGCATCAATCTCACAATTTGGATCATTCTAAAAATTAATCCAAATATAGAAAGGATAGCCTAGAGAAGATAATTGATTAGGTAATCCAAGAGATAGAGATGCAGGAAATCAGAGAAGGTAACGGAACAGAGTCAACTTCTCAAGAAGTTCAGCACAATCATGACACACTTGATCAGTCATAAAAGTCCAAAACGAAGAATATGAGTAATGAATGGGATGAGTTTTTTGAAGCAATTAAAACTCCTAAAACCAATCCCAATGCTGATCAATTAACTCGTTTTCAGACACCTGAAAATTCCCAGAAGATAGTGGAAACTGTTAATCCACTACAACAAGTTCCAGAGACTCATGATCGAGAGATCATACCGGCCTACCCAATAGAACAAATAGTTTTACAAGTTGAGGAAATTTCGTCACTGGATATATTATACAGTCCTAGTTATAAGGCTATAGTCAAGAGGAATAAAAGGAGAGGAACTGATGAAACAGTCTCAAACCTCACAAGTGAATCTGTTGAAGTTTTGTGGAAAGATTCCTTGTCTGATCCTACTAAACATTTAATTAAATTTTCATAGTATGGAGGGGCATATGCTACTTCCACTGTTGATAGAGCTACTGAGGTTAAAATTTTGCTGAAGTAGAAGGAAGACAAAATACAAAAACTAGAGAGACTGTTAGATCAAGAAAGATACAATTCGAGCGACCAAATGAAATCAAAGATGGCCCAATTTCAAAAGGATTTTGAAAAGCTTAAATTACAGCATCAAGAAGAGATCACTGAGAAACAAGCACAACTGGAAGCAGCAACAACCATATTATAAAGCCAACCGCAATTAGAGAAATTCATCAAAGAAGCATTGGATGTAAATACTAAGTTAAAACAACAACAAAAAGTATTTTTCCAACAAGCTTCTATTATTGACTCTTGTTGTGACTCAAAATAAATACTGATCTAGCAAGTAGCTATCCAGAAACTTGAATATGAGAAGCTCAAGAAGAAAATCAGTGAGCACATTCAATGGAAAGCATCAGACTCAGGAAAGGAAGCTAATCTACCCTAGGTAGATAAGTTTCATAAGGAGATCCTATTCAAGGATTGGGAAGCACAAATAAAGTAGGCAGAGAAAGCAGTGGCAAAAGCCTCAAAATTATCGAAAGAAATTATTGAATCTGTATGTGAACATATGGTGAAAGAAGAACTTATTAAAGAGTACACGTCTGAAGTGTTCTCAGAAGTAAAACAACTAGAATCATAGTGGCAGAAAAAGGCAGACACATAGGATGAAATAATTAAAAAGGTATGATCAAGAAAATTATTGGAATTTTCTGATCAAACCTTATCATCAATATCAGATCCTGCAGTCTTTAACAAATTCAACAAGAAGATCGCAGCAAGTACTTTCAAACACAATATTCAAGGGACAGGTCAGATCAAGGATTTGGAAGCCAGCTCAGCTCAAGCCCATGCTTGATATTTGTCAACTTCATGACCAAATCCAAAAGAAAGGACAGAATTCATAAATCAATATTGTTACTTTATTTTCCTAGATTGTAGTTTAAGTTAGTCTTACAAGGATGGTTGTTTGAAATGTCCTCTATATTTTTGTAATAATCTATTTTAGAACATAGTGAGTTTAGTATTTAAACCCCTCTCATGCATTTAGAGAAGGGTCTAGAAATTTGTCAAAAACATACGCAAAGAATGCACTATTGTAAGTTTGTGAATGCTTTGATGAATTAATGGAACACATTTGTTATCTTTTGACAATTAAAGCTGTTTAACTGATGTTGCACTACTCTACTCTTTAAATTGCTTGAAAGTGAAGAGGAGCAGATCAATTACTATCAATTTACAAGAGTAGAACTTTGTACATATGGTACTTTTATTCACTTGTTTTAAGTCTTACTTTATAGATTGGCGGTCATTTTTTTATTGCATTATATATTTAAAATGTTATTATAGATGAATGTTACATGCACTTCTGTTCTAATATTTTTCTGTGATTTCTTATTGAATGTATAATCACACCTATGGATGTGATATATTTTTCACAATTCTTCTAGTCAAACTACATTGTTAGAAGAATCATCTTACATAATTTTCATCTCTTTCAACTGTTAAATGATCTATATCACTAATAGTTGATGGATATCTCTTTAGATCGCATAAAGGAAGAAACATCCCGGGTATATAGTAGAATAAATATTTTAGATAGATGCATATGATATATTCAAATCATTCTCCATTTTCATAATCACAACACCCTCAAAATCATCCTTATTGGGAAACTGGTCCCATCATCCCCATTCAGAGCCACTACACCAAATGGAAAAGGCGCTGCTTTAAAGTCTGGACCGGGTGGTTTCCCCCCATGCTTTGGCAGCAGAATTTCGAGGCCTCAATAGATTCATATTAGATGTTAATCTTTAGGATAATTGAAAGATTGAAGCGATCTCTTGTGAGAAGGGACCCACCTATATTGAACAATGAAGTGATAGTTTCAAGAACGAGTGCATATTGGAATGGCCATTGGAATGTTGGAAACGATAATGATATATTGTGACAAGGGACCCACCTAAAGTGAACATTGGAGTGTTGGTTTAGAGAATGAGTGCACATTGGAATGGCTATTGGGATGTTGGAAAGGATAAAACATTCCAAAATAGCTAGAGAAATGTGGGAATATGGCATGATCATATTACTTTTAGTGAGATATATTTTTTTGAGTTATTGTTAGTTTTCCTTAGCATTATTTTTTTTGAAATTAAGTGATGATGAACTTCCTAAATCAGATAAAGATGTCATTTTGTAAAACTAGGTCTAGATACATTTAGTACAAGAACAAGTGCACATTGGAATAGACATTGGGATGTTGGAAAGGTTAAATATTTTGAAATAGCTAGAGAAATCTAGGCATATGGTGTGATCATATTACTTTTATTGAGATATAATTTTTTTGAATTATTGTTAGTTTGTTTTAGCAATATTTTTTTGTAAATTAAGTGATGATGAACCTCTTAAATCAGATAAAGATGACATTTTGTAAAATTGAATCTAGATAAATTCAATATCTAGACAACTTTCATATACAACTAGCGAGTACAATGGTTGGCACCCATGTATATCGGTAGATAGAATTTCATCCATAGAATGACTAGTAGTTAAATTATTGCAAAGAATTAATTGATTGTGTGTGAATGAACTATTTCAAGAGATCGAGTGGAATTAACTTGATATGGATGGTTGTCCAGATAGTTTGATAGTTGTGGATCTAGGGAAGGATCCCTCATTGGTCGTTGAGGACATCAGTGGCATGCTAATGAGGTTATGAAACAACTTGTGGATGGTTTTTGGTAATTTAATTTGGGAGAATTCATGATTCAAGAATTTGAGAGTGGAACTCAGGAATCCAAATGTTTGACTACACCTTTACGATGGTTATGAGACAACTTGATGGAGTTCACTCTATGTGATTTTGAAAATATTTAAAGAATGCAAAAACATCAATGTATCTTTTCATCAAGTCAACGTACCTTTATTTTACTTCTGAAGAAAGAAGCTTGGATAACTTTATCATCTTGGGATTCTCTGCAGTACCAAGGTTACAAATTACAACTTCCCCATCATCAGATTTCATCTTTAGACTCTTAACCACATCATTATGATCAAGAAAATTTTAACTAGGGATCAAAACTTTAGGAATACAATTATTCTGCAGTTGTATGACCTCAGAATTAGCTTTGGTTTTGGCAAACATGTTTTACTAGTCAACTTGGACATTTTCAAATTCCTCTTTCAACTCAAGTAAATTTTTGACTTGATTATCACTGTCAAATACTTTCCAATTGATTATATAATCACGAATATATGGTCTATGTCTAACTTCAACTTCGTACCTCTTGTTGGGATGGATGGGAATGGTAAACAAACTGGCTGAAATAGCCAAGGAATCAACCAAAAAATTCTGATCTCTAGATTTTATAGTGAAATTATGCTCTTCAAAATTTTCAAGAATTTCGAGAATCAGCTTTCTATAAGCTCTCTTTCTGACATATTTAGTTTGGTAAGTGCCTTTTACTTGATTGATGACCAATTCAGAATCTCCACAAATTTAAATATTCTTGGCACCTAAATTTTTCAAAACTTCTAGACCTAAAACTAGTGCCTCATACTCCGTCATGCTATTTGTGCAATCAAAATTAAATTTATAAGAGAAAAAATTACTCTCATCCCTTGGATTGATAATCAACATACTTGCACCAGCTCCCTCTCTTCCAACAGTGCCTTAAAAATCCATACGCCACCAACCTTCAATGTAAACCTCTTTAGAATTTAGAATTTCTGCTTGTTGATTTTCTTCCAGTTTCTAGTCTTATGCCTCATTAGTAATTTCATTGAAGAGGGTGGAAGATCCCAACTCAGTTTGCACTGCATATAATATAAAGTTTTGGAATTTATCTTTACTACTCACCACGTATGCCATCATAGACTCTCTAAATAGCCTTATTTTCTTGCAAAAAATAGGGATAGTGGCATAATTCATGTCCATTTGCATGGTTCCCTTGATTTTGGCAGCCCATGATCTAGATAATAACATGCCAAAATTTGGAGGGATATCAACCAAAACTGTGTCCATCGATATTTCCTTAGCAGGTACTTGAGTCAAACCAACAACCACATCTTTGATGAGACCTATACATTGAACTCTTTTAGAATCAAAGGAAAATAAGTCTTTGTAAGGTCTAGTTATTTCTAAATCCATTCTCTCCATGCTGACCTTAGGCATTAAGTTATGATATGCCCATGAATCTAGCATAGCATTATGTAAAATCATGTCATGGATGTTTAGGCTCACATAGAAATGTGGAACTTCATCATTCTTCTCATCCTCAATCTTGGCCCTAAGAAGATAGTAGGATGATATTCTTGCAAATTAATAATATCAAAGGGTCCAGGCTGATTATTAAGCATTTTGAAAATTTTGATTTTGTATTCAATAAATTTGATGATTTCAAAAAAAGGACAACAATTTTGATCTTTGAGATTTCATTTTCTAAATTGAAGGAAACCTATTTTTTCTCAATTTATTTTCCATGAGAGGTATATTTCTTCTGTTCAGAACCCTTCATAACATATTTCTTGGGCTGATTTTTATTGGCCACTATAGGAACATTTCTATTCCTAAGGTTATATCATTTTTTCATTTCAAAAATGGCATGTTGATAGCCTTTCAAATAATCATATTGTTTTTCATCTTCCTGATTTCCTATGTTATGGATAGATTTATCATGCTCTTCCTTTGTCAAAAACATCCTTGCTACATCTTTATCCATACAGTGAATGATATTCTCTTGAAATTCAGGATGTGTTTCCTATTCAACCACTATTTTTTGCTGGAAAGGAGGCCTAACTTGTTGGCCAGCTTGATTTCTATTATCTCTTGGTCTTTGCTGATTTTGAGGTATTCTGAAATGAGGATTTATAATTTTTGTTTCTTGTTGTGCAACAGGAGGGGGATTTTTTCCAAGATAAATCCTATCCATAAGCCTCTCCATATTTTTCATCATGGTGTCAAATTTCACATCAGAGGATGTAGATGGTTTTTCTTATTCTTTCAATCTTTCTTTTCCCATTTTGGACCTCTTTGCTCCAGCCATATTAACCTAAACTTTCACAACATCATTTTTCATATCATCCAAAGTAACAAACTCTCTCTCTCTCTTAGTAGAAATGAATTCTCATAATCAAAGGCCTCAGCATAATTTAATTGGCCATCCCCTGGGGGTGGTTTGATATGAGTAGGAATAGAATTATAAACCTTATTAAATATCTTGGAAAAATCTTGGACTAAATCATTATTAGATTTCTTCAAGTTATTATATTCATTCAAGGCTTGAATAGGGTTTACTTTACTTCCCCAATTTCTCAAAAAACTATACTCCAACTCATCCCAATTTCACAGAATTATTGGGTTAAAGGTTTAAACAACTTTCTCACTTCACCAATAAAACTTTGTATAAACAACCTAATTTTGACATCCTCATCATCTACCTTTTCTAATTCTATGAAATCACTGAATTGATCAACATGTTGCTCTACAGTGATTCCCTCTTCGCCCCCAAATGTATTTATGCTAGTGGAGTATCCTTGTGGGAGGTCATGGAGTAGGGAAGAGAGAAAAAAAGGAGCATATCTAGAAGGGCCTCTAGGAGGAGGAGGAAGAGGAGGAGGAGGAACTCCAGCCACACTGGCAGTGAGAGTGCTGGTTAAAAATGTAGCAAAAGGAGTAGTTGTTTGACTAGGGAAAGAAGTAGTGAAATAGGATGTGAAATTAGAAGATTGTCTCACAGGAATTTGCAGCTTAGAGACAAAATAAATCCACTTAGGTAAAGGGAGACCATACCTCCTTCTCAACAATAAGTCAAAATGATCAAGTTCTTTCAATTTTTCAAATGAATCTTGCTCTAATGACAATTCAGATAATATTCCTTTGACACAATAGATGTAGTATCAATTTTTAACCTTTCTAGGTCTAATATAATTTCAGTCAATTCATTCTCTGATTTAGATCTAAAAATGATTTGTTCTATATTTTCATCTGTTAGGTCCCTATATTACTAGTTTAGTCCCTTACTGTTATTATTGTAGCCCCCTTATTGTTATTTTTGTACCCCTGTAACCCCAATATTGTTATTATTTTTCCCTTACATTGTTATTGTTAGGTCGGATAGGATTATATTGTTGGCCCTTCACTCCTATATATAGAAGGAGGTTTTGGCCATTTGTATCATCCAACAATTGTTCATTTATGTAATGTATTGGAAGTTTCCCCCTCGAAGTGGCTGATTTCTAGGGCATTGATCTCTCTTTTCTTCTATTTTTGGAGCTGGTTTCATAACATTTGGTATCAGAGCTTTGGATTCTAGGGTTTTTCTGCTCCAAACAGGTCATCATGGAATTTTCACAATAAATTTTTTTATACAAAGGTTCAGAAGAAAAAATGTTTATAGCGTGAAGCTGAAATCCTGAGTAACCTGCTATAAAAATTTCAGATCTTGGTTCGCAATATTTTCCGAGATATGAGCTGGGGAAGTTATGGTTTTTTTAGGCTCCCGAATTTCAAATAAAATAGGTCATCATGGAATATAAGCTATAAATTTTTTTATAAGAAATTTCAAAAGCTGAAATTTTTACAGTGCGAAGTTGAAATCCTAGGGAACCTCCTGTAAAAATTTCAGATCTTGGTTCACAATATTTGTGGACATATGATCTGTGGAAGTTGGGATTGTTTCAAGTTCCCGAATTTCATCTCAAAGAGGTGACCATGGGAAAAACATCATAACTCTCTCTCTCTGAGCATCAGATTGGAATTCTGTAAAAATTGGCTACAAGTACACGTATTTTGGTTTTTGGTATATCAATTTTAGAGCCGAAGGAGGAAACAATGACACATGGCAAGTCATACAAGTTCACTCTACTGAAACAGTCCATAATTAGGTCATCGTGGAAGATTGGGAATAACTTTGTCTTGAAGAATCCAAATTAGGTCAGACCTATGGCATTCAAAAGAAGACTCAGAGGGCTAATTCAGGGCTGAATTTTTGATATTGAAGATCCCAAATCACATAGATAATTTAGTTTCAATATCGAGCTCCTCAAAAGCAAGAAAAAGGTATGTATTGTTTTCGAATTACATAAGTCTCGTTTGAAAAAAATTAGTTTGAATTTATTCCAAGGGAATATTGAAGAATAGATATCAGTATTGGGTTCTAAAATGCCCCCTAAAATTAATTCAACACCTATTAAGCCTTCAGAAGGCTCTACTATGACTCATGAAGACGAAGAAACAAAACATGTGATATCAAAATTACAAGAGCAAGTGCACCAAATTTTGTTATCGCAAAGAGAAACAAAAAATGAAATGGAAGTTTTGAAGAAAGGCATGGAAACTAAGATGGATGGCATGGAAGCTAATATGGATGACATGGAATCTAAGATCGACGAAAAAATGAAAGACAAGATGGAAAACAGGAAGAATGATCTAAAATTAGACATCAAAGGTTTGGAAAAGTTGATACATGAAATGTTTTCTAATGGTGAAAAGATAGTAGAGGAAACTCATGATAAGAAAAAAATAAATTTTAATCGTGATTTCATAAAATCTAATGTTGGATGGAAGAACCACCATATTCCAAAGACGAATATGAGGAAGTTTGATGGCAAGGATCTTGTAACATGGATACTACAGATGGAGCAATATTTTGATCTCAATAATGTGGAAAAGACACAAAAGGTACGCATTGCAACTTTACATTTAGAACAAAATACATTTGTATGGTATCGATGGCTTTTATCTAGTAAAAAAATTGTCACTTGGTCAATTTTTACAGAGGAAATCATAGCACATTATGAGGATACAAAAAGCAACACCTTCTTTAGCTAATTGATAGATCTCAAACAAAAGGGTTCAACAGTGGAGCACATTGAGGAATTCCAAAAATTGAATATAAGGGTAACTGATATTCTAGAGGAACACAAGATTGATGTCTTCAAGGGGAATTTAAAGGATAAAATCCAACATGAAGTTCGCGTTTGGGAACCTGATTCATTGGAAAAGGCATTCAGGTTGGAAAGAAAAATTGAATGTAAAATTATGGCGACAAGGAAGCCTACCACTCACATATATAAAGATGGAAGTGTTGCTACTCCTAGACTTCCACAACCTACAAGGTTGACACCAAAACAATTGGAAGAGAAGAGAGAAAAAAGGGCTTTTCTATAGTGGTGATAAAAAATACAATAAAGGTCATAAGTGTGCTGAGAAGAAATTATTTTACATAGATTGTGAAGATGAAGAAGAAAATGAACAAGAATCTTCAAAAGAATAGGATATACACTAGGAACCAACCCTAAAAGAGGAAGAAATGAGTCCGAAAATATCGTGTAATGCATTGGCAGGAATTACCACTCCTCAAACTTTCAATATATAAGGAAATATCAAGAAGAAAAAGGTAATAGTGTTGATTGATTTGGGTAGTACCCATAATTTTATTCATTTTAAGGTAGGGAAGGAATTGAAATGTTTCCTATACCCAACACCAGAATGTCAAGTGATGATTGCAAATGGAGGAACTATAAATTTCTCTGGAAAATGCCATAATATCAAGCTAACCATGGGGGAATATGTATTGAATAGTCCAATGCTTTCCATTCCTATGGGAGGTGCTGATGTTGTACTAGGAGTACAATGGTTACAATATTTGGGGACGGTAGCTTTTAAGTTTCAAGAACGTTTTTTGAAAAAAATTTCAAAAGGAAAGGAAGTTGAATTAAGGGGTACCGCAGGGAAGTTGGGAAAGATAATAAGCTCTAATGTCATGAAAAACCTTCTGAAGAAAGAAAAATGAGGTGTAATTGCACAATTATGCTCACTAGAAGTTCCAACATCAAATCGTCTATTTCTGTAGATCTCCAAAAAGTTTTGGACAAACATTCCAAGGTGTTTGAAACTCCCAAAGGACTCCCACCTATTCGTGATCATGATCATGCTATTCATTTGATTCCAGGAAGTGTTCCTCCAAACATTAGGCCTTATAGATATCCCTATGTCCAAAAGAGCGAAATTGAACGTATGATTGTAGAAATGTTAGAGGCTAGTATAATTCAAACTAGTCAAAGTTCTTTCTCTTCTCTAGTAGTATTGGTGCACAAGAAGGATGGATCATGGCACATGTGTCCAGATTATAGGGAGCTCAATAATCTCACCATTAAAGATAAATTTCCCATTCTTGTGATTTATGAATTATTGGATGAATTACATAGAGCAATTTATTTTACCAAGTTGGATCTTCGTTTAGGATATCATCAAATTAGAATGAAAAATGAAGATATTCCAAAAAAAACATTTCAAACTCATGAGGGTCATTATGAATTTTTGGTCATGACTTCTGGCCTTACCAATGCACCTTCTACATTTCAAGGGTTGATGAATTCCATTTTCAAACCCACCCTTAGAAAATTTTTTCTAGTATTTTTTGATGATATAATAATCTACAGCAATTCTTGGAAGGATCATGTTCATCATGTTGACAGGGTGCTCAAACTATTGCAGGAGAAACAATTATATGAAAAAAATCCAAATGTTTCTTTAGAGTACAAGAGGTGGAATATCTGGGTCATATTGTATCTGACGAGGGTGTTAAGGTAGACCCTAACAAAATTAAAGCCATTAAGGAATGGAAAGTCCCCACAACCATAAAACAATTGCGAGGATTTCTCGGGTTAACAGGGTATTATCGCAAGTTTGTTAAGAATTATGGGAGAATATCAGCACCTATAACAACATTATTGAAGAAAGATGCATTTTCATGGACTCCTGAAGCAACTAAGGCCTTTGAACATCTTAAAGAGGCAATGTGCCTAGCACCAGTCTTAGTGACGCCAGACTTCACAAAAACCTTTATTGTGGAACATGATGCCTCAGGAAATGGAATTGGTGTTGTTTTAATGCAAGAAGGAAGACCCATTTCTTTTGAAAGTCGTCTAATGAAAGGAAAGTATTTACAGAAAGCTATTTATGAGGAGGAAATGTTAGCAATACTACATGCAATAAAGAAATGGTGACCTTACCTAATGGGAAGACACTTCAAGGTAAAAACTGATCATGATAGTCTTAGACACTTTTTGGAACAAAGAATATCTTCAGAAGAGCAGCAAAAATGGGTCACAAAGATGTTGGGTTATGACTTTGAAATAATCTACAAAAAAGGGAAGCTAAATGTTGTTGCAGATGCACTCTCAGGAAATAATGAAGAGGTGGAAGCATTGCTTTCTGTGATTTCTATTACCCAACCAGATTGGATAACTGAAGCAAGGGATGAATGGAAGAAGGACGAAGAAGTGTGGACACTCATTCAAAAGTTGCAGCAATATTCTAGTACATCTGATACATTTAGTTGGAAAAATGATTCCTTATGGTACAAATATCTTTTATAGCTTTGTAAGAATTACCAACTAAAACAAAATATTCTTTTGGAATTGCACACTTCTCCTTTAGGAGGACACTCAGGATTTTTAGAAACTTAGCACAGGGCAAAGAAATAATTTTTTTGGAATGGCCTTAAATATGATATTCAAAAGTTTGCGGCGGAATGTTTAGTTTGCCAGAAAAATAAATTTGAGACAATTAGGACCGCAGGTCTTCTACAACCTTTATCCATTCCAAGTCAACGTTGGGAGGATATTTCAATGGATTTTATCACAGGTTTACCTAAGTCCAAAGGAAAGAGTGTCATCATGGTAGTAGCTGATAGACTTACCAAGTATGCACACTTTTGTGCATTATCTCATCCATTTAAATCAAGAACAGTTGCTACTACATTTATGGACACAATTCAAAAGCTACATGGAAACCCAAAGGTTATTGTGAGTGACAGAGATCCATTTTTACTAGAAATTTTTTGACGGAGCTATTTTCTTGTTTGGGTACTCAATTAGCTCATAGCTCATCTTATCATCCTCAATATAATGGTCAAACTAAGATAGTGAATAAATGTTTGGAAGGATATCTTCATTGTTTTGTATATGATAAACAAACACAATGGATCAAGTGGTTACCTCTCGCTGAATGATTGTATAAAAATTCCTTCCATACTGCAGCAAAAATGACCCCATTTATGGCACTTTATGGATATCATCCACCGTCCATCACATCATCTTTAAGATAAAATTATGAGGTTCAAGCGTGGAAGATCACATCGAGCATCAATAAGAAGTTCTCCAACTCTTAAAGGATAACCTAAATTTGGCACAAAATGGAATGAAACAATAGGAAGATAAACATCGCAGCGAGAGAAGTTTTGATGGAGGAGACTGGGTATTTTTATGGCTACAACCATACAAACAAATGTCCCTCAAGCAAGCTAAGAAGGATAATAAATTATCATCAAAGTACTATGGTCCTTACAAGGTGTTGCATAAGATTGGTATTATGGCATACAAATTGGAGCTTCCCTCTTCTTTGTGAGTGCATCAAGTTTTCCATGTTTCATGCTTAAAGAAGGTTATAGGTGAAAAAATTCCAGTTCAAACAATATTGCTAGAAATTGATGAGGAAGGAAAAATAATATTGGAACTTGAAGCAATCATGGAAAAAAGAACTCGACGGCTACAAAATTGATCAATTTCAGAGTATCTCATCAAGTGGAAGAACTTACCCATTGAAGATTCTACATGGGAGGATGAGAATTTTATACAAAAGCACCTAGAGCTACTCAAGCATTGAGGAAAATTCTTTTTTGAAGGAGAGGGGCATGTTAGGTCCCTATATTACTAATTTAGTCCCTTGTTGTTATTAGTGTAGCCCCTTTATTGTTATTGTTGTACCCCTGTAACCCCAATATTGTTATTATTGTGCCCTTACATTGTTATTATTAGGTCGACTAGGATTATATTGTGGGCCCGTGCACTCTTGTATATAGAAGGAGGTTTTGTCAATTTGTATCATTCAAGAATTTTTAATTTATGTAATTTATTGGAGGTTTCCCCCTCGAAGTGGCTGATTTCTAAGGTGTTGATCTCTATTTTCCTCTATTTTTCGAGCTGGTTTCATAACATCATCAAACTTTATGTCTTCAAAACTTCAAAAAACCTCAGAAGCTAAATATGGAACTCTTGTGAGATGTGGATTACCCGATTTTGATAAGCTACCAATACCTCTGAGAATTTTTCTTGGATCATCAACTATCTTTGGTGGATCTAGGTTTGGATTACTCCTTGTGTGAATCTTCTTAGAGTCCACCTTTATGCTGAGGATATCAATGGAGTCACCAAGGTAAAAGTCCAACCTTGAATATTTTTTATTTCCTACTACTTTCAAGAGCTCAGTTACTTTGATTTGAATCAATTTCCCAAGATACTGGAGCTTCGATCTCCCAACAAACGCACCAAAATGTTATCACTAGGCTTGGACAAATTGGGTTGTTCAATGGTCAACCTAATGTAACTATTGAAAACTAATTTGGATTGAAAATTAGCCCTTACATTCAGAGAGGGATCTCTCAAAGAAAACAAATGAATACTCAAGATAAAACTTATATTGCATATGGCTAATTCTTTTTTTGTTTTAAGTTATTTTGCAGGTGGAAGAAGCAAATGTATTTCATGGAATCTGAGGCAATTTAGCTTAAAAAGTAACTTTTAACAGCATAAACGTAACACATGAAGGAAATTGGAGCATAATACTATGAATTCCAAGTAACCATGAGAATATGAAGCTCATGATAATATTAGAAAGGGAAAGAACATAGACACATAAGCTTAAAAGAAATCTAAGGTCTGAAAAACACTTCTGCAACTGTATATTAGCTTGGTGAAATAAAATTACACGATAGTCATGTTTTCTACCTTCATCAACGAAACCCTTCAAATTCAATAAAACCTATGATTTATAGAGTGAGATCTCTGTTGCAAATGTCTTCCACCTGGGCTAGACTTCAATACTTGACCTAGAGATCTAATTCAATTAGGACATCATTTTGAGGAATAACAGGGATATTTTATGTTTTAGTAGAGTTAGTAATCAAAATGGACTCTATGAAAATTAATTACTTAAACAAAATTTCTAACAAACCACGTTTTTCATCCCTATTGAATCAAACTTCCATGTTGAGGTGGCCAACTGATACACTCGATTTAAGGACTTCATAAAACTCATTTGAGGATAAGTTGTCCATTTCTGTGAGGTGGCATCATGATGAGGTGTTTAGCCATGTCATCCATTTGAATTAGATTTTTTATTTGCCCCTTTAAAAATATGTCCAAATGATATCATTGATCCCATTAGATGACTCAACCACCCTTTTTTCTGCGTTGACTGCCGAAAAGAGAAGTATTAGGAACTTCTGTAGTGTACTTTCGTAGAAACTTCAAAAAACCATCTTCTGCACATTTTTTGACTTTGATGACTGCTAGAGGATCTTCATTGGCTTTGATGAGGTAAATCCATGCTCCAAGTCACCCCTTTTATGAAATATTTCAAGAATTTTTTCTTTAAAGAAACCTACAACACTTTCATAGTGAAAACTCATCTTCAAGCCTGGAGTATGCTACGGAAGTACCTAGTGCATTTTATTTTCTCTTTTCTTCTTTTTCTAACCTCAAAAACATTTATAAATCTTGTATATGGCTAGTTATGATAGCATAGGACCAAATTTAATTCAAAAATGTCTAGCTTACCATGTTTCATGGATTCACATCATCATCTTGCACAATCATCTTAAGATCCTTCTTCTTCAACTATTCTTGCACCATCTACATTTGTGCTTCCAAGATTTTTATTTGACCTTGTAGCTTCCTTCTTTCTTCTTTTAGCCACTTATTTCTCCTAGAAATATGTTTCATCATTCTATGTAGGGGTAGTGTTCTATTCATCATTTTCCCTAACTTATTTTCCATCTCATTGAATAAATGTAGTTTTTTGCTCACTTTCCTTTTGAAATTTTCCATCTCCAGCCTTTCTAGTTTGAAATCTACCAACTCCAATTTGGATTCCAGGACCTCTTCTCTAGCTTCCCTTGGATGCTTTGTTAAGAGCTCCAATTCAGTATTTTCTTGGACCTGCTCTTTACCTTTTCTTATCTTGCTTAAATCTACCTCTGGTGGAGACAATTCTGCTACTTCCTCCTCTGACGAAAAATTATTCTTCTTTGGTTTCTTGGGCATGTCCTATGACATTTTTACCTTGGAAAATTGTGACCTAGTGAATGGCTTCCTAGGTTTGAATATGAACAATGAATCTTCTTTTGAAAAAACTAATTTCTTGGCCTTCAGTCCCTTCTTTTTGGTTTCTTCTCCCTTAGTTTCAACAAGATTTACCATAGGAGATTCTTCAATCTCAGTGGCCTCCAAGATGTCTGCCAATTTTCCTCTTCCCTCAGTTTGACTCCTAGTAAGCATCTTATGGGTCCTTGTGTATGTTTTAACCTGACTGCTGGTAGAGGTTGCTTTTGGTGCCATAGTATCCTACACTTGCTCAATCTCCAGCTCCATAGGTTCTGAGATAGGCTACATTTCAATTTCATGGCCAATTGAAGGTTTAGCTCTAGACTCCTTACTCTTCCTTGGTGTATTTGGCTTGGATTTTGGTGTCTTATTTGGAGTGAAGACATCAACCTCATATGTTAAGTCCTTATATTAATAGTGTAGTCCCTTATTATGTTAGTGTAGCCACCCTTATTTTTATTGTTGTATCCCTGTAATCCCCATATTGTTATTATTGTGCCCTTACATTATTATTGTTAGGTCGGCTAGGATTACATTGTGGCCCCACTAGGATTATATTGTGGCCCCATGGACTCCTATATATAGAAGGAGGTTTTGGTCATTTGTATAATCCAAGAATTTTTCATTTATGTAATGTATTGGAGGTTGCCCCCTCGAAGTGGCTTATTTCTAAGGCGTTGATATCTCTTTTCTTCTATTTTTGGAGCTAGTTTCACAACATTTGGTATTAAAGCTTTGGATTCTAGGGTTTCGCTACTCCAAACAGGTCATCGTGAAATTTTCGCTATAACTTTATTTCTACAAAGGTTCAAAAGCTGAAATTTTTAGAGTGCGAAGCCGAAATCCTGAGGAACATTGTCACAAAATTTCAGAGCTTGTTTCACAATATTTGCTGAGATATGATCTGTGGAAGTTAGGTGTTTTTGCAGACTCTTGAATTTCACTTAAAACGGTCATTGCGGTATTTTCAATATCATGTTTTTTATAAGAAGTTTCAGAAGCTAAAATTTTTAGAGCACAAAGATGAAATCTGGAGGAACATCGTCGCAAAATTTTAGAGCTTAGTTCGCAATATTTTTGGAAGATATGATTTGTGGAAGTTAGGTCTTTTTCAAGCTCCTGAATTTCATATCAAAGAGGTGATTGTGGGAAAAGTTTAATAACTCTCTCTCTAAGCATCAGATTGGAATTCTGTAAAAAGTGACTAGAGGTACACGTACTGTAGTGTCTATAAATTTCAGAACCAAAGGAGAAAACAGTGACACGTTGCAAGTCATACAAGTTTGATCTACTAAACTAGTCCATAATTAGGTCATTGTGGGAGATTGGACATAACTTTGTCTTGAAGAGTCCAAATCAGGTCAGCCATATGGCATTCGAAATAATATTGATAGTGCTACTTCAGGGTCAAATGTTAGTTTTTTAGGTTCCAAAATCACATAGATAATTTAGTTTCAATATAGAGCTTCTTAAAAGCAAGAAAAGGGTGTGTATTTGGTTTTTAAAATTGCATAATGTTGGTTTGAAAAAGTAGTTTGAAGTGATTCCAATTCCATACCCATTAAGCCCTCAAAAATCTATACTATGACGCATGAAGAGGAAGAATTTCAGTATGAGATATCAAAATTATGGTACCAAGTGCAACAAAATTTGATCTTACGAAGAGCAATCGAAGATGACATAGATGGTTTAAAAGTAGAAATGAAGGCTAAGTTGGATGGTTTGAAGGATCAAATAATAGCTAATATGGATGATAAATTAGTGGAAGATCACAATGAGCATCAACAACAAGTTCTCCAACTCTCAAAGGATAACCTAACTTTGGTGCAAAATCTAATGAAACAATAGGAAGATCAACATCACATCAAAAGAAGTTTTGAAGCAATCACAGAAACAAGAACTCGACAAGTATGAGCAATTTTAGAGTATCTCATCAAGTGGAAGAACTTTCCTGTAGAATATTCCACATGGGAGGATGAGAATTTTATATAGAAGCATCAAGAAATAATCAAGCATTGAGGACAACACTTGTTTGAAGGAAAGGGGCATGTTAAGTCACTATATTAATAGTGTATTCCCTTATTATGTTAGTGTAGCCCCCCTTATTGTTATTGTTGTACCCCTGTAATCCCCATATTGTTATTATTGTGCCCTTACATTATTATTATTAGGTTGGCTAGGATTACATTGTGGCCCCCCTAGGATTATATTGTGGCCCCATGGACTCCTATATATAGAAGGAGGTTTTGGTTATTTGTATAATCCAAGAATTTTTCATTTATGTAATGTATTGGAGGTTGCCCCCTCAAAGTGGCTTATTTCTAAGGCATTGATATCTCTTTTCTTCTATTTTTGGAGTTGGTTTCACAACATCATATCCACTCAAAAACATAGATGTAGACCAATCCCTTCTTAATTTGTTCAATTCTTCCACTACCACCGATTTTATCAAAGCATGATGGAAAGCATAGGTTTCACTAGTTTTAGGTTTTTCCTACACCTTATCTGCCATTTTTTCACAAACTCCTAAATAGATAATAAGGTAAGTCCAGTGGTTTCTTACTTGGGAAGTGTAGTAGTAGTTTGAAATGATATTTATAGATCATATGTAATCTACCTTCATAGGTAAAATTCTTCTAAATCACCATTAAATTTTTTGAATAACTCTCCTTGAGGCAGGTTCTGGGGATGCCTGAACTCATATCCATATCTTTGTACTCCTCCTTCAAAAATTCATCACAATTCTACAACTTAAATTTCATTACCTTGAACCATGCCTCTCTTTATCTTGGGATTTTCGTAGCTTGTGCAATTGTGTTAGGAGACACAACAAGGTTTAACATACCTACTTTCGACCCTTTACCAATGAAATTGACTACAAAATCCTTCAAAACCCAAGCATGGTATCCTTGTAGCTTTTGGCAGAATCGAAGACAACCTACATCAGCAAATTCCTGTGAGAAGTTGGGGTCTTCCTCGATCAGCCTCATATCCATAAGCTCATATCTAACAACTATTCCACCTTTATTTGATTTCTTTTGTGATGCCATATCTTCAAAAACTTGCTGATCAACTCCTTCTTTGACACTTGCAGAAACCTTTGGGACAACAAACAAATTCTTTGACACAAGTAAAACTAAGCTTATGAGAACTATTGATGAGAACCTAGACCTATAGAATTCTGGAAAAACATTTGAAGAAACTTACAAGGATGCGAGATTAATGGGTGGAAAAAGCATGATGAAATACAAATGATGACCAAGCATGCATGTATATCAAAAAGGATGGCAAGGAATAAGTCAAATAGTCAAAGGGTGGTTTTGAATCCTACCCAGGGGGGGGGGGGGGGGGGGGGGGGGGTGGGGGGAGGCAGTCTCGACGAGGGCATGACACTTATAGCGAGGCAGTTTTTGGAAAACGGCTTTACCCAGACGACCCTCCTGTGGATATCGTTTGGAAACATTGTGGGGTGCAAGTTTGGATGCGCGCCGTTGATTTTATTTGATGGAAACTATATTACATAGTGCCACTTTATGAGTGATTAGATAATTAAACATACAACCTATGATTAATAATCATAAACATACTTTATTCTAAAATATTTTTTAGTGTCAACTAACTGATTTGACCTTTATGACAAAAATGTAGCCTTTTTCCCACTGTTGGCAAACAAGACAAGTTTTGTAGTGCATGCAATGTTTGGGAGGTTGAATTTTCTATGAAAGTGTTAGGAACTTCCGCACCAAACCCTGACCGTTTAGTACTAATTTGTTGCAGATTTTGGTGAAAGTGCCACGTGTACAAAAACAACCATATTTTTCATGCATGATATATTTTTAAAATTTTTCCTTGACATTACCCTTATTACATAAAAATGACCTTCAAGACCCCTCACATGTGCATTATTTTGAAAATTTGAATTTCAAAGACCTTATTCAAACCTAATTGGCCCAACCTAATTAACTTAAGACCAACCTAGACTAACATAATTGTTATCAAGGATAAAAAATACTATGAAACTTAATAAAAATATTTTCAATGGAAGAAAAATACCACACTCTTCATTGCATGAACTCAAAAAATACATAAGAAACAAAAATGTTATCGAAACAAGTTGGATTACAAGACGATTGAAGCAACGAAAGTCAATACAAAATAGCATATACGCTAATGAACATCAATAATATTTACATATGTTTGATTATACATTTGAAACAACAGTTGAATAAAAATATTTTAAGAAAATACAATATTTTCCAATTGATGACTATGAAATATGCAATCAAACTTGGTTTAAAATAGATGTCATAGAAAAACAATGTAACACCCTCCTCCCACATCTATCCAAGTAACCGACCAACCAAGGTAAGCATGTGAGGAGAGGATACTATGATATAATTCAACTCCCCATGTATAGTTAAGGAAGTGGAACTGACACAACACAACCAATTTGACCTTCCACACATCCTACATAACCTCCAGGAGCTTACCCACCCTTAAAGGTGACCAACCCCTGAGGGAACTTAACATTTCCATGGAATCCATGTGAATAAGAGCCCCAATCACTCCCATGATCCTGCATGAGTGCGACTGTAGCCTTTTCTACTAGTGTTATGCCAATGATTACAATATTTAAGGCTAATTTCTAGGGATACGACCTAGTCCCTGCCCATAACTCCATGAAACTTCTAGAAATGAAAAGTAACATAGAAACAATGATACAAATGCAAACACTTGAAAACAATAATTTACTATACCCCTATTGTCCATGACAGTAATTTCGTAAAACATGTCATAAAATTGCATTCTACAGGTCATAATAATAGATCTGAGCATAAGGGCCTCATACTTATCTAAGATTTGATAGTGGTTTTAACCTTTCCTTGCCATTTCTTGGATAACCATGGTGTGATGGGATTAATTTTTGGTTGAGCTTTTTATTTTCAAAGGATTTGATACTAGGTGAGGTGGTCTTAGGAAAATTCCCAAGGGTTGGGTGTAGATATGATTTGCTCCAAGGAACCCTCGACAGGTGGGTGGAGGCAGGAAAAGTCCTCAAGGTATGGTGAAGAAATTTTGAGGCATCCAAGCTTGGTTTTTTCTTATGATCTTGGGACCAGTTTAGGTGATATCATAGTAGTATGAGGGCAGAGGTGGTTTAGCCTCTAGATTCCCTTGGATGTTTATGTGTTGGTTTATCCCATGAGATCCCACATTCATGCTTCGAATATGATATGGGGGTGATTGGATGAAAGAAATATTTGGTTCAACACTATCTATGGTCAGATGGTACGTGGAAGTGCCTAACTTGGTTGCCTTTTGTACATGTTAATAAGAGCAATTTTCCTATTGTAATATATGAGCATTTGTACTTGTTATTATGTTGATTTGATGGTTGTTTTTTCATGGTTAATATTGTGTTTTTATCTTGGTTATAAGCATGGATCTATAATATGTTCTAACTATGGTTGTTATCCATGAATTGATATTCTAATGAATGGTTGATGAATGCATAGGCTAATAAGTGGTATTGCAACTATTATGAGAGGGAATTATACCTTCTTGGTGATTCTGAGATGACGTTCGGACTCTTAATATCAGATATGCATTCATGACCTATAGTTTCTATGTTTTTCATATGTTTGATGACATGCTTGTCATAGTTAGGCATGGTTAGGTCAATTTCTTGTTCAATTTCTAAATATTTATCATTGTTAACATATTATTATTATTTTGGAAAATTACAGGAAGTTCTGGGTAGTGGTTTGGAGACTAGCCTAAAATAGTGGCTCAGATCTCGAAACTATAGGCACATAACTAAAGCTTTTGGGCCATAACTAGATGGAGAAAATCTTGTGAGTGCAGTTATAGCCTCATAACTGCATGGATGCAATATCAAGGGTGTAGTTATAGGTATAGGTTAGTGAAAAGTGATCTAGCTAAGGGATTAACCACATGGGGTGGTTTGTAGCCTTCTGAGGGGTTAGTGGTCTCTAAGGGGTGTCATTAAAGATGTTGGTTTTTCAGCCCCACTTCCATAACTGTAACTTGGAGGTTGGGTAATGTCATAGTATCACTTTGCTTCACATTTACCCTAAGGGCTTATAAATTTGGGTAAATGTGGGGATGGGCGGTTACACCTAGTTTGTAATTAAGTTGAGAAAATATATTCCTTCTTATTCATTTCACAAAATTCTTGATGCCATAAACACCCAAGAATAATGGATATTCAGATAATAAATTTTTCCACAACCCATATGTGTGTGTTCCCGTGCATGCGCTAGTGATAATTAGGATGTATATTTGTCATGTCGAGTCTTCCTTCTTTCTCAAATGTTTATTGGTTGTTATATTAATCTTTTACACACTTTTATTCTTTCCAATGTAATATTTCATATATCAAAGATTGAATTAAATTACAGTAGTAAATATTATATAATTTCAAAGTACAATTCATAGTAAAAATTCTCATCACTTTAATTAATTATATCTATTTTAAAATTTCAAAAGTAGGGGTGTGTTTATAAAATTCCTAAATGGTCAAAGTGTATTTGTTAGAATTATTTTATTATAAAATAATAGTTATAAACCAAAAACGTAGTGGAATAAGTCTCTATCCTGGTGGAATTTTAAATATAGTCAAGGAGGTGTTATTCTTGAATTGTTAGAAATAATATGAAATTTTGTGAATTAAACATTTGGTCATTATGGTTAACGGATATCCAACAACTAATGATTATTGATTGAACTATTTATAATAAGTTATAATGATTTTGGGTTCAAAAAACTAGACCCCCTATGCAATCCACCATTTTTCATTAAATTCTTCATGACTTTCCATTAACGGATCCACCATGGAATCCACAAATTTTTTGTTATATTCCAACTTCAATGAAGACATATTGATGTTGTTTTCAAGGTTTGTGACAAGGAAATTCTAATATATACTATAGAAATTATGGGAAGAAAAAAAAATCTTCCAACGAAAGGAAATTTTAAAAAGAATTTTGTCATAAAAAAAATTACTTGATGGGAAAGAGTGTCCATCAAATGTATATCGTAATCACCATATTAAATGTTATGGTTTCTTTATATTATAGCTAGTGTGACATTTCAAAAATATAAGGAGAGATTGTACTTAGATAATATAGCTATCATTAGATACCACTTTGGTGAGGACTAACAACTGTAATCCTAGTGAAGGCACTGGTAGGGAGAATGTTAAATTAGATAGGGACCTAGGACCAATACTTCATGAGGAGTTGTATCCAACATAGAAGTAGTCTAGAGGATTGATACTCTTTGAGGATAGGATATCCAAGATAAGAGTAGTCTTAAGAACCAATATTCTTTGAGGATAGTTGACATACAAGATAATAATAGTCTTGTAAGGACGTAATTGGTGAATATTCAGATGGGTTATGTGCATTGAGAGGCAGTG
The DNA here is from genome assembly GCA_034641835.2 of Pinus albicaulis. NCBI lineage: Eukaryota > Viridiplantae > Streptophyta > Pinopsida > Pinales > Pinaceae > Pinus > Pinus albicaulis. The sequence continues at coordinate 16,785,230 of CM076573.1, forward strand.
GTGGTATCCAAATGTATTTCTCCCAACATTATACTCTCATCTAGTGGAGAGATAGAGATTTTTAGTTAAGGCCTTGATGTGTTTGAAAATGTTGGTTATTATGATGATGGTACTTATCAATCTCAATCCCTTCTTATGAGAATATTTCAATTTGATATTATCATGTTGTGTCATTATGAATACCTCCCTTGTTAAGAGGGAGTGTTGGAAATGTAACTAGGCTCGGTCTTCATAATTATCTTTGTAATTGTATCAATATGAATTTCATGTAAAATTAAAAGGAAGAAAAATAATTTTGTATTATCATTATTTTTTTTATTGGTCAAAGCATGTCCTTCATGCTTATAGGGTTTATTGAGTCAAAGGAAATATATTTGGGTCAAAGTCCCATTTGGACTTCTTGTAAGAAAAGGAAAAAAAAAAAATTGAGTCAAAAAGTCAATTTTGTCCTTCACATACCAAGTCGGCCTTCTACATGGACAAGTCAGCCAACCCATAATTTCGATCTCTTCATATGGTCGAAGAACTATATATTGGCACCTGTTTTCCATATTTTGGAAATCACTTGGTTTTTTATGCAAGAAGGAGAATTTTAGTGAAATTAAAAGGAGAGAAAGAATGAAGTTAAAGGAGAGAAAAATGAGTTTATTTGTGCCCTAATCTTTTTCACACATGTGATTTTGTTGAGGCATATTTTGGGGTGTTTTAGGCCTACACTTTTAGGGGCTGAAATTTCAGAAGATGACGATATTTTTTAGATTTAACTAGCATTTAATTATGTTGACTATGATTTTTTGGAGATGGATTTAAAGAGGGTTGAATTAGGTATTTTTGGTAATATTAGACTTGGTATTAGGCCTTGGATATCTCACTATGGTCTGATTATATAAGAAGATGATTTATCTGGGTTTTCCCCTTTGTGGGGTTTTTCCCTGGTTTGGAGCCTAATTTCTTGTGTTCTTTGTCTCCTCTAATCTTCATGTTTTGTACTTTTGGTATTAAGTGAAGAAAAAGAAAAACATAAATTTTGAATATGAATCCCACAAAAATTCACAAGTAATTATCAAGTAAGAGAAATCTACCATAATATATTGGCATCATTTGCATGGATGTGACATATTGATGTGTAACAATAAGATAATATAGTAACTTTAATGATTATTTATTCTTCATAACACCAATCGTCACATCATGTAAATCCCCATTCCCATGGATATTCATCATTAAGAAAGAAAAGAGGATGATTAGGTCGAAAAAACATTTATCAATAATAATATAGAAATTTTTATAAATAAATGAATCATATAATATCTTCTTTCTCATATCTTAGTTTGTGTTACCTTTGTAACAATGATGGTTGTAAAATTTGGTGTTATATTTATATAAAGATATGTGAAAACCATTTTTCAACTCTTATAGAATATAAACTTCCATTTTTACTCATATTATGTTATAAATCCATCCATAGGGTGATCCATATTAATTGAGATTTTCTCTTCCTATCCCACTTAGTATATTTCTTATGCAATGATCCAAGAGGATCTTGCATCATTTTAGAGGAAGGAAGTCTAGTTCATCGTCAGTTTCTGTAGTGATGTTCTGGATGAAATAGAGTCCTTCAGTCATGGTTAAATGTTCATGGTGTGGAAATGTCCTTACGTGGTTCATGGTGCAATGTCCAGTGTTGGGTGGCAAATTGTAATGTCATGGCGAAATTGGTGTTAAAAATTAAGTGGTGTACTAAGACCTAAACCAAAGCTAAATGGAACCTAAGCTAAAGTCATGAAAGGACCTAAGTTCTAAGACTATGGTTATTAACCTTATGAAATGGTCCTAATGGTTATAAACCTAGCGCATATTACATGTTATAAAAATATGATTTTAAACCTTTCGGTGTTATGTTTTAATACTATGTAATACCATATTACATAATGTAAACACAGTCAAAATCGCAGTGGGGTTTTAACCACGTGGAAGGAGTTGACATGTGAATATGCGCAGTTGAAATATTACTGTAGTTAAGTTAATCATACATTTTGGAAGAGTTGACTGTCGGGCGGAGGTTTCTATATGTGAACAGTCCACAGAAGGTCAACCGCAGTGGAACCGTCTACCTGAAGCTGCCAGACTTTACCACCAAGTGGCAACCAATAGTTAGACCACCTGACAGTCACATGACAAATGTTCCACCAATCCGCTGTTTGCAGACTCTCATGGGTATTTTTAATATAGGGTTTATTTTGGGTTTTTTAAGTTAATGTGCGTAGTTTTAAAATCTATCACCATGTCACCTAATGCCTAAGGTGTATGAATTCTATTAGACTGAGATCTCTTTCACATTAAATTTCTCAGCCAATTTTCATTTCTAGTTTAGTGAGTTCGAGATTGAACCTACATAATATTATAAATTTACTCCATTGCTCATGATGAAGGGAAGGAGTTATTTTGAAGGCTTCTATTCAGATATCTGAAGAGAGAGGCAATTTTGTTTTCAATGTATCTTGGTCATCCGGAGGTGGAATTTGGAACCAAGATAAGCATTTGAAAGCCAGGAGAGAGAGATTTCTGTTGATAGAGACTAGAGGTTCCTGAAAGCACATTCAGGCAGGTGCATTTATTTGTAAATACTTCCTTGGATCAATCCTTAATAAAATGGATGCCCATCTTGAAAGCAGACCCGGAGATGTAGTCCACCAGGGACGAACTCCGTAATCAATGTTTGTTGTCTTCTATATTTGTTCTTTGCTACAAATTTCATATTTAAATGTGCTTCTTAATTTTTGGATTAAGTCGTAAAATCATTTTCTTTCCTTCAGCCTTCCACACTAAGGGATCAAGTTAACAATCAATGCATTGATGGAAAATATTCATTTCTACTTCAGTATTATTTTAGATCATATATTTTGGTATCAGAGAAAGTTACGTTTTTTAGGATTTTTTCCAGTGAATGTTAACCAGATCTAGGTTGCAATGTGGAGAAGGAATGCTTGAGGAGATCGACTTAGAAGTTGGAAAGCGGAAATTCGCTCAACGATAAACAATGGGAGGATCTGATGCAGGTGAAACTCCTGAAGTGAAGGTCATGAGCGATGAACAGATTCAACAAATGTTTTTAAAAATGCAATAGATGTTGGGAGAACTCTATGAAGATAAGAAGGCGAGAGATACAACTTCTTCTTCAAAGGCATCGAAGAAGGAAAAGGGAAAAGGAAAAGCTAATAAACCTCCTTCTCCTCCATCATCTTCTTCTTCTTCTTCCAACTTAGATTCTGAAACAGAAAAGAAACCTCAGAAATCATCTCTTTTGAAACTTGATGTAAAATTTTAACTACCTTTTTATGATGGAAAAATGAATCCTGAAAAGTTAGATAACTGGAGTAAACAGTTAGAAGTGTATTGTAGAATTTAGAAAATTTATGATGAAAGAACAAAAATTCAGTTAGCTACACTTAGAATGGGGGGAACAAATTTAATGTGGTGGGAAAGTAAAACTCAAGTATATTTAAAGTGAAAAGGTAAAGTCATCTCTTCATGGTCTAAGTTTTTAAAAGCTCTCATAAAACAATTCTATCCTTTAGGATAGATGTAGCAAGTTGTTATTGATTGGCAGCATTTGAGACAAGGTAAAGGGCAGAATTTTTAGGAGTTTACTCATGAGTTCAGGAAGAAAGCTTTGGTGCTTGGTATTCCATTGGATACACATGAAAAATTATTAAAGTACATTGGTAGTTTACATTCTCATTTACAACATAAGTTATTGATGTTTAATCCTAATGAATTTGATGAAGTGTGTGTTCAAGCCATACATATTGAATCAGGTGGCAGACCATTCAAGTTTTCACAGAAAGCATCCAAACAGTTGGAAATCAAGGATTCCAAAGACAACAAGAGGAAGAGTAGTTTGAAGGGAAAGAAAACAATGAAAACTCAAAAGGAATGTGAAAGACCTACTGTTCTGACTGCCATAGGATTGGACATGATGAAGCCAGATGTTGGAAACTTCACCCAGAACTTAGACCAAAGAAGTTCTAGAAAAATAAAGGTGAAAAGAAGGCTAATACAACAATCGAACAATATTTGGGCACCGAATTAGATGATGAAAGGAAAATAACCACAATGGTTTCAACAGGTAAAAGTTTTGATGCTAGTTCAAGTTCTAGTACTTATGCATCTTCTTCAAACATAAATAATATGGATGAGGATAAAAGAGTTGAATTATTTCACTTTAGGGTAACTTCTAAGCACAGAAAAATAGATACATTGTTAGACAATGGATCACAGGAAAATTTAATATCTGAATAATTAGTTAAGAAATTGGGTTTGGAGACACATAATCATCCAAGACCATACCCATTTGGTTGACTAAAATAAAAGACTCAAATTAATGTCACAAAGCAACGTATTTTAAATTTTTTTGTCACAACTAATTACATTGATGAATTGGATTTAGATGTGATTCCATTAGACATATGTATAGTAGTGCTAGGAAGTCCTTATCTCCATGATCGTGATGTTGTGTTTCATAGGAAAGAGCATAAATATCATCTTAAGAAAGATGCGATTGAATACATTGTCAGGGCACATAAAATCAAAACACACTTGGATTTAGTTACTACTAATAAGATGAAGAGACTAATAAGTTCAAGTAAGAGATTTGTACTCATGGTTGTAAAATAACAACACAAGGATCAACATGATGATTTTTCAGGTTGTGAATCTTAGTTTAAATATAGTTTTGTTAAAGTGGTAGATTATTTTCAAAGTCTATTTAAAAAACCAAAACATCTGCCTTCTAAACATGAAATACAACATGAGATACAATTGTTGTCTGATGCCCCTCTTCCTAGTGTCAGAATGTATCGCATGTCAGTCATAGAGAACGAATAAATAAAGAAACAAATCCAAGAGTTGGTTGAAAAAGGCCTCATTTGACCCAGTTCATCTCCATGAGGTTCACCAATATTTTTTGTTCCTAAGAAAGACAGGACATGGAGTATGTGTGTCGACTTTAGGGCCTTAAATAAAATCAAAATAAAAATAGGTATCATCTTCCTAGGATAGATGATTTAATTGACCAGCTGAAAAATGTTGTCTATTTCACTAAGTTGGATTTGCATAGTGGGTATCATCAAAATTTGTTTGATACACTTAAGCAGAAAATTGTCACAACACTAATATTAGCTTTACCTGATCTTCAAAAGCCATTTGAAATTGAAACAAACGCTAGTGGTTATGCAATGGGTGTAGTTTTACTTCAAAAAGGGAAACCTATTTGTTTTCATTCAGAAATTTTTTCTAAGGCAGTTGCAAATTATCCGACATATGATCAAGAATTGTTTGCTTTGGTTGAAACTGTTAAGAAATGGAAACACTACTTAATGGGTAAGGAAATATTGATTCACACAGATCATCAGCCACTTCAGTACCTTCAGTCTCAGACTAAGTTGCAACAATCGTGCCATTACATATGGATGGGATTTCTTCAACAATTTCACTTAATAATTAAGTACAATAAAGGTGTAACAAACAAAGTATATGATATGTTGTCTAGACCATCTTTGAATGCTTCAGTAGTGTTGCAAAATAGTTCTTTAAAACTTGAAAGTTATTTAGAACAATATAGTATAGATGTTGATTTCAAAGATATTTATGAATCACTAACTCATGTTACTTAGGTGGAAGAAGTCAAATTTCATGTTCTTGACAGGTTTTTATATCATTTGGGTAAGTTGTGCATACCATAGATAGAAAGGACACATGTTATTCGTGAAGCACATTATTCTCACATTTTAGGACATTTTAGCATAAGAAAGACAATGGTGCAAATTCAAAGGTATTTCTACTGGCCTCACATGTATGAAAATGTTGTTAAGTACATTAGAGTGTAGGTTTTAACCCTGAACATAAATTATCTACACACGAATCTTATAACAGAAAATAAACAATAGCGAGAGCATAAAACATAAAACAGATAAACAGAGAGATTTTCCCATGGATCCCAAATCGGGACGACCAGCTTGATTTTTCATTATATTCCTTTTAGTGTTACAACACATATATATAAATGCCGAAGCATACATAAAACCCAATCCATTAACCCTGGATTAGAACATAACCGTAGTTCCCTTGACCGGATCTACAAAATACCAGGGGCCGAAAACCATCGTACCCCAAAACCATGTGCAAAATCATGCACAAAACATGGGTGGGTCCACACACCAAACAAATTTTTGCTGGGGCGCTGCCCCGGACCCCAACAATGGGGGCTGCCTCTCCCCTTGTGACCCCCCTACTGCGCTCGGCGCAACGTACAACATGTGGGGCTAGTCGTGGAAAGAATATAACACATACCCAACATTCTCCCACTTGTTGTTTTCTTTCCATAGGGGGCCACATGAGAGCTTAGTCATTCGGAAAATTCTTCAACACCCATTGTTTCTCTACACCAAGAGAACTTCTGAGTGCTCACAGACTTCGTCAATTCATCTGCAACATTCTTCAAAGTGTCCACCTTTACCAGCAATACCCTTGTAGCCTCAACCATATCTCTAACAAAGTGATATTGAACATCAATGTGCTTTGTCTTTGAATGGTAAGCAGGGTTCTTAGCCAAGAAAATTTCACTTTGGCTATCACAAGCTATCCTTCTAGCTTGTTGTACCAACCCCATACTTGAACACAACTTTGCAACCAAATTTCTTCCTTGCTTGCATGAGTGGCTGCTATGTATTATGCCTCTGTAGTTGAAAGAGCCACTACAGACTGTCTTTTACTCATCCAACTGATTGTGCCTCCAAATAGGCTAAACACATACCCACTTGTAGATATTCTTTGGTCTAGATCTCCAGCCTAGTCTGCATCAACAAAAACACGAATGTCCAACATTATTTCCAATCTGGGTCTTCCCTGGTAGCACAAGCTATAATCACTAGTGCCACGTAAATATCTGAAAACCTGCTTCACTGTTGTCCAATGCTCCTTCCCTGGGTTTGAGATAAACCTGCTCAATACTCCCATTACATGTGCAATGTCTGGTCTAGTACAGACCATTGCATACATTAGGCTACCCACTTCACTTGCATATGAACACGGGACATATCCTCCTCTTCTTCTTGTGTCTTGGGACACTGTTCAACAGATAGATTTACACCTACAGGAATAGGAACATTCACTGGTTTACTATCCTGCATATTGAACCTCTGCAATATAGTCTTGACATACTTCTACGTTTGCTTGAGCTTCCTCTTGCTACGATCTCTCTGTATGTTTTCCATGCCCAAAATATAGTTTGCAGCACCAAGATCCTTCATGTTGAATTTGGAGAAGCAGTGGCAATTGAATCTTGGATAATTTATTTGTCATTTCCAATCAACAACATATCATCCACACATACAAGACCAAATAGATAACATGGTCACCAATTAATTTAAAAAACACAGTAGTCCTCCTTGCTTCTGGTGAAGCCAAGTCCCGTATATAGGTATCAAATTTCTGATACCACATCCTTAGTATTTGTTTTGCTTAACTCTGAGAGACTTCTTCAACACCTTTGCCGTTCTTTATTACCCTTCTGCATAAACCTTCAAGATTGCTTCATGTAGATCTCCCCTTCTAGATCCCCATGAAGAAATGTTGTGTTCACATCCATCTATTTTATCTCAAAATCAAATGCAGCAACAACAGATAAAAGTAATCTAATAGAAGTAACTTTAGCAACAGGAGAAAAAATATCACCAAAATCAATTCTCGGCACTTGGGAATAACCTTTTGCTACCAACCGAGCTTTGTATTTCTCCACCTTTCCTTCTACATTCATCTTCTTCTTAAACACTTATTTTCTCCCAATGGGATTCCTTCCAGCCAACAACTCCATCATATCCCATGCCTCATTTTTTTGCAAGGATGCCATTTCATCAACCATGGCCTCCTTCACGAGGAATTTTCCATCCTCTGAATCCTCCTTGAAAGTTCTAGGATCATCCTCGATTATAATTCAAAGGCAAAACACAGACAAAAAACGGATGGACTATACCTTTACAAGTTGCCTTCTTTCAGGAGTTGATCTTCTCTGGCCCAGGTTGTGGCTCTTCCTCTTCTGAGTCTTCTTCTGTTGTAGATTCTGATTCATCCTCCTTTAGCTCAAACTCTATCTTCTCAAGTTCCTTTAGTAGGAATTCATGTTTAACAACATCTTTTACTTCTCTAAACACCACATCTCGGCTGTACACAACCTTCCTTGTTTATGGGTTCCAAAGCTTGTAACCATTTAAACCATCCTTATACCCAATAAAGATGCACCTTTCAGATTTATTATCCAACTTGGTCCTTTTCTCCTTTGAAACATGTACATATGCATCACATCCAAATACCCTCAGATGTGAAAGAGAGGGTTTCTTACCAGTCCATACCTCATGTGAGTCTTATCCTCCAATGCTGATGAAGGTGATCTGTTAACCAAGTAACATGCAGTCTCCACTACCTCTACCCAGAATTCTTGTCCTAACCCAGTACCATTGAGCATGCTTCTTGCCTTTTCCATCAGCATTATGTTCATTTTTTCTGCAACTCCATTTTGTTGAGGTGTGTATGGAGTAGTCTTGTGTCGTGTTGTACCACACTTCTTATAGAACTCTTCAAATTCCTTCTTGCAGAACTCCCCACCATTATCTATCCTCAACACCTTTATCTTCTTCTCTGTCTGGTTTTCCACGGAGCCTTAAATTCTTTAAATATGTCAAATACTTTAGATTTCTTCCTCAAGAAATATATCCATGTATTCCTTGAGAAGTCATCTATGAATGAAACATAGTACACGGACTTTCCCGGTGATGGAACTGACACAGGTCTGAACACATCACTATGCACAAGTTCTAATATCTTGTTCGCCCTCTTAGCACCAGAAGGAAAACTCACCCGATTCTGCTTCCCATATAAAAAATGTTCACAGAAATAGAAATCCAGAGAGAAATTAGACATACCTTCTACCATACCATTTCTATGCAGTATCTGAAGGCCCTTATCTCCAATATGTCCAAGCCTTTGATGCCATAGCATGGTATTTTCTCCAGAGACAGCTAGGCTTTCCGTTCCACTTTTAGGAACCACAGAACTGTTACACCCATCAATAACAGTGCAACCTTGTAGCTTGTACAGAGTTCCAGTCTGAACTCCCCACATTAATACCAGTGCTCCCCGAACCATTGTTAGGTCCCTATATCACTAGTATAGCCCCTTATTATTGTTAGTGTAAACCCCTTATTGTTATTATTGTACCCTTGTAACCCCCATTTTGTTATTATTGTGCCCTTAAATTATTATTGTTAGGTCAGCCAGGATTACATTATGGCCCCACTAGGATTACATTGTGGCCCCATGGACTCCAATATATAGAAAGGAGGTTTTGTAATTTGTATCATCCAAGAATTGTTCATTAATTTAATGTATTGGAGGTTTCCCCTCGAAGTGGCTTATTTATAAGGCATTGATATCTCTTTTCTTCTATTTTTGGAGTTGGCTTCACAACATTTGGTATCAGAGGCTTTGGATTCTAGGGTTTCACTGCTCCAAACAGGTCATAAATGAATTTAGCTATAACTTTTTTTCTCACAATTGTGAAGCTGAAATTTTGAGATTTTGAAAAGCATCTTGAAGAAGCCTGTGTAAAAATTTCAGAGTTTGGTTCGCAATAAGTTCGGAGATATCATCTGTGGAAGTCAGGTATTTTTTCAGGCTCCTAAACAGGTCATCGTGGCATTTGCGCTATAAATTTTTTTCTACGAAGGTTCAGAATCTGAAATTAATATGGTGTGAAGCTGAAATCCTGAGGAAATTCATCAAAAAAAATTCAGAGCTTGGTTCGCAATATTTTTAGAGATATGATCTGTGGAAGGTAGTGCTTTTTCAGGCTCCTGAATTTCATCTTAAAGAGGTGATCGTGGGAACAGTTCAATAACTCTCTCTCTGGAGATTGGATTGGAGTGCCGTAAAAATTGGTCACAAGTACACGGCCTGTAGTTTATTGGCTATCAATTTTAGAGACAAAGGACAAAACAGTGACACGTGGAAAGTCGTACAAGTTCGCTCTACTGAACCAGTCCAGAATTAGGTCATTGTGGGGGGTGGACACAACTTTGTCCAGAGGAATCCGTCAATTGGACACCCATGGCATTTGAAAGAAGCTTGAGGAGGGCTACTACAGGGCTGAATTTCAGATATCGAATATTTTCTCAATTACGGAGATAATTTAATTTCAATATCGAGCTCCTCAAAGCTAGTAAAAGGTGTGTATTTTTTTCCGAATTGCATAAGTCTTGTTTGAAGATTCAAGTTGAATTGATTCCAAGGGCATATTGTAGAATAGATATCAGTATTGGATTCTAAAATGGCCCCTAAAAATAATTCAACACCCATTAAGCCTTTAGAAGGCTCTACTATGACTCATGAAGACGAAGAATGGCAACATGACATATCAAAATTACAAGAGCAAGTGCAACAAATTTCTCTCTCGCAAAGAACAACAAAAAAATGAAATGGAAGTTTTGAAGAAAGGCGTGGAAATTAGAAGATGGACGGTTTGAAGAAAGGAATGGAAGCTAAGATGGATGGCATGGAAGTGGGCATGGAAGCTAAGATTGATGACGTAAAAGACAACATGGAAAACATGAAGAATGATCTAAAAGAATACATGGAAGGCTTGATGATAAGCTTAAAACAAGAAATGATTCCTAATGGCAGAAATATAGTAGAAGAACCTCATGATGAGAACAAAATAAATGTTAATCATGATTTCATAAACTCTAATTTTGGTGGGAAGAACCACCATATTCCAAAAATGGATATGAGGAAGTTTGATGGAAAGGATCCTGTAACATGGATACTACAGATGGAGCAATATTTTGATCTCCATAATGTGAAAAACACACAAAAGCTACACATTACAACTTTACATTTAGAACAAAATACATTTGTATGGTATCGATGGCTTTGCTCCCATAAAAAAATTGTCACTTGGTTAATTTTTACAGAAGAAATGATAGCACATTATGAGGATACAAAGAGCAACACCTTATTTATCCAATTGATAAATCTCGAACAAAAGGGTTTAGTGGGGCAGCACATTGAGGACTTCCAAAAATTGAATATAAGGTAACTGATATTCCAGAGGAACACGGGATTGATCTCTTCATAGGCACTTTAAAGGATAACATCCAACATGAAGTTCGTGTTCTAGAACCTGATTCATTGGAGAAGGCATTCAGGTTGGCAAGAAAAGTTGAATGTAAAATTATGGCAACAAGGAAGCCTACCACTCAATTCTATAAAGAAGGAAGTGTTGCTACGCCTAGATTTCCACAACCTACAAGGTTGACACCACAACAATTGGAAGAAAAAAGAGCAAAAGGGCTTTGCTAAGTTGTGATAGAAAATACACTAAAGGCCATAAGTGTCTTTGAGAAGAAATCCTTTTACATAGATTGTGAAGAAGAAAATGAGTAAGGATATACACGGGGAACCACCCTAGAAGAGGAAGAAATGAATCCGACCATATCGTGTAATGCAGCATGGGGAATTACCACTCCTCAAACTCTCAAGATAGAAGGACATATAAAGAAGAAAGGGTAATAGTGTTGATTGATTCGGGTAGCACCATAATTTTATTCATTATAAGGTAGCGAGGAATCGAATTGTTTCCTATACCCGGCACCCGAATGCAAGTGATGGTTGCAAACGGAGGAACTATAAATTACTCTGGAAAATGCCATAATATCAAGCTAACCATGGGGGAATATGTATTGAACAGTCCAATTCTTTCCATTCCTATGAGAGGTGTTGATGTTGTACTAGGAGTACAATGGTTACAATCTCTGGGGACAATAGCTTTTCATTTTTAAGAACTTTTCTTGAAATTTCTTTCAGAAGGAAAGGAAGTCGAATTACGGGGTATTGGAGGTAAGCTAGGAAAGATAATAAGCTCTAATGTCATGACCAAGCTTTTGAAGAAAGAACAATGAGGCATAATTGCACAATTATGCTCACTAGAAGTTCCAACATCAAAATAATCTATTTCTGCAGATCTTCAACAAGTCTTGGACAATCATTACAAGGTGTTTGAAACTCCCAAAAGACTCCCACCTATTCGTGATCATGATCATGCTATTCATTTGATTCCAGGAAGTGTTCCTCCAAACATCGGGCCTTATATATATCCTTATGTCCAAAAGAGCGAAATTGAATGTAGGATTGCAGAAATGTTAGAGGCGGGTATAATTCAACCTAGTCAAAGTTCTTTCTCTGCTCCTATAGTATTGGTACACAAGAAGGATGGATCATGGTGCATGTGTCTGGATTATAGGGATCTCATTAAGCTCAACATTAAAGATAAATTTCCCATTCCCGTGATTGATGAATTATTGGATGAATTGCATGGAGAAATTTATTTTACCAAGTTGGATCTTCGTTCAGGATATCATCAAATTAGAATGAAGACTGAAGATATTCCAAAAACAACATTTCAAACTCATGAGGGTCATTATGAATTTTTGGTCATGCCTTTTGGCCTTACCAATGCACCTTCTACATTTCAAGGGTTCATGAATTCCATTGTCAAACCCTTCCTTATAAAATTTGTGCTAGTATTTTTTTGATGATATACTAAGCTACAACAGATCTTGGAGGGATCATGTTGAACATGTTGACAGGGTGCTCAAACTATTACAGGAGAAACAATTATATGCAAAAACATTCAAATGTTTGTTTTGAGTACAAGAGGTGGAATATATCGGTCATATTGTATCTCACGAGGGTGTTAAGGTAGACCCTAACAAAATTAAAGCCATTAAGGAATGGAAATTCCCCACAACCATAAAGTAGTTGCGCAAATTTCTCGAGTTAATAGGGTATTATCGCAAGTTTGTTAAAAATTATGGGAGAATAGCGGCACCTCTAACAACATTATTGAAGAAATATGCATTTTCATGGACTCTTGAAGCAAATAAGGCCTTTGAACATCTTAAAGAGGCAATGTGCCTAGCACCGGTCTTAGCTACGCCGGACTTCACAAAAACCTTTATTGTAGAATGTGATATCTCAGAAAATTGAATTGGTGTTGTTTTAATGAAAGAAGGAAGACCCATTTCTTTTGAAAGTCTTCCAATAAAATTAAAGTATTTAAATAAAGCTATTTATGAGAAGAAAATGTTAGCAATACTACATACACTAAAGAAATGGCGAACTGTGGAAGACACTTGAGAAAAAGCGATCATGATAGTCTTAAATACTTTTTGGAACAAATATTACCTTCAAAAGAGCAACAAAAATGGGTCACAAAGATGTTGGATTATGACTTTGAAATCATCTACAAAAAAGAGAAGCAAAATGTTGTTGTAGATACACTCTCAAGAAAGCATGAGGATGTGGAAGCATTGATTTTTTCCATTTCTATTATCCAACTTGAGTGGATAAGCAAACAAGAGATGAATGGAAGAAGGAAAAAGAAGTGTGGACACTCATTCAAAATTTGCAGCAAGATCCTAGCACATCTGATACATTTAGTTGGAAAAACAATTCCTTATGGTACAAAGATCACTTATATCTTTGTAAAAATTCCCAACTAAAACAAAAGGTTCTTTTGGAATTGCACACCGCTCCCTTAGGAGGACACTCAGGATTTTTAAAAACTTACCATAGGGTGAAGAAATAATTTTTTTGGGTGGCCTTGAATCTCATATTCAAAAGTTTGTGGCAGAATGTTTGGTTTGACAGCAAAATAAAGTTGAAACAATTAAGACCCCAGGTCTTCTACAGCCTTTATCCATTCCAAGTCAATGTTGGGAGGAGGTTTCAATGGATTTTATCGCAGGTTTACATAAGTCTAAAGGAAAGAGTGTCATCATGATGGTAGTTGATAGACTTACCAAGTATGCACACTTTTGTGCATTATCTCATCCATTTAAAGCAAGTACGGTGCTACTACATTTATGGACGAATTCAAAAGCTACATGGAAGCCAAGGGTTATTGTAGGCGGCAGTGTTATTTTTCTTTAAAATTTTTGGACGGAGTTATTTTCTTGTTTGGGTACTCAATTAGCTCATAGCTCATACCTATCATCCTCAATCCCGATGGTCAAGCGAGATAGTAAATAAATGTTTGAAGGATATCTTCGTTGTTTTGTATCTGATAAACAAACACAATGGGCCAAGTGGTTACCTCTCGCTGAATGGTGGTATAACACTTCCTTCCATACTGTAGCAAAAATGACCCCATTTATGGAACTTTATGGATATCATCCACCATCCATCACATCATCCTTAAGAGAAAATTCTAAGGTTCAAGCAGTGGAAGATCACATTGAGCATCAACAAGAAGTTCTCCAACTCTTAAGGGATAACCTAAATTTGGCACAAAATCAAATGAAACAACAGGCAGATCAACATCATAGCGAGAGAAGTTTTGATGTAGGAGACTGTGTATTTTTATGGCTACAACTATACAAACAAATGTCCCTCAAGAAAGCTAAGAATAATAATAAATTATTGCCAAAGTACTATGGTCCTTACAAGGTGTTGTAAAATATTGGTACTATGGCATACAAATTGGAGCTTCCTGCCTCTTCGCGAGTGCATCCAGTTTTCCATGTTTCATGCTTAAAGAAGGTTATAGGTGAAAATCTTCGAGTTCAAACATGATGTGCCGAACTTGATGGGAAGGGAAAATCATATTGGAACTGAAGCGGTCATGGAAAAAAGAACTCGACAGCTACGGAATCGATCAATTTCAGAGTATCTCATCAAGTGGAAGAACTTACCCACTGAAGATTCTACATGGGAGGATGAGAATTTTATACAGAAGCACCCGGAGCTACTCAAGTATTGAGGACAACACTTTTTTGAAGGAGAGGGGCATGTTAGGTCCCTATATCACTAGTATAGCCCCTTATTATTGTTAGTGTAAACCCCTTATTGTTATTATTGTACCCTTGTAACCCCCATTTTGTTGTTATTGTGCCCTTAAATTATTATTGTTAGGTCGGCTAGGATTACATTGTGGCCCACTAGGATTACATTATGGCCCCATGGAATCCTATATATAGAAAGGAGGTTTTGTGAATTGTGTCATCCAAGAATTGTTCATTTATGTAATGTATTGGAGGTTGCCCCCTCGAAGTGGCTCATTTCTAAGGCGTTTATATCTCTTTTCTTCTATTTTTGGAACTGGTTACACAACAACCATCTTGCAGGCATATTTCTCGAACACTATTTTTACACCTGCATCATCCATCTTGCTTACATAAATTAGATTTCTGGCCAATACAGGAATATGTAGAACACCAGGAAGTGTTCTAATCCTTCCACCTTGCAATTTCAGCTTGACCTTTCCACGTCCGACGATTCTGGCCTTCCTATCATCCCCTAGGAAGACATCACCACCATCATATTTCTCATACTCGCAGAACCACTCCCGATGGGGAGTGAAGTGAAAGGATGCACCTGAGTCAATCAACCATGACCTATGATCTACATGTGTGTGATCTACATGTGTATTTGAAGAAGAAGCCAAATACACATCCCCACCTTCATCCAAGGTGGTTTTTGCCTCTGCAGAAGGAGCATCATCAGATCCATTTCTTTTCTCAAGAGCTTTAGATCTGCAGTCCTTTTTGTAGTGCCCTTCCTTTCCATATTTCCAGCATACCTTTACAAACTTTCCAGGAGATTTAGATCTCCCTCTAGATTTGGATCTCCCACTCGAAACCTTATTCTTGTTTCTATTTTGGGACCTTCCTCGTACAGATAAGGCATCTCCATTCTGGCCCTCCATATTTCTCCGTCTCATTTCCTCCGATAACAAGGCTGAGACAATGTCATCAAAATTCAAGGTAGTTGTATTGCTACCTATTGCAATAACTAGAATGTCCCACGAATTTGGTAGAGAACACAACAAACTAATGCACTTATCTTCATCTGATATTTTAATATCAATAGATGACAGCTAACTTACCATAGTAATGAAGGTGTTCAGATGCTCTGTCACCGAGTCTCCATCCTTCATCCTCAGGTTATACAACTTTTTCCACAAGAACAACTTATTCACCAGAGACTTAGATTGGTACAAATTCCCAATTTTTTCCCACAAATTCTTCGTCGTAGCTTCCCCAGATACATTCAACAATACTAAATCTGAGACACACAACTGTATTGTGCTCTTAGCCTTCCGATCCAGTTTCTTCCAGTCTTCATCTGACATTTTCGTTGGTTTAGTACTCGGATCTACCGCGATCCACTGATCTTTATCCACCAGCAGATCCTCCATCTTGAGATTCCATAACTCAAAACTCTAACCATTAAATTTCTTGATATCTATATTTCCGTCGCTCGCCATCTTCTTTCACCCCAAGAATAGATCCCGTAGATATCCCACTGAATAGGGTCTACCTCAGGCTCGAGAAAAAAACCCTCAGCAGCAAAGGTGTCCCCTTGAAGCCGAAATAGCTCTGATACCAGATGTAGGTTTTGACCCTGAACAAAAATTATCTACACACGAATCTTATAACAGAAAATAAACAACAGCGAGAGCATAAAACATAAAACAGATAAAAACAGATATTTTCCCCTGGATCCCAAATCGGGACGACCAGCTTTATTTTTCATTATATTCCTTTTAGTGTTACAACACATATATATACATGCCGAAGCATACATAAACCCCAATCCATTAACCCTGGATTAGAACATAACCGTAGTTCCCTTGACCGGATCTACAAAATACCAGGGGTCGAAAACCATCGTACCTGAAAACCATGTGCAAAATCATGCAAAAAACATGGGTGGGTCCGCCTATGAGTGGGTCCGCACACCAAACAAATTTTCGCCGGGGCGCTGCCCCGGACCCCAACAGTGGGGGCTGCCTCCCCCCTTGTGACTCCCCTGCTTCTCCCGGCGCAACGTACAACGTGTGGGGCTAGTTGTGGAAATAATATAACACATACCCAACATAAAGGATGTGTTATGTGTTCGAAAATCAAAGAAAGCAATCGAAAGATTGGCTTGTATATGCCACTTCTAGTTCCTTCCCAACCACGGGACATCATTTCAATGGAATTTTTTGGAGGACTTCCTATGACCAGGAGAGGGCATGATTACATGTATATTGTGGTTTATCGTTTCAGCAAGATGTGCATTCTTGTTCCATGAAAGAAGCAAGTGATTGTTGAATGGACTACACATATGTTCTTTCAACACGTACGGGTTCATTTTGGGTTACCTACTTCCATTATTTCTGACCAAGACACTCGCTTTGTAAGAGAGTTTTGGTCCACTTTGTGGGGACTCATGGACACAAAGCTGAGGAAGAGCACAAATTTTCATCCACAAACCAATGGACAGACATAAGTGGTGAAAATGATAGTGATACATATTCTTCGAGGTTATTTCAACAAACATCATAAGTTGAGGGATGAATATTTACCTTATGTGTAACATGCTTACAATCAAGCCAACAGGTGGATGGAGATCGGAAGAGTGAGGGAGTTGTACCCTCACCTAATATCTGCTTAAATCAAACTTTTGTTGGTCCAAAAGCTTTCAAGTGGAGAGGGTTGATTCAGGAGGATCTTGCATCAGTTGAGAGGAAGGAAATCCAGTTTATCGTCAGTGTTATCACTCTAATAATTCTAAAGTTGTGAGATTTTGATTTAAATACCAAGAACATTAGAGGTAACCACAAACCAACTTTTAAACTCTAATATCTAGCCTTCTTAGGGTTCAAAGAGGGATCTCTCTATAATATTTAACTTTGTTTTAATTATATGATATTAGGCTAGTTATGATGTGAAAATTCGTTTGTTCTGGTGAGAAAAATCACTTAATGAGATGGATAGTGAGAGATATGTTTGTCTATTGGGCTAAGGGGTCAAATGTCAAGCAGTCAGGACTAAGATCAAGGTCAAAAAGTCAAATATTTTCAGGGCAAGATAGACAAGTCATTGAAGATCTAGGAAGGCTGATTGGTGAAGTGGTTTGATTGGGATAAGGAGAAATCAAGGATTCTTTGATCCGGATAAGGAAGGAGTAGATAGGGGTCAATCAAAATAGGGAGAAATTAAGGGTTCCCTACTCTAGAAATTAGCAAAAAACATAGAAATGATAACTAGTTAAAGACATGGTGCTTTTAACAAATCCTGTATTAATACTCCTAGTTCATCATTCAAATTTATAACACATATAAGGATGCATGTAAAACATAAGAAGATAAACAAAGACAGTATAAAGTACTTCAATTCAATGGCTTATCACATGAATCCTGAAATATCATGCTAGATGATTTGATCCAGTCTGATACTTAAAATTTCTACAAAAGGCCTTCAGGTGCAAAAATATTGACTATAGAAATCTTCAGCAATTTATTTCACACTAATAATTCAAAAGATGAAGTATATATACAAAAATGTTTACAAAATATCCTATAATACTCCTAGGAATTTTCTAAGGAAAATAAAATATCTTTTACAACAAAATAGTGGTAGTTGCTTAACAACTTAGCAAGCTGTCCTATTTATCCAAATAAAATAGAAGTGTTGTTTTGGATTGGGTGCAACTGGTTGCCTTGGTGTCTTCTTTGCTGGCAATGATATTTCAAATCTGTTTTGAAATATTATCTTCTTATATGATACTCTTTAATCTGGTACTCTTTACCTGTGATACACTTTAAACTTTATTAAAACTGCCTTACTATTGTAATTTTATGTTTTGACTATAAAAAATCAGCAAACTGTTTCAATCTTTTTCTTTGCAATTTGACTTTTACAGCAAGTCAATGAGTGATTCCCAAGATTCATCATCAGGAATTTTTATCTTTTTTAGCTTCCTAAAGTTCTCATCTGCCTCATTGTATCTAGAAAATGTTGTTTTTATAATAAATAAGTGTTTTATCTCATGCTGTAGATAAAACAAGTCTTTAAAACTTCTATGTAAAACCTTCCCTGTAGGAATTCCTTGCCCTTCTATTTTGTCAACTTGATATTTTGCATAATCCCTTATCTTTTTGTTGTAGTCCTCTTGTGGCATGAGTTTATCATTAATAACCAGGATGTTAGGAAAACCTCTTTGCGTCAAGATCTTAAACTTAACCATAAACTTGATTAAATCTATGTTCATGTTTTCACATTTTTCCTCTAACTGCTTCATTAAATTCTTCTTTGAAATTAATTTCCTTATTTCAAGGATTGTCTCTATTCTATCAGTAATTTCTATTTCTTCAAGTTCTTACTTGTTCTTGCTATTGAGAAATTTGATTAGTTCTAGGGCCTGCTCAAGTTTGGCTCCTAGTTCTTCCTTTGTTTTCTGAATCTTTACTTGGGTTGCCTTTTGTAAATCCCTTTTCTCATAAATCACCTATATTGATGGCCAAACATCATTGATGGATTCAATGATTTTACTCCGTAACTGATTCTTTACATAAGATATTAGCGCTTTCAAGGTTAAATCTGTTTGTAGATTCTTCGATTCAACATTTAACCTGTTAGCCCTTTTTTCATGATTTTTGGCATTGATTTGGGTTAGTTTCTTAGTGTCTTCAGATTGTCAATAATTTTCTTCAATCTATTTATTTCATTGGTTTGAAGTGACATTTCCTCCATGGCTTTGACAAGCTTACTAGCTTCATCAGACTGCTGTGCTACTGATGTAGATGACTCTGTAGCTGAAGTAGTGGATGAGGTCATTGGTACTGCAGTAGCCAGTGGTACTTTTGGTGCCAACTCTTCTTCCAAAGTTGAAGGCACAACTGTAGTAACCATGGGAATTACTATAGGAGTTTCCTGTGATTTTGTGATTTCTCTTTCATGGAAAAGCTTTTCCATTTGGATTTCCATTTCTTTTATCTATACATTCAATTGAAAAATAAAGTTCATCATATCATCTTTCTGACTTTGCTCTTGTACTATTTCTTTGGCTTGTGGATGTTCAGTTAGTGGAAGCTTGAGTTGTTTCCTCAGTGCTGCAAAATCAACATTCTTTTTCTTCACTAACTCTTTTGCAACTTTGACATTAGCATGATCATATCCTACTTTAATAACCAACTCTTCTAAAGACTTAATCCTAATATATTTAGCATATGAGGAAGCCTTGTCAACTTTCATTTGATCTCTCATATTTATTATGGTGTTCTGGAGCTTGTGGACACTCATGGCCTTTTTAGTAATGGTAGAATAAAGCATCTCAGAAGTTTTCCTGTGAAATTCAATTTGATCTATTTCATGAATACTTTCTGTTGGTACTTCAAGAACAACCTTTTTGTAATCTGCCACTGTTTTGGGAGTCTTAACTGTTGGTTGAAGTACTGACATAATTAACTTCTTGTTTGAATAATCAAAAGCTAATAGAAGTATGTTTTGGATACTTGGTGTTTGTTTCAAATATTGAGAACAAATCTCATTTTTTATTTCTTCATTCTTGGTCTTTATCTGCTTATATTTACCTGTGTGTTTGAAATACCAGGATGTTCTTCATTTAGAATCTCTATGGTTGGTTCATTTGTAATGACTGTAGTAGCATCTGTGTTTGTCTCTGGAACATCTGTATCTTCCACTTCTATGGTCACTTTTTCTTTATCAACTGAATTTATCTTAGGCTTTTTATTGTATCTGAGTTTGAACCTAGTTTCAGTTGTTGTCTCAGCAGTGTAAGTACCTTCTTCTCTGACTCTCTTAGTAGATTTCTCTCCTTGATTTAAAGTTTGCAAGGTGTGACTAGTATCACCCTGTTTAACTAATTCTACCAAGGTGTGACTAGTATCACCTTTTCATGAATAAAAGGTGTGAGTTTGCACTTCATCCTTATTTTGCTTAGTATTCCCCGTGGATCATAATTCCATGAGAAGTTTTCTTCAAATTTGTATTCAAGTAACTGTTTTTCTGCTTCTTGTTCTGCATCTCTGTGATTACAAATAAAATGTCCCACCTGATTCTTCAACTTAAATTGGGTCTTTTTTTTGGCTGCTAAGAAGTTGATAGAATTTGAATTTAAGATTTGCCTGGTATACTTCAAGGAAAAACTCTCATTGGCACATATTTTGGCAATTTATAGGGTAAAAGATTTGACCCAAAAACTCTGATTTCTGTATGTTTCTGATATAAGTACCAATCTCTAGTTCTAGTTTTCTCTGATAGCTGTAGAAATTTCTTTATTTCATCACTAATTTTTGGTTGTACTGTGTTTGTTAACATGTTTATCAATGGATGAATAAATTAATCTGTAAACTCTACATAACTAAACTCTGTGGACTCTTTTTTTATCAAATATGTCCAAAAGATGACTGAAAGTGGGTTCTCTTCTATATCAAGCTTCTAAAGTTTTATTGGAAACTTGTTTGCTTGGAAGTACAAGAAGATATGGAAAAGAAAGGATGTATATCTAAATAATCCTTCAGTTTGCAATTTGACAAGTTGATCATGGATATTATCAGCTATATATTCAACATAATTGAAAATGACAGAAGGAGGCTTTCCTAATGCAAAGGTAGATAGAAAACCTAGGATTGACTCATCTGTATGTTCATCTGTAAAATATCCTAGGATAAATGACAACATGGATATGACATGCCTTGACCCTTCAGGAAATTTTGAAGTAGAGTAAGGAGGGTTGATTTGTGGAATTTCAACATGTAAATGCATGAACAATTGGAAAATTTGAATCCTTTTGGGAAAGTCAAGACCAATGTAAAGCTTGGTGAGTTATTCTATTGATAAGGGAAATGCATTGGGATATGGTTTGATCTGTAGCATCTAGTTTATTGACTCAGCAGTAACTGTGAATAACACTTATTTATTTGCATTTACCATTGCTCTTTTTTTAGGAGAATAATAGGGTGGACACATCCTAATAACCTCTGGACACTGATGGGTGAGTGGAAAAACATATTTGGGTAGGTTTGACTGCCACATTTTGACTTCTTCAACTTGATCTAATGACTTTTCAAGACTCCAGTAGTGGAGGTCTAACAGATTAAACTCTATTACTGGATCTTCTATTTTATAATCCACATCTGTTAAGGGTGTATGTTCAATGTCTACAACAAGAGGTTGTAGAGGATTTACAATAATTGCAGTCTTGGAATTTACTGTTGGGTTTGATTTTGACATCTTTTGGACTTTTTGGATAATTGAAACTCTATATTTTGGCTTTTTTGGACTCTTCTATATGTTTAAATTTTTTACAGAAGTGTTTTTTACTTTAAGAGGTTCTTTAAACAAAAATAAGCATAAATGGTTTTTTCTTGGATTTAATTCTTCAATTCTGGCTTTAAATTGGACTTCAGACTCTTACAAGTTTAGGAAATGATAGACAAGGGTTTCCTCTGCTTTTTTCAGATAAAATAGACTGAAACTATTTCAAATTGGGCACAAAAGGATTGGGATTACCTACAAAGGATTTCTAGACAAATTCATAGTCTTATAAGGTCTGCAAATATTCAATTTTGCTTTAAAAACCATATTTCATATCAAAACATGGGTTTATCAGAGTTTTCACAGTAAATTTATTATTTTCGAGCAATTACAGGGTCTTTCTATGGATAAATGGGATTAACTAGGTTTAATTCGTTTAGAAAACTCCTTTCAAAATGATAAACATGTTGTTTTTTGTGAAGAATGCCTGTAAAAACAGGTTCTAAGGCGGTAGACAGTTTCTGATGGCTTTTGGAAGTCTTTGGAAGTCGAACTGAAGCTTCCAGTGGTCTTGATAGCATTTGCAATGGCTTTTTGAATTTTATAGGCATGAAAACAATGTACAGGTCTTCTTTCTTCAGTCAGAATGGATAAATGCACAGACATAATGCAAAGAAGGGTTTTGTTGCGCATATAGGAAGGTTTATAAGGTTTTAGGTTAAGCAGGATTGGCATTAAATGTGTGTCATATCATATCGAAAGGCATTTTTGGCGTAGGATGCAAAAAACTAGAGGTGGTTATCGCATGGGTTTTGGGCGGTAAGCAGTCTTGTGGGATCAAATGCAATCCAGTGAAATGCTGCCATGTGGAGGAGAGAGAAGGGCGCAAAACAACCCATTTCACAAAGTTTGAAATGGTTATTGACTATGCTTTTAAAAATGCGATATCACTTTGTGGTCGTTGGATCTGGGAGGATGTATGCGAATGACTGTGATTGAATGAGGACGCTGCTCGACGGTGGGGCGTGGGGCTTTTTATATGGCGGGATTAGTTTTAATATTTAAAACATATGTTTTAATATAAAACTAATGTTTTATTTATGATATGGCGGGGTGTATTAACATGGTAAATAAAACATTTACGAATGTTTAACAACCATTGGGGGCAAGATTTATAATGCTTTTGTTTTTAGCCTATGGGGAAAAAGGCGGGGAATTATATTTAGCATATGGGTAATATAAACCATAGGTTAATGTTTAAATAATGGGGTTTTGGGATATTTTAAATAAAATGAGTTAATAAATATATGGGAAGGGGTAGTTTAAGAGAATTAATACCTCATGTTAAAAATTAATATGAAATGAAATGTAATGAATGAAAATACATAGAATTAACCTAAGTAAAGTGTAAAATAGGCCTTTTAGCATAAAATTATCCCATTATGATATTTACACATAAACTTACGATAAATTGTATTTTGTGGGTTTTTGAGTGTTTTTGGATGAGAATGAAATTAATTAAGAGGGGATTTTACTTTTTCTAAGCAAAAAATGTGTTTTACGTAGGAAAAGGGATTATCTTTTTGGAAAAGGGTGAATATGCTGAGGAAATGGATTTTATGAAGGGAATCCAATATTTTTAACCAATCAGTTTTTAAGGCTTGGGTACGGTCCCAACAGAAGTCAGAGAAATGCTCTGAGCCTCTTTAACTGAAGGTTTTGAATACTGGATCATTGTGGGGGAGGGGAAATTAGTAATTTGCCCAATGATGCTTTATTACATGCCTTGCACAACTTCTTTCTACATACCCACCATTATTCTAACATTTTTTACTTCATTTGCATGGGTGAATTTAAGCTTGCAACCCTAAATCCATTTCTCTTTTAAAGCATAAATTATATACGTCTAACCTTATTTCATCTGAGGGCTCAGATTAAACTGTTGAGCTTCTCATTTATTCTCTAACTATCTATTGATTTGTCAAGTTTAAACTGTTTGACATATCTTTATTCTCTATCTAAAACATGAAATTCAAAGCATGAAAAGTTAAGATTAAGCTATTTAACTGATCATGGAGTATGGCATTTAGAAAAATCTGCACATAATCATTATTCTTGTAGTAAAAGTAAATAGTGGTGGCATTTTCACTTGCTCACTTTCATGTCTTATTTTTATCTCTTTTTTCTTTTGGGATCCATTTTTTATTATTTTTTATTTTTTTCCTTTTCTAAGTCCTTTGATCTTTCTTTTAGGACTTTTACCCTCTTTTCATTTTTTATTATTTTCAAAATATGGGAAAACAACTTGCAGAAAGCAAGGTATGTACATATTTACAAGACTAATCGTAGTCAATTCAAAAATTATGAACCCTATTATTATAGGACCCTAACAGTTAGTTTCTTCAGTGATGTTTTGGATGAAAGAGAGTCCTTTAGTCATGTTTAAATGTTCATGGTGTGGAAATGTCCTTATGCGGTTCATGGTGCAATGTCCAGTGTTGGGTGGCAAATTGTAATGCCATGGTGAAACTGGTGTTAAAAATTAAGTGGTGTACTAAGACCTGAACCCAAGCTAAATGGAACCTAAGCTAAAGTCATGAAAGGACCTATGTTCTAAAACTATGGCTATTAACCTTATGAAATGGTCCCAATGGTTATAAACCTAGTGCATATGACATGTTACAAAACTATGGTGTTAAACCTTATGCAATGTTAAAACATGTTATAAACCTTTCGGTATTTTTATTTAATACTATGTAATACCATATTACATAATGTAAACAGAGTCAAAACCGCAACAGGGTTTTAACTGCGTGAAAGGAATTGACATGTGAAGATGCATAGTTGAAATATTACTGCAGTTAATTTAATCGTGCAGTTTGGAAGAGTTGACCGTCAGGCGGAGGTTGCAGCATGTGAACAATCCACGGGAGGCCGACCATAGCAGAACTATTAGCCTGAAGCCACCAGACTTAACCACCAGGTGGTAGCCAGCAATTAGACTACCCGCCAGTCACATGACAACCATTCCACCGCTCCACCGTTTGCAAACTGTTAGGGTTATTTTTAACATCAGGTTTATTTTGGGGTTTTGAAGTTAATGTGTGCAGTTTTAAAATCTATCACCATGTCACCTAATTCCTAAGGTGTATGAATTCTATTAAACCGAGAGCTCTTTCACATTAAATTTCTCAACCATTTTCCATTTCTGGTTTAGGGAGTTCGATATTGAACCTGCATAAGATTATAAATTTACTCCATTTCTCATGATGAATGGAAGGAGTGATTTTGAAGTCTTGTGTTCAGATTTCTGAAGAGAGAGGAAATTTTGTTTTCAATGTATCTTGGTTGTCCGGAGGCGGAATTGAGAACTGAGACAGGCATTGGAAAGGTAGGAGAGAGATTTTTGTTGATAGAGACCAAAGGTGCCTATGAGCACATTCATTCTAGTGTATTTATGTGTAAATACTTCCTTGGATCAATCCTTAATGAAACAGACGCCATCTTGAAAGTGAACCCAGAGACGTAGTCCACCAAGGATGAACCCTGTAATCAATGTTTGTTGTCTTATATCTCTGTTCTTTGTTGAAAATTGCATGTTTAAATGTTCTTTTTAAGTTCTATATTAAGTTGTAAAATCATTTTCTTTTCTCCAATCTTGCACACTAAGAGATAAATTTAACAATCATTTCACTGTTGGAAAATATTCAATTCTACTTCAGTATTATTTTAGATCTTTTTTAGATAAGCTTTATATATCTTTGGCCTATTTCGATTTGGTTGTATCTTATTATATTTTACTTTTAAAATAATAATAATAATAATAATAATATATATTTTTGAATGTGTATTAGATTCACAAATTTTATAAAATGACAAAAAAATTAAGTTATGTATTTTTTTTTAACATGAAGAGTATTATTATATTAGTTAAAAAATGATAACATTATTTTTATAATAGAATGTTATAAAAATATTTTCTGGATCTAGGTTCTTTTAACCTAATAAGAGTTCTTTAAAATTATAAAGCATTAGAAATCCAAAATCTCTTTCCTCTCTCTCTCTCTCTATATGTATATAACTTAACATGCTAGCCCATAATTAATATATATCAAAATAACATAGAAAGAGAAAGCATACAAGGCCCCCAACCATTTTGGGCATTATTTATTATTTATTATCTCCACTTAAAGAGTTCATTAGATGTAATGTTTTGGACCTTTTTTAGTATGTGTTAATTGAGAATCAGAGGCTTAAAACACTATTTGTGTTGGGTAGTATGAAAAACTAGTTAATGGTGTGATGATATAATCCACAACAATAAGAGAAGCTTCCAATTCCTTATTTCTCTCTTGAAGAAAATTCAAAGTATTTGTATAATTTAATTCTCAAATATGCCAACACTACAGAGAAAATACCTTGCAGTCAAGGTTTTTATAGAATTGCTTTGAAAATGTTATCATTTTTCTATTTATCAGAGGCTGTTAGAAAAGGTGGGTGGCCAAAGGTTTTTGTGATTTTTTTTTAAATGGTATATACCTAGAAATTTCAAAACACATTGATGTATTACAATCCAATTATTGGGGTTGATTAAAAAAACAATAGTGCTCCAATGCCCTTTGTATCAACGAACACTCGTATGCACTCATATAGGATATGTCAAAGCAACACATATATTGCATGTTGTAGCTCCTAGAGAAAACCTTGAGTTGCAAAATACCAGTTCCTAGGACATCTTAAAATCAGAGGTTAATTGTGGACAATTGTATAAATTCCTCTGGAAAAATATGGAGTAAGAGAACAATGGTTTTGGTGGTTCATGGATGGAGAAGACCTTGGAGTCGATTCATGTGAATTCTCTATAATATGAGAGGGATCAAGAGGCTGTGAGGCTTGATGGATTTTAAATGGGACAAGTATAAAACAATGAGAAGAAGTTTTAAAATATGTAGGGGGATTTGAGAAAGAACTGAGAAGGAACCCACCAGAGACAGGCTTAAGAAGATTAAGAATCTATCCCTTGTGAACTCAGAGGAAATGGATATGAGTGAGATATGGACAACAATAGAGGTTCATGGAGTGTGAATTAAGGGAGTGAAACAAGCTTAATACATGAGCATTAACACTTGAGTTTTATACAGACACAAATTCATGAATAAAATTGCAGACTACTAGCAGCTACATTACACAAACTATCAAAGCAACAGGGCATGAAAGGTGATTATACACAAAAAGGAGATTACTGATAATAGAAGAAAATATATACATACTATGCATTACTCCATATGGAATCTAAATAACAACATTTTATGATATTAAGTTCAAATATCTCTCCCAAATATGTATCTCAGAGTACAGGGAGCACAATCATACAAAACTACGACAAAATTATTCCAAATTACAAAACCCTTCTATAATCTTGGAACTAGATACATATAGAGTTCCTCTCAAGGGTCTACCATCCTGATCATTTATGATTAGCCCATACCTATGAAATCAAAATATCCTACCTAACTTGCAAAGCGTACTTTGAACAATTACTTCTGTACTAAGAGAATTAAAATAGGAATGGGTGACATTTGAGATTTCACCAGAAAAATCATCAAAATTAAATAGGAAACATAGAGGACATGGTTGCCCATGGAGGCCAATAATGGTAGCCTTCAAAATAGTATTGGTGAGGAGAATTTGTTGGTGGGCAGGCATGGTTTTCATCATTCGGTTCCACCTACTACTTGGAAGTTTCCACTCCCTCAGCATTATGATTTCCACTTAATCCATTGTGAAGTGGCAATCATACTGCACGTGCCTGGCTCTTCTGCGGAGATCTCCTGAGAAAACCGAATGAACCACAACTGCATGTTCCACCCAAAAGCCGATGCAGTGTTTTTTTTAATAGCAAAAACGAGAACTGGATTTTAGAGGGGGTCTCAAGTGGTAAGCAGTATTGTAAAGTGGCAGTCGTACTACACACGCCTAACTCTTCTACAAAGATCTCTTGAGAAAATCGAATAAACCAAAACTATATGTTCCACCCAAAAGCCCATGCGGTGGTCTTTTTTAATTGCAAGAATGGGAATCGGATTTTAGAGGAGGTCTCAAGTGGTAAGCGGTATCAGAGAGGGGGGGCGGGGGTGCGAAGTTACGAGAGGATGACACATGGAGGAGTGGGCAGTATTGGATACCGCCCATTTCAGACACCCCCCCCCCCCCCCCATGGTTAAATTTCGAAGGCCAGGGGGGTGTCCAAAATGTGTTAAGGATTGTCAAATACATTGGGGTGAAGCGGAGGTGACAGAGAGATACAGAGAGCATAGTGGTGATGGGATGTGTGACAACCAATGGGAATGGTGGGAGTAATGGTGGGGATGATAGTATTAGTGCATGGTGGAAATGATTTAAACCAAAAGAATGCAAGTCAGAGATCGGGGAGTGGCTTTAGATGATGTGGCAAGGAAGGTGCGGCCCTGCTCCCATCGCAAATCGCAGTCAGATTTTTTTATTAGTGCACAACGGAGGGTAAGGGATAAGATTCGTGAGGAGCGATATACAATGGGCAGAAGTGACATGGCGGATGGTGGGACTGGACTGCAGACCACAGATCACAAAACTTAAGGTTTATCCATAAGAGGAGGTGGTAAATACTAAAAGAAGTGAAGTGCGAAGTGCGGGGGAGAAGGTAAGTGACGTGGAGGGAAGGTGGGACATGACCGCATGGCAAGTTAAACAAAATAGGTTGTGGGCATTTCAAATGGTAAGTTAAAAACTGTGCGATGTGATATTGCACATCGGAGATCATAGGTTTTAACGTTTGGAAAAAATGGAATAAGTTGCAATTTTGTGAAATGTGATGGACAGTGGGGGAAGGGTGACATGTCATGGAGAATGGACCCACTTTAATCTCAATCAGGGAATGGGGAAAGGCAGAGATGAAACAATGATATAGCAGTGAAAAAAAGGAAAAGTATAAAGATAAAGTGGAACAACGGAGAAAGGTAAAGTTTAAGGTAGAAACAGGTTTTTGCATGCGATTTCAATAATGTGTTAAGGTATGGCGGGTCTCGGTTCATCGCATCGGTGGAAAAGCAAGGTTTGGCATAAGTCCTAAGAGGTAAGGTTAAAAAACTACGACTTACGAAGTGCGAGAAATAGGTAAGGCTTATATGCGTGCCATGGGTGAACGGGTCCCACCTCATTGAAATTCGCATTTCGCTCATTTTAACATTTACCCTTGCACCCATCCTAAAAAACTTACGATCTACGATTTGAATCTTCACCGTTGATCGTTGCTTAGATCCAATGTTCCTCACCGCTCCCTTACTGTGGTTTTTCGACCTTGTCTCTTTGGTTGCGCTTGGTCATTTCTTATTTATTCATGGAATAGTTTCCCTACGTTCATGACCTAACCTACTTTGGTGTTCACAACTCGACCCGAATGCGTGCACGAATTGACCCAATCTTGTTCAAGATTCTGCCCTTTTTTTTCTTCCTTAACTTCTTCTCCGCTTTGTGCACGGTCACAGGCAAACATTAGCTCCATTAGGGGACAACATGTTGTTATAAGTGCATTGAGAACCTGCAGACCTAAATGCCTATGCCTTATTGGGCTCATGGAGTCACAAATGCATACTGTAAGCCTGAATTGAAACTGCCACTAAGTTGTGCACTGCCAACTATATAAAACAGAATTCACTGTCGTATGTTGAAAAACTTAAATGTTGAAATCTGAACTATAATGAAATTGGAAACTTAAACACACTTGAACTGAAAACTGCAAAGAAATATGAAACTAAAATAGAAAGATCTTCATAGTAATGAGCTTATTTATACTCCTACCTACACCTAGTATGATAAAAATTATCCCATCAAATAATAATCAGACTTTCAATGTAACTAGTCAAGCAAATGAGTGCTCAACTGAAATTGGCATCCCATTCTTGCAGGTAGAGAAACGGGTTCAAAACGTGGAAACTTATCTCTTCCACTCAATTTCATAGCTCCATTGATGAACATGGAAAATTCCTCCTTCACCGATGGCTGCAATATAATACACAAAGAATCATGGTAAATATGCAACATGAGTTTTTCTGGAGGATTTGTAACAAGAAAACAAACCTCATTCCAAACTTCTGCTTTGCTTGTGTGTTGCCACTGATTGTCTTCAAACATCAATGATGACTCTTGTTTCTTCTCCTTTTCCATTATAATCAACTACTTTGTGTGCTCTTCATCTTTTCCTTTGTCATACATAGGCTTGCAGGGGAGCTACAAACTCTCGATCACCTCGGGTAAAGGATCTTGACTAATAACAATATATTGTGTTTCCCCAGCATCCCATGAAGAAATTAATGATGCAGAAATTTTATGATATTCTTCAAATTCTGCACACTCAGAAATAATATCTGAGTGGTTTTCAATCAGAAAACCTAATTGGTCTTATTTTGGCAAGATTTCTTGGCTTTCATTGGGCACACTTAATTGGTGTTCAATCTCTGAATACAATGCTACTGCTTGAAGGTTCTCTTGTGGATATATACAATTAAGCTTTGTTGCCTCTATTTCCGAATCACTAGACTACTGTTGATTCTTAGTGTTGTCCTCTAGGAAATACTCCAACTCTTATCCTTCTTCATGGAGGGTAAGCTCACCTCCCTCTTATTCAGCATATGCTAGAAGTTGGTTTTCTACATGCAGTCCAAGAACCACCATGGGTTGTTCTTCTTGGATATTAGAGGGTGTGGGCCCTTTTTCTGTAATGGCTTCTTCAAACTAATCTTAAGGAGGGTCGGGCGGTTTCAAGGGTATAGATGAGGGCTTCTTATCTTTGGGAGGATCGGCTTCTTTCTTTTTGGAAGAGGATGCAGTGGCCTTATGAGGGGATGATTCTTCTAATGGCTCCTTCCATTTACTAGTAGGACTAGGAGGGGTTTGCTCTCTTGATATCGATCCTTCGTTTTGTTGCTGCCCTCAAGTTCTCTTTCAGGAGGATATGAGATCATAATTCCTGTGGAGTTGAGCTTGCATGAAATCCATGAACTGTCTGCAGTAAATTTCAATATCTTGATCCTTTGGAGGGGCTTCCTCTTCTTGTTGTTCCCCTTTCAGGATGGGTTCACCCTCCTCATCATCAGAGTAGGGGAGGAATTGATCTTATTGGCTATATGTGACTTCCTCGGCCTGTTGCAACAGCTGTAGAGGGGGCCTCTGATATTGAGGATTAAACCCCAAGTTAGGAATCATTTGGTTAGAAAGAGGATGGGAATTCTTGGCCTCTGATTCAAGATTAACCAACTTATTTGAGAGGTTCTTGATCAGCTTATTCATCTCTTCGATTCTATGCTCCTGTAATTCCCTCTCCTGATTTGAGGTAGAAGCATCCTCCCCCTTATTTCTTTTAGTTTCATGTTCAGTCTTCCCCTTGAACTTACTGGTAGAAGAAAATTTCGCTTCTACTTCCAACGCATCAATCTGGATCTAACATAGAGATGTGGATCTTCTTTCTCTTAAGGTGAACCCAAAATCTGGCTCAAAAACTCCTACGAATACCACCTTAGCAACTGCTTGGGGAGGCTTTATTTTAGCAGGGAGGTTATTATAATTGAACCTCTTTATAAATTTTGTTACATCCTCATTGTGTCTCTTCTTGAGAGAATTGAACTCTGTAAGAACATATCCATGGTCCCTCTTTTCTCCCCATTTTAATGTGAAGACATTTTCCATTTCTTCCCAGGTGTGGACTGTGTGGTTAACTAGAGACTTAAACCATTTATGGGCTTCCCCATCCAAATATGGGACAAAAAGCCTTAACACCACATCTAATTGCTCTACATTTACATTCTCAGCAAAGTTGCATAAGTTTTCAATATGTCTATGCGCAGAAGTACTATATTCCCCAGTGAACCGAGGAAACTGCTCTAGATAGTCTTGTGGCATGTCATTTAGAGGCTGAGGGAGGGCCAAGGGGGCATACTTGTTCAAAAGGAAACTAAACATAGCCATGTCATTTAGAGGTGGGTGTAGGTGATAGATCTGAATCTGGTGTGAGGCCTAGTGAAAGCTAGGAATACTTCTGATTAGGACTATTTTACAGTGGAGTCGCCAAGGTGAGGAATATGAAACTCTTAACCCTTCATGCTAACCTAATTGAAGGGTGAAGATAATGTCGTATCCCAGGGAAAATATTTTATAATTCGTAGTCCCCGGAAATGGTGCCAAAAAGATGTTGCAGCTCCTAGAGACAGCCTTGAGTTGCAAAATACCAGTGCCTAGGACATCTTAAAATCAGAGGTTAAATGTGGACAATTGTATAAATGCCTCTGGAAAAATATGGAATAAGAGAACAATGGTTTTGGTGGTTCATGGATGGAGAAGAGCTTGGAGTCGATTCATTTGAATTCCCTATACTGTGAGAGGGCTCAAGAGGTTGTGAGGCTTGATGGCTTTTAAATGGGCCAAGTATAAAACAATGAGAAAAAGTTTTAAAATATGTAGGGGGCTTTGAGAAAGAAATGAGAAGGAACCCACCAGAGACAGGCTTAAGAAGGTTAAGAATATGTCCCTCGTGAACTTAGAGGAAATGGATATGAGTGAGATATGGACAACAATAGAGGTTCGTGGAGCACAAATTAAGGGAGTGCAATAAGCTTAATACATGAGCATTAACACATGAGCATTATACATACACGAATTACTGAATAAAGTTGCACCCTACCAACAGCTACATTACACGAACCATCAAAGCAACAGAGCATGAAAGTTGATTATACATAAAAAGGAGATTACTGATAACAGAAGAAAAAATATACATACTACTCATTGCTCTATCTGGAATCCAAATAACAACACTGTATCATATTAAGTTCAAACAACTCTCCTAAATATGTATCTCAGAGCACAGGGAGCACAATCATACAAAACTATAGCAAAATTCTCCCAAACTCTATAACCCTTCTTTAATTTTGAAACTAGCTACATATAGAGTTCCTCTCGAGGTTCTCCCATACTAGTGATTTATGATTGACCCATACCTATGAAATCAAAATATCCTACCTAACTTGTAAAGCATATATCACGAAATTTCTTTTGTACTGAGAGAATTAAAATAGGAATGGGTGACATTTGAAATTTCACCAGCAAAATCATCAAAATTAAATAGGAAATAGAGAGGACATGGTTTCCCATGGAGGCCAATAATGGGAGCCTTCAAAATAGTATGGCGAGGAGCAGTTGTTGGTGGCCAGGCATGGCTATCATCATACAGTTCCACCTGCTACTTGGAAGTTTCCACTCCCTCAATCTTATGATTTCCACTTAATCTGTTGTGAAGTGGCAATCGTACTACGCATGCCTGGCTCTTCTGTGGAGATCTCCTGACCAAACCAAATGAACCACAACTACATATTTCAACCAAAAGCCCATGTTGTGTTTTTTTTTAATAGCAAAAACGAGAACTTGATTTTGGAGGGGGTCTCAAGTGGTAAGTATTATCAAAGAGGGGGGTGGTGCGAAATGACGAGAGGATGACATGTGGAAGAGTGGATGGCAATGGATACCATCCATTTCATACCCCCTCACCCCCCATGGTTAAATTTCGAAGGCTGGGGGGGGGGTGTCTGAAATGCGTTAAGGACCGTCGGATTCATTGGGGTGAAGTGGAGGTGACAGAGAGATACATAGGGTGTAGCGGTGATGGGATGTGTGACAACGAATGGGAATGGAGGGAGTAATGGTGGGGCCGATAGTATTAATGAATGGTGGAAATGATTTAAACCCTAAGAAGGTGAGTCAAATACTGGGGGGGTGGCTTTAGATGACGTGGCAAGGAAGGTGGGGCCCTGCTCCCATCGCAAATCATAGTTGGAAGGTTTTATCAGTGAAAAATGGAGGGTAAGGGCTAAGATCCGTGGGGAGCGATATGCGATGGAAGGAAGTGATGTGGTAGACAGTGGGACTAGACTGCAGCTCGCAGATCGCAAAATTTAAGGTTTAGTGGTAAGCGGAGGTGGTAGACACTAAAATAAGCGAAGCGTGAAGTGTGGGGGAGAAGGTAACTGACGTGGAGGGAAGTTGGGACCCGACCTCATAACAAGTTAAGCGAAATAGGTTGTGGGTGTTTCAAATGGTATGTTAAAAAGTGTGCGATGCGATATTTCACATTGTTGATCGCAGGTTTTAACGTTTGGCAGAAATGGAATAAGTTGTAATTTTGAAAAATGCGATGGATGGTGGGGGAAGGGTGACGTGTTGGGGAGAATGGCCCCACTTTAATCGCAATTGGGGAATGGGGAAAAGCAGAGATGAATCAATGATATAGTGGTGAAAAAAATGGAAAAGTATAAATATAAAGTGGAACGACAAAGAAAGGTAAATTTTAAGGCAAAAATAAGATTTTGCATGTGGTTTTGATAATGTGGTAAGGTATGGTGGGTATCACTTCATCGCATCGGTGGAAAAACAAGGTTTGGTGTAATTTTTAAGGGGTAAGGTTAAAAACCTGCGAGTTGCAAAGTGCGGGCAATAGGTAAGGCTTATATGTGTGCCATGGGTGAATGGGTCCCACCTCATCACAAATCACATTTCACTCATTTTAACATTTACCCTTGTGCCCATTCTGAAAAACTTGCGATCTGCGAGTTGAATCTCCACCATTGATCGTTTCTTAGATCCAATGTTCCTCACCGCTCCCTTACTGTGGTTTTTCAACCTTGTCTCTTTGGTTGCGCTCGGTCATTTTGTATTTGTTCGTGGAATACTTGCCCCGCTTTCAAGACTTGACCTGTTGTTCATGACTCGACCCAAATGCATGCACGAATTGACCCAATCTCGTTCAAGACTCTGCCCTTGTTGTTTTTCTGCCTTAACTGCTTCTTTGCTTTGTCCACGGTCACAAGCCAACAGTTCCAATGAAACATTATTATTATAAAATAAAACATATCAATGCATCAAAATAAACAAAAGGACTCATATAGATTCGAACGTGCACCAATAGTTCCCGATTTACTAAAAATTCTTAATATACATTTTAAAATATAAAATAACTTATCTAGTGCTTCTCGTTATAAAAAATGAATTGGTATACTTAAACAGGATGCACCAGAAAGGCCTAAACTCAAGGATCCACTAGAAAGGCTTAAACACAAAGGATTCAATATGTACTCTATATTGATGCACTAGGTCATTGCAATATTAAAATATTTATTGGAATTAAAACATTGATAAAAATATAAATAAAGGGCGAAAAGAGTATTATGGACTTGGAAAAAATTGCAAATGAATGGATCTTTCGCTATTGGTTAAGAGTAATCTTCTCTTTGATACTCTAAACACTCATCTTATCTTATATGGTTGTGAAATTTGGGGTTGTAGTATTTGTACATAATCATGGAGAAATATAAAACACCTCAAAACATGTTTTATAATGTATGACCTTAATATTAAAAACAATGTCCCCTAGATCCTATTCTCCTCATAAAAGTGTGCCTTTCCTCCATGAAGAGCATGAATATGACTAGGTACTTAATGTATAAGAATAAGATCAATAACATAGAAGACAAGATTATTTTTAATATTTCCTCAAAACTACAATCAAAATACCTTGACCTCCAGTACCGGTGGAATAATGTAACACCCTAGTTTGGATCTAGGAACTATAATGCAATGCATATGTGAATTATGCTTTGATCCAAAGAGTAACATTAGGGACCATGTAATGTAAAAGTTGTACAATAAAGTTATTAATAAAAATGCATTGCTAGTTGTGATATAAAGGGGATTAAAATGATTGGGGGTTTTTATTCCAAAAGGGAGAAATGAGAATGGAACTAAAGCGGATTAAAGTAGCCAAATCTAGGAAATATAATATTTTGTTATAACCCAAAGTCCTTACCTTAAATTATATTAAAGAACAAATCATCATTGGAATATGTGATAATGTAGTTAGATGGAGCTTTTTTAGTGTCAAGTGGAAAGTTCAAAGCATTCATATTTCTTTCTTGTTTTTGAGAAGCTAAAAATCATTGTCATCATCATTCAATCAATATTATATCATCAGCCTAACATCATTTATGTTGCAAGGAGTACAAACTCGCTAAATTGATTATTGAAGGACTAGATTTCTTGCATGGAATTCTATTATGAAAACTACCATTGAGAAGTCATGTAGATCCAAAAATTGAGATTTCCTAGCTAGATTATGTTGGAGTCTAGGAAAGGGGTGTAATAACCTCAAGGACCACATTTTAGAGAAGGGGATCCACTCATCAAGATGTGCATACTGAAGGGGGAAGAGAGTTGATTATTGGGATAGTTGCATGAGTGAATAGGTTAAGAAATTAGTGGAAAATGCATTGAGAGAGTACTTGTTTGCTCTTTTGGACTCATAACCCCAACTTGGAGATGGCCTATTAGAAAAACACTTGGTTCAATAGTGCCCAAGGTGGGGAGGAACATCTCAAGTCTGCAGCTAGTGGTTAATTAATATAGTTATGAAACTTATAATTTCTCTCCCTATATGTGCTTTTATGTTATTTATGATATGAAATTATGTGTTAATTGTCATATGTGTTTGGAATAGTTGTGTAATTATGTTTTTGAATGTTTAAATGAATTATTTATGAATTGCATATCATTTTCTCTACAAAATTGTAGCATATGATAGGGTATAAATTATATAGTATCATAGTTAGTTGGTATAGGTAAAATTATTCGGATATAGTATTTCAATGGGCATGATGGTGGTTGGGTACATTGTATATAAATATCCCAAGCTGATCTACAATTGATTGGAGGTGAGGCTTAGAGAGCCTCACCTCTTAGTTGGATCTTCCAAAAAGTTTTCTTAGAACTAATGAATAAAACACAATCACAAAAGATAAGATAAAAGACTCTAATATACACTTGTATTATCATGAGGCTTGATAAGTTTTTAAAGAGATTTAAAAATACATATTTAGTACTTGCCTCCTTTGTTGTCAATTGGAAAACATGAAAAAGCTAAATACATTATTTATATATTATCTTTCTTGATATAAGTTTCCTATGAATTAATATTTATCTTTCTCCATATAATTTATAATGTCTTACTTGCCAATTAAACTCCATGAATTGTTCTTCAAGGTTTGTAGTATAGCTTCCTAGTTGTATTAACCATTCTGCACCTAGAACTACATCCATTTCCTTGGTTGGTAGGGAAAATAGATATGTTTGAAGCTCTATTTCTTGTACTTGGATTGAAACCTTATGGCATTATCCCAATTCTTTGAAATTTTTCCCAGTAGCAATGGACATGGTCACGTCCTTGATTGGGCATATACAAAGATCAATTTTCTTAGCAAGATCAATGTTTATACAATTGTGAGTACTACCAAAATATACAAGTATATTGAAATTTCTACCTCTTATGGGTCCTTTAAGCTTTATAGTTTTAGGGTGTAATCTCTTCATCATGATTTTTGGTCATGTAGTAATCTTAACTCTCCTTCTTGGTGACTGGTTTCTCTTGTTTCGAAGATGTGGTGGAATGTATTTTGTAGTTGATTTTTTTTCTTGCTCTTTTGGAGAGTTGTTATTTTCATCATGGTTTTTCTAGTCACATGAAATTTCAGTTAATGACAGTTCCTAAGAATTTGAAGCTTCATTGTGTGTGACAATTATTTCTTCATCACGTTATTGGACTTCAACTTGCTTCCCATATACTATTTTATAGTAGCACAAGGACGCATTTTCACATTTATGTCATGGCGTCCAATTTTATCCACATTTGCAACAATATTTTTTCTTTTTTATATTTTTTTTTGACTCATTACTTGAAGTGTATGATTCCTTCTCGACTTCATAAGTATATAACGTTTTGTAAGGGAATCTGTGTCCTAAATTCCATTTCTCTCCACAATACCTATATTTGTTTGTTTCTTTTTTCCCAAGCATTATTTTTGGCATTCATCTTCCTTGAATGATGACATTCTAAACTTATGTTTTCTCTCAATAACTATTGTTGCATGTCTCGCTTCTTCAATAGTTTTGGGCTTGTGCAACTTCAATTATTCTTGGATATTCTCCTTAAGTCCACACCTATAAATTTTTAGTAGTTGTTCATCGATAAAATCTCTTTGTCTTACAACTAATACTTCCTATTCGTGGGTGTATTTTCTTACAGTTCATTTTTTTTTTAGATGAACATACTTTTCATAGATATCATATTATTCTTCTTCATGAAATATTTGTAGTAACGAATCTACAAAATTATTCCAAATAAATGAACACGCTTTTCATTTGTTTGAACACCATCAGAACCAGTCATATGCTTCTTTTTTCTAGAAATTTGGTATAATATTGACTTCCTTGGAACTGTATATGCGACATTTGTGGGATCTCGTGCATTTGTGAAAATTCATGATTTGTAAAAATTTTGACTTCTGGAGTCTTGGGACATTGTGATGATTCTTGCGTGATTAAGGGATTAAAAACTGGGTTGACTTTATTCATGCTTCTTTTTGACATTATCAAGGCGATGACACATTCTACCAAGTTCCTCTTGAAATTTTCTTGAATTTGCATCATCATTATTACTCCCTAGTTTCAACTTGTTCTTCCTCTTGGCGGAACTAATTTTTTTTTTTATATAAATTAATTAATTAGTTTAAAACTATATATTATAATTATATAACTAAACTTTATATAGTTTAAATCAGGAGACATGACTCTTCAAAAAAAGAGAAATTGGAAACAGGGTTGATCGGGAACGAATAACAACAACGAAGTGGCTTGGACATGGATGTCTGAGGTAATAAGTTGCAGGAGATTATCGAGAATGACAAGTGGTACATGAATCAACGAAGAATGATTAGGAAAACGTGTTGATCGCAGAGGTATGAAACAACCAACGAAGGTAAACCTGACAACCAGGAGTCACCATGGTCGAGGAAAGGGAACACAGGTAGGACAACAAGTGATATGCACAGTAGCTAGATTGACAATGAGGAGATAAGCGCAACAGCTATATATTAGCACGGTGATGGATTTCGGCAACAAAATCATGACATGGGAAAATAATAGTATGTGTAAGGTCAGGTATGACATAAACAACAAAACAACAAGATTCTGGGAGACTCAAATAGAGAGCGAGTGGTGAATGGTAACACAGGTCAAAATTGTTGAAATGTTACTTTCAACTGCACAGGTACTCCAGCCACTTTCCAAATTTGTTTGAAAAGCTCTATCAGGAGCGTCACTTGCCATTTCATTGATCAGTCATTTTTAGTTTGAAACAGTCGGGTCCCTGTACATTCAGAACATAGCGTATTTGAAAACAGAGCCTTTGAAAGAAAACAGAGCCTTTGAAAGAAAACAAAGCAATTTCCTTTTATGTTGTAAATAGAGATGTTTTGATTTGATGCATGGGAGTTTGAATAGGTTGAAGACCGGTGGTCCCACACCACAGAACAGTCAGCAGAAGAAACGTGGTAAAATAGAATTGGATTGCGTTTTTATTTTATTTGGGCCAAGTGAACACTTGCGATGCGATTGTTTAAATCACAATCACAACCTTATGTTATAACCTCCGATTGTGTCTTCGCAATTTGTTTTTTTCCAATGCGATTGGTGCAATCGCATTCGCTCAATCAGATGTTATTTTTTATGGCTTGTTTGCAATGTAAAACTCTGGACCCGAACTTTCTATGAGGCGGATTTTATAAAGAGTTTTCG
This sequence comes from Pinus albicaulis, assembly GCA_034641835.2. NCBI lineage: Eukaryota > Viridiplantae > Streptophyta > Pinopsida > Pinales > Pinaceae > Pinus > Pinus albicaulis. Next base: position 16,825,093 of record CM076573.1, read on the forward strand.
CATTACAATTTCTCCCCTTATAGAAAACGTTTTGGCGGACCCGATATGGAGTTATAGGGCCGATTGAATATTTCATCCTGCGCAAAAATGGGTCTGTGACGTCAGCCCATTTGTGACATGAAAATCTCCGATGTGATTTGGTTGATAAATTCTTTGAAGTCCGGCGGGCGGAGGTTTGACAAAGGTTTTATGTTAAAGTTTTTAATGTTTTATTATATGTGTTGCATAACGCGCGACAGAGCTTTTATTATAAATTCTTTTGTTATAAAGGTTATGTTATAACATTTTAATGTTTTAACATATGTGCCTTTTGTTTTTTTTTTGTGGGCCCGAGAGCCTTTTTAAAATAGATTTCTTTTTATATAGTTTTGTTTTATTACATGTGCTACGACACATATAAAGCGAAAAAGGCTTAACGCATTTGTAATGTTTTTAGCACAGCAGTGCGTTATTTTTGTAAAATAACAGAGACATTGTATTCAATACACAACAATGTATGAACAGAGAGACAGAGTGCATATTCTGTAACAGAGAGAGACAGTGATTCTTTTGAGTGAGACAGAGAAGTCTCTTTGGCACTGCGTTTGTGGCAGTCCTATTTTGTAACCCCTCCAAGGAGGAAGATTTTGTAAAATTTTTTATGGTTAATGAATAGAAGTTTTTCAAGTGTGAATCTCTGTCTCTAGTGAAGCAAAAATTTTAATTTCTCTGTGTTAAAGAGGAGAGTACTATTCTCTCCATATTGTTCTAGAATTCTCAGAAATTCCAACATGGTATTAGAGCTAGTCCAGGCTCTTTGAAGGTGTCAAGGAAGCTAAAGGAAGGATTTCTTGTTGCAATAGCTTCTCCAGCAAAGTGAAGACTCAGTCAAGAAGAATCCAAGGTATTTCTCAAAGACAGTTTTTTTTGTGTTACTGTTGAAGACAGTCAGTGTGTTTTAAAAAAATAATCAAGTGTTTGAAGCATAGTTAAGAGTGCAAGAATGGCTGGAGCCAGCACTAGCATGAGTATTGGAAATACTCAGCTCCCACAATTTAATGGGAAAACTATGACTACTAGGAAATAACCATGAGAGCCCTGTTTTCTTCCCAAGACTTATGGGAACTTGTTGAGGATGGTTTTGAAGAACCAGTAGATGAAAATGAGTTTAATGATTTAACTCAGGCAGAGAAGGAACTGTTGAAGCGCAATAAGAAGAAGGATTCTAGAGCCCTCTACTTTTTGTACCAAGCAGTGCATAAGAGTGTGTTTCCAAGGATAGTAGTAGCTAAGAGATCCAAAGAATCATGGAAAAATCTCAAGACAGCCTATCAAGGCATGGAGAATGTGAAGACAACAAAACTACAGTTGTTGAGGAGATATTTTGAGACTTTCTACATGAAGGAATCAGATAACATTGACTCATTCTTCACACATGTGATTGGAATGGTCACACAGATAAGGTCTCATGGAGAGACTCTTGAAGAGAGAAGGATTGTGGAGAAACTTTTGAGGATCCTACCCTCAAGGTTTGATGTGATTGTCACCACCATAGAAGAGACAAAGGATCTCACAAACTTTTCAGTTGATGAGCTACATGCATCACTGATGACACATGAGAAGAGATTGGGTAGAAATGAAAAATCATCTCTAAAGCATGCCTTTAAGACCCAAATTTCCTTTGGAAGAGGAAGAGGTCAAGACAGAGGAAACAAGAGAGGAAGAGGTAGAAGCCAAAACAGAGGTGGAAGAAACAGTCCAGCAAATGCTCAAGGAAGGGGCAGCAATCCAAATCAGAACCAAGGTTAAGGTAGCAGCCAACAAAGTGGTCAGCAACATGTTCAAGGACAAAGGTATGATAAATCCAATGTCCAATGTCACTATTGTAAAAAATATGGGAATTATGCAAATGAATGTAGGAAGAAGCAACATGATATGAGTAATAGAACTAGTGCAAATTTCACTAGAGAAAATATTAGCCAAGATAAATTGTTTTTAGCTTGGAATATGGCTGAGGAAAAGAGTGAAGATTTATGGTTTCTAGACTCTGGTTGCAGTAACCATATGACAGGAAACATAGCCATGTTTTCTATGTTAGATGAGAGTGTGAAGTCACAAGTCACACTAGGGACTGATAATAAAGTTTCTGTTATGGTAAAAGGAGAAGTAAATGTATTAACAAGGAAAGGACAAAATGAATCCATAGCAGATGTTTATTATGTTCCTGGAATGAAATTTAACCTCTTAAGTATTGGACAACTTGTTCAAAAGGGGTACAATGTTTTCTTTTAGGATGATGTATGCACCATCATGGATAAACCACCCAGCAAACAATGTACTGAAGTGAAGATGACAAGGAACAGGATGTTCCCTCTCAGGATGGGAGAAGATTTGAAGAATGGAGAAGAAATAGTAGCAGTGACACAAGAGTCTCTCCAAAGCGAACCAAAAGATGAAAATTGGTTGTGGCACTTGAGATTTGGACATCTCAACTTTGGAGGTCTTAACTTGTTGAATAGAAAAGGAATGGTAAGAGGATTACCAGAGAACCTTTGTGAAGGTTGTATCTTGGGTAAACAACACAGAGAAAGTCTTCCATCCAGGAAAAGCATAAGGGCAAAAGCACCCTTGGAAATTGTCCACTCAGATTTATGTGGAACGGTGCAAACTCCATCACTTGCGAGAAACCACTATATGTTAACATTTATAGATGATTTTACAAGAAAAAATTAAGTTTACTTTTTGAAAAACAAAAGTGAAGTGTTTGAAAGATTCTACAATTTCAAACCACTTGTGGGAAACCAAAGTGGGTTGCATATCAAAGTCCTAAGGACTGATAGAGGAGGTGAGTATATCTCTAAAGAATTTCTATGTTTTTGTAGAGAAAATGGAATTCATAAGCAGTTTACAACTAGGTACACTCTGCAGAAAAATGGAGTTGCAGAAAGGAAGAATAGAGAAATCATGGATATGGTAAGGAGTATGTTAAAGGAAAAACATTTGCCGAATGATTAATGGGCTGAGGCTATACATTGTGCAGCATGCATATTGAATAGATTCCCTACAAAATTAGTCATGAACAAAGTTCCGAAAGAGGAATGGAGTGGGACAAAGCAAGGAGTCACCCACATGAAAGTTTTTGGATGTGTGGCTTATGCACACATTCCAGATCAGCTAAGGAAGAAGTTGGACAGCAAGGGGGAGAAATGTATTTTTATTGGATACAGTGAGGAATCCAAAGCTTATAGGTTGTACAACCCATCCACCAAGAAGTTTATTGTGAGCAGAGATGTTCAGTTTATTGAAGAGGAAGCTTGGGATGGAAGCATAGAGAAAACAGTGAATGTTAAAAACTGTTTGTCTCATGATGAAGATGATGAAGAGATGGCTGAAATACATCCCAAAAAAACAACACCAATACAAGGACAACAAGGAACACTTTTGAGGAGAAATGAAAGTGCTTCTCCAAGCACACCACAAGGAGGAGATTCGAGTGCTACTTCAAGCACTCATACACCAAATGAAAGAGGAAATAAGTTCAGAAATTTAAATGAAATTTATGAGCAAGAGGCAGCAAATGAAGGTATGAACTCTTTGTTTTCTTTATATTTTCATGTTTATGACCCTATTCATTTTGAGGAAGCTATCAAAGATAGGAAATGGATAGAAGCGATGGATGAAAAAATTAATTCCATAGAAAGAAACAAGACATGGGATTTGGTTGAAATCCCAAAAGGAAAAGAAGTTATTGGAGTTAAATGGGTCTACAAGACCAAGAGCAATGCTGAAGGAAAAATTAAGAGACACAAGGCCAGACTTGTTGTCAAAGGGTGTAAGCAGCAGCATGGGAGAGACTATGAGGAAACTTTCGCACCAGTTGCTAGAATGGAAACCGTGAGAGCAGTGCTATCCATAGCAGCACAAAACAAGTGGAAATTTTATCAAATGGACATGAAGTCAGCATTCCTAAATGGAGTGTTAATGGAAGAGGTTTACATTGAACAACCTCTAGGCTATGAAAATAAAGGACAAGAGCACAAAGTGTGCAGATTGAAGAAAGCTCTTTATGGGCTGAAGCAAGCGCCAAGAGCATGGTACAGTAGGATAGATTCCTATCTATTGGAAAGTGGATTTGAAAAATGTGAGGGAGAACCCACCCTATACATTAAAGAAAAGGATGGTAAAATTTTGATTGTAGTTTTATATGTTGATGATGTAATTTTCATAGGTAATGATGATTACCTTATTGAAAATTTTAAGATAGTCATGAAAGAAGAATTTGACATGACTGATATGGGTTTGTTGAGATACTTATTAGGAATAGAAGTAGAAAAAAATGAAAATGGGATTTTTATCTCACAGGAAAAATATGTTAATGAAGTGTTGGAAAGATTTAATATGCAAGAGAGCAAAGCAGCAATCACTCCCACAATGATGGGATTAAAACTCAGCAGAGAGGACACCAGCAAGGATTTTGATCCTAGTTTGTACAAGAGCATAGTTGGCAGCTTCATTTATTTGACTCAAACTAGGCCTGATATAATGCATGCTGTTAGTTTGATTTCCAGATTCATGGAGAGGCCAAAAGAAGCACATTGGCAGGCAACAAAAAGGATTCTGAGGTATGTTAAAGGAACAAAAAGGTATGGAATTTTATATACTACTTTAGAATGTTCAGATTTAATTGGATACACTGACAGTGATTGGGCTGGAAGTGTAGATGACCGGAAAAGCACATCTGGTTATGTTTCTCACATGGGTTCAGGAGCCATTTCATGGGCTTCTAAGAAACAACCTATTATAGCGTTGTCTATAGCAGAGGTAGAATATGTGGCAGCTACAAAAACAATGTGTCAAGAAATGTGGATGAGAAGGATGCTAAGGATTTTGTGCCAAGAGAAAGAAAAAGGTATAGTGATTTATTGTGACAGTAGCTCAGCTATTGCGTTATCTAAGAATTCTGTGTTTCACAAGAGAACTGTTAGCCCCCCATACTTTTTTGACAAGCAAACAGGGGGCTAAAATGTTGTTGAGCCTTCAAGGAATGCATTTCCCCTGAAAACACATCATCCTTTAACCCTCCTTGTGCCCTTTTTCCTTTGATAAAATCCCCTCTGCCGATTTCCATTATAAAGCCTCTCTGTTTGTGAAGAAATGCCCAAAGGCCTCTTTTTCCCTCTTAGTTCATCCCCTCTAAGCCTTCGTTTTCATCCTCTTTCCTTCCCCTTCTAAATTCCCCACTTAACCTCTAAATCATACCCAAATCCCCTTTAATTTCTACCCTTACCCTTTGTTTGGCCAAATTCCCATTGTTTCCCTCTATCGTCCCCTTTCCTAACCCTTAAAATACATTAAAATGGGCGAAAACCCACTTTGCCACATTATAACAGGGCCTAGCCCCTTTTCCGCTAAATCCCAACCACTTCCCCAACCATACCCCTTAGAACCTTATAATAAAAAAATGTTAACATTTATTATAAGTCCTACCCCTTAAACCACTACCCCTTTCCATACCCATAAACCTTATTATAAAGTTTTGTGTTATATATATAACCTGCCGCATTGCAATCACAATCGCAAGCTCTGTTCAATCGCATGTTTTATTTATGTGGCTCCGATCACTCCAATCGCAAGTATTTGCAACACGATTAATCGCATCGCAAGTATGTGCGACGCGATTAATCACATCACAATATACTGCGATTGCGATCATCGCAACTCCTCCTCCGATCCTCTGATCACAAATCCGCCCGATCCACCCAATCGCACCATTTCTTTCCGATCCTCCGATCGCACCGCCTCTTCGATTGATTGCATCACAATGTTCTTTCTCCCGATTGCGATTTCCACCTGCTCTCGATCTCTGATTGCGATTAGACCCGCCGGGCCCACCGTACCATACTTCCGCCTATTCATATATTATAAGGCCCTTCCCTTTGTAAATTGAAAATTCGTATTATTTTGGTTTTACAAAGGGTTTATACCAATCGCATTGGAAATTTTTGTTCCATATGTATATCCCTCCACCCCACTCCGATTGAGACTGCGATTTCCGTATGGGTCCCACCTCGTACTATCATTCGCTCCCGCTTCATTGTTTTTCTGTTATTTCCTTTGTATTTCCCCCAAGCGTTTAATCTTTGGGTTTTTACACTATTAACCATTTCTTCTGCCACTCTCCATTATTTTCACTGCTCTCAATTGTTCCGCCACTATTCCTCTAGGCCTCCACAGCATTTCTACACCACTGTCTGGGTTTGTAACAGGTGTGTTTTATTGTGCAAATAGCACAAAGACGGCCATTTCAGCATTTTCCAGCGAATCAGCGGAAGAGAGTCAAAGGGGGTTAACACCTGTTATTGATATAATTAATGTTTAACCCTGCATTCAAAGGAAAAGACACAGTTTGAAGATTTAAGCACACTGTGAAGTCATATCTGTGTTTAATATCAGCAGAGTACTTTTATCCAGGAAAAACATTTATCTACAGCATTCCTCATACATCCTCGAGCCCTGAAACGGTTAATTACACTGGTAGAAGCTTATTTAAGACTGTCAGAGCTGCAGTAATGGAGGTATGGAGAAGGACCGAAGGCCTTAATCCAATAACTAGATTCAGAAGGTAGCACAGAGTTCTAGACACCTGAAAAAACTCTAAAGAAATACTAGAGGTCAATCTTGGCCTGACAGAGTCTCCCAGAGCAGATTACAGAGTACATACAACGAGGCAGATTGCCATTAAGCAGAATGGGCTCAGACTCTTCCACCACTCTGTCTTAAATGGACACATTTAATTTGTATCTATATATGTTATTCCCATTCTCCTATAAGAAATCCCTGAGAACATATTGTAAAGGTTGTTGTCTAGTTGCTGCCGTTGCAGTTAGAGGGATTCATTCCGACTATTAGAACAATTTTGGGAGGGAGTAGCAGAGTAGTTGATTTAACCAATGTAGTGGATGTCATCGCCTGCTAGCTGATGTATGAATTAAATGAATCAGCTCTTAGATGTTCTTGTTGGGTTTAAGCTGGAAGATTTGGGAACACTCGGGATTAGAGTTAGCCCTGTCCACTAGGATCCTTGTGTGACCAGCTGGCCTTTCTAAGATCCCTTATGTTGAACTTATCTTTGTCTTTCCTTGGAGCATGCTAAAGCTGACCTGGAGTTAAATGACCTCTGGTTCGATCTATCAGCTACACCTTTGTCCTTCCCTTAAGAGTTGCCTTTGAGTATGTCCAAGCAGGTCTGGAGTTAAATGACCTCTGACCTGATCTATAGACAGAAAGTGGGTTGCTTTCCTTCTTTCACTTTCTTTCCTTAATGTTTCATCCCACCATCTATCTAAAGGATCCTTTAGTATAGATTACTTGCCCTCTGAAAGCCTTGGCTAGTTGCTGCGTGTAATTCTCCTTTCATGACTCCATAACCCAATGGATGGTACTTTCTTGACCTATCCTCTTTGCTGAAACATCTGCTGTTTTTTTCCTTTTCTCCCATTAATTTCCCAGTCTATGATCTCATGAACAACCCAGCAACCAACCAACCAAATCATTTAAACCCCCCATTGTTCTTCATAACTAGCCTAACATCTCATTTGAGCTTCAAAGATACATATCATTCTTTGCTTCATGGAGAGATCCCCCTCCGGGTCCAGGAGGGCTAGATCCTAGGGTCCAAAAGTGGTTCTGATGTTGTCTCATCTTTTGGTCTTGCCAATCCAGCCAAAACATGGGAACCCCAACATAATGGCAACTCCGCTGGGGACTAGACCACTATGCCTTTAGATTGGCTTTTCATTGCTGATGGTGGACAACATCCTGCTTCAAACATTCATATACATCCGCCTGGCGACTCCACACTCCGTAATCCTCAAAGACTCCACTAGAGGAAGAACCTAAAATATGGCCAGACCTCATAGAAGGGTAGAACATACGGGTTGGATTTGGTTTAAAGAATTTATTGTTTTTGTCTACCACAATGTTCTGTCCTACTTTAAGCCTAATCAAGTGTACAAATATGAGACCCACACTGAATGTGGGAAATATCTCAAGCCTCAGTCTTCAAAACACAAGCAAACCTTTACTCCTGTGAAGAACCTGGTGGAACAAGAAGTTCATGTTGTATCTCCCACCCTTAAAGAAGCTTCAAGCAGCCATGAGCCCATTGTTACACCACCTTCACCTACAAAGGTCATAGAAAGATACAAGCCTCTGTTTTTACCTCTTATCTTCCAACCCCTTCCTTCAGAACCTATAAATTAGCTGCCTCTTTTTGATGGGGAAAATAAAGGGTCCATTGCTGAAGAACATGTTCAAAACCTTGAGGATTTAATTGAATTGTATGAGATAGAAGAAGATGATGTGTGCATTAAAATTTTTGCCTTGTCTTTTCAAGCGAATGTTAAAAGTTGGTTCAAAGGCCTTCCAGTGGCAAGCATTTTTAGCTTTCATCAATTTTCTCGAGTTTTCCTTGATAGGTGGGCAGCCCCGAAGAATGTTCTCCTCATCCTAAAAGAATATTAGAATTTGAGAAGGCAGCCAGGAGAGACATTGCAGAATTTTTCAGCCAGGTTTAATAAGGTATATGATTCTATACCTTCTGATATAAAGCCACCTTTGGGATGGGCGCTACTGCACTATCCAAGCTCTTTTGACCCCGAGGTGGAATTCCATATAAGAGAAAGAGAAACTTTGAGCCTGGAGGAAATGCAGAATATAGCAATCACTGTCGAATACAACATAAAGTGCAGGGAGGAAAGATTAAAAGTAGCAAGGAAGGAATGAACAGAGCAAATGGCGCAGATCTCTTTAGAGAACAAGCTAGAAAGACTGATAGAGACTGCCAGCTCCTTTCTAAATATAAAAGAGTAAGAATATGAGGCCGAAACTAGAAATGATGATTGGAAAATACCTGCTCCTTGTCCTCGCAAGGAACAAACCAGATGACTGCAAGACATGAGTTACATGCAAAGCATGTATGATGAACATAATTTTGAATCATAAAATGAACTTGCAGACTATTTTGAAGAAAGACTGGCTGAGAATCCTAAAGATTTGATGGATGAAAATGCTTATAATGATGATTCCTCTGATGTTGATATGCCTAATGATAATCCTTTCCAAGGGGAAACTAAGATTGCAGGGCCATCATCAGTAGATTCATGGGAGGAATATTACGACCATCAACTGCAAGAAAACGATGAGTCAATGTAGGCCATCTATGATACTGATGGAGAAAGCGTTGAAAGCATGATAGCAGATGAAGATTCATTGAATCTTGTCTCTGCTTTATATCCGAACATCAGTTATACTTGCCAAGAGGATGGAAGGTAGCACCTGTTGAGCACAGAGGGAAAGGAGGAAATAGATGAAGAAAATATGGGGCGGAACGCATATCCGGAGCCTTATCCTGAAAGGATTAAGGTAATAAAAGAAGCCCCCACTCAAGAATATGTTGATTTTCTCATAGAGTTTAGTTCGTTGTAGCAGAACCAGCCTACGTTACTAGAGGACAAAACGGTTGAATATGATGAGCCCTCTAGCTCAGGCTGCAGTGAAGATGAGCAAGACCTTCTTTCCCACAGACATCTTTGTCTTGATCCCGTGGAAGAAAAGATATTCCTGGTTGACACTCATCTGCCAAATACTCCCAACCAAGAAAAGGTGGAGTGTGATTACGAGGGCCTCACTGCAGATGTAGTGATTGAAACTGCCTAGGATGCAGACAGCTTATCAGTCATGGTAAGCTTCAAGGAAAAAAGTTTACATCATGATTTTGTTGATCCTGTGGTAGAATACATGGAGGTCATGATTGGGTCAGCTCCTCAAGCATCAATATTTTACACGAGCCAAGTACATCAGAATTGGCCACCACTGCTGGTGGCCTCAGTTTTGAAGATCCACATGCAGAGCATCCTGCGGTTGTCACTGATGAGCAATCAGTTCTTCTTCCCCTTTTTGCTATTACTTGACTGGCTGCATTGGCATTATTGTATCACCTAGAGCATCAGATATTTCCAGTTAGAGTAGGGTAGGTAGGAAGTCTAAAATAAAGCTCAACTTGTGAGCATGTAGTTAGTTGTTTTGATTTCTACAAAGCCTAGCAAGCCAGACAGTTTAATCCTGGCTTGACTGTTTTTCAATTTCTGTCTTAGAATATAGAGAAGCGATCTACTAGACAGTTTAATCCTAGCAGATATTAGATTAGGTAGAGAAGCTATGAGACCAACAGTCTAATCTGGTCTCATGCAGCAATAAGGGTAGATTTAGAATAGGTTTATTTTATGTTATAAAAATAAATGATGTAAAGCGTCTGCTAGTCCAAATGCACCCAGAAGAAAATGCTAGGATTGTAGGATGGGTAGGTAGAATTGTTTGAGAATGTTTCTACTGATCTATCATATTTGAGGCAGTTGGAAATCAAAGAAGAAAGGTGGGTTAAGCAGCACGCATCTAGCCTACACCAAAGATCATTTTCTAAATTCTTGACTCCTTCAAGAAGAAGCCATCCCCAAGTGGAGCCACTGTTAGCCCCCCATAATTTTTTGACAAGCAAACAGGGGTATAAAATGTTGTTGAGCCTTTAAGGAATGAATTTCCCCTAAAAACACATCATCCTTGAAGCCTCCTTGTGCCTTTTGTCCTTTGATAAAATCCCCTCTGATGATTTCCATTATAAAGCCTCTTTGTTTGTGAAGAAATGCCCAAAGGCCTCTTTTTCCCTCTTAGTTCATCCCCTCTAAGCCTTCGTTTTCATACTCTTTCCTTCCCCTTCTAAATTCCCCACTTACCCTCTAAATCATACCCAAATCCCCTTTAATTTCCACCCTTACCCTTTGTTTGGCCAAATTCCCATTGTTTCCCTATACGTCCCCTTTCCTAAACCTTAAAATCCATTAAAATGGGTGAAAACCCACTTTGCCACATTATAACAGGGCCTAGCCCATTTTCTGCTAAATCCAAACCACTTCCCCAACCATACCCCTTAGAACCTTATAATAAACAAATGTTAACATTTATTATAAGTCCTGCCCCTTAAACCACTTCCCGTTTCTATACCCATAAACCTTATTATAAAGTTTTGTGTTATATATATAACCCACCGCATTGCAATCGCAATCACAAGCTCTGTTCAATCGCATGTTTTATTTATGTGGCTCTGATCACTCCAATCACAAGTATTTTTGGTGCGATTAATCGCATCGCAAGTATGTGCAACACGATTAATTGCATCGCAATATACTGCAATTGTGATCATCGCAACTCCGATCCTCCGATCGCAAATCCGCCCGATCCGCCCAATCGCACCATTTCTCTCCAATCCTCTGGTCGCACTGCCCCTCCGATTGATCGCATCGCAATGTTCTTTCTTCTGATTTTGATTTCCGCCCACTCCCGATCTCCAATTGCGATTAGACCCGCTGGGCCCACTATACCATACTTCCGCCTATTCATATATTATAAGGCCCTTCCCTTTGTAAATTGAAAATTCATATTATTTCAGTTTTACAAAGGGTTTATACCAATCACATCGGAAAGTTTTGTTCCATATGTATATCCCTCCGCCCTGCTTCGATTGTGATTGCGATTTCCGTACGGGTCCCACCTCGTACTATCATTTTCTCCCACTTCATTGTTTTTCCCCCAAGCATTTAGTCTTTGGGTTTTTACACTATTAACCATTTCTTCCGCCACTCTCCATTATTTTCACTGCTCTCAACTGTTCCGCCACTGTTCCTCCAGGCCTCTGCAGCATTTCTACACCACTGTCTAGGTTTGTAACAGGTGTGTTTTATTGTGTAGATAGCACAGAGACGGCCATTTCAGCATTTGCCAGTGAACCAGCGGAAGAGAGTCAAAGGGGGTTAACGCCTGTTATTGATATAATTAATGTTTAACCTTGAATTCAAAGGAAAAGACACAGTTTGAATATTTAAGCACACTTTCGAGTCATATCTGTGTTTAATATCAGCAGAGTACTTTTCTACAGGAAAAACATTTATCTACAACATTCCTCATACCTCGTCGAGCCCTGACGGTTAATTACACTGGCAGAAGCTTATTTAAGATTGTCAGAGCTGCAATAATGGAGGTATGGAGAAGGCCTGCAGACTTTAATCCAATTAACCAGATTTAGAAGGCAGTGCAGAGTTCCAGACACCTGAAAAAACTCCAAAGAAATACTAGAGGTCAATCTTGGCCTGACAGAGTCTCCCAAAGCAGATTACAGAGTACATACAGCGAGGCAGATTACCATTAAGCAGAATGGGCTCAGACTCTTCCATGACTCTGTCTTAAATGGACACATTTAATTTGTATCTACCCCTGTTATTCCCATTCTCCTATAAGAAATCCCCGAGAACATATTGTAAAGGTTGTTGTCCAGTTGCTGCCATTGCAGTTAGAGGGATTCATTCCGACTGTCAGAACAGTTTTGGGAGGGAGTAGCAGAGTAGTTGTTATGTAATAGGCTGGGAGGAGAAGTCTGGACTGTATTAGCCATTGAGCTCAGTGTATATGACTAGTTTTTCATCAATTAATCAAAGCACATTTCACAGGATCCTGGTCTATTACCATTGGTGATATTTTTCTAACTTTGTTTATTACATTTCCATATTGTTTCATTTTCTTCTGGGCTTCCATCAGAAATATGGCATAGGATTTACCCTTGTTAGGTACCCTATGTCTCTGATCTCCTTGCCTTCAATGTTTTCTACTAAATGTGTTATCTGAGAGTTGATTTCAGTTGATTTAACCAGTGTAGTGGATGTCATTGCCTACTAGCTGATGTATGAATTAAATGAATCAGTTCTTAGATGTTCTTGTTGGGTTTAAGCTAAAATATTTGGGAACACTGGGGATTAGAGTTAGCCCTGTCCACTAGGATCCTTGTGTGACCAGCTGGCGTTTCTAAGATCCCTTATGTTTAAATTATCTCTTTTTTTCCTTGGAACATGCTAAAGCTGACCTGGAGTTAAATGACCTCTGGTCCGATCTATAAGCTGCCCCTTTGTCCTTCCCTTCAGAGCTGCCTTTGAGTATGTCCAAGAGGTCTGGATTTGAATGACCTCTGACCTGATCTATAGACAGAAAGTGGGTTTCTTTCCTTCTTTCACTTTATTTCCTTAATGTTTCATCCCACCATCTATCTAAAGGATCCTTTAGTATAGATGACTTTCCCTCTGAAATCCTTGGCTAGTAACTGCATATAATTCTCCTTTCATGACTCCATAACCCAATGGATGGTACTTTCTTGACCTATCCTTTTTGCTGAAACATCCGCTGTTTTGTTCCTTTTCTCCCATTACTTTCCCAGTCTATGATCTCATGACCAACCCAGCAACCAACCAACCAAATCATTTAAACCACCCATTGTGCTTCATAACTAGCCTAACATCTCATTTGAGCTTCAAATATACATATCATTCTTTGCTTCATGGAGAGATCCCTCTCCGGGTCCAGGAGGGCTAGATCCTAGGGCCCAAAATTGGTTCTGATGTTGTCTCATCTTTTGGTCTTGCCAATCTGGCCAAAACATGGGAACCCCAACATAATGGCGACTCCGCTAGGGACTAGACCACTTTGCCTTTAGATTGGCTTTTCATTGCTGATGGTGGACAACATCCTGCTTCAAACATTCATATACATCCACCTGGAAACTCCACACTCCATAATCCTCAAAGACTCCACTGGAGGAAGAACCTGAAAGATGGCCAAACCTCATTGAAGGGTAGAACATACGGGTTGGATTTGGTTTAAAGAATTCATTGTTTTTGTCTACCACTATGTTCTGTCCTACTTTAAGCCTAATCAAGTGTACAAATATGAGACCCACACTGAATGTGGGAAAGATCTCAAGCCTCAGTCTTCAGACCACAAGCAGACTTGTACTCCTATGAAGAACCTGGTGGAACAAGAAGTTCATGTTGTATCTCCCACCCTTAAAGAAGCTTCAAGCAGCCATGAGCCCATTGTTACACCACCTTCACCTACAAAGGTCATAGAAAGATACAAGCCTCTAGTTTTACCTCTTATCTTCCAACCCCTTCCTTCAGAACCTATAAATCAGCTGCCTCTTTTTTATGGGGAAAATAAAGGGTCCACTGCTGAAGAACATGTTCAAAACCTTGAGGATTTAATTGAATTGTATGAGATAGAAGAAGATGATGTGTGCATTAGAATGTTTTCCTTGTCTTTTCAAGCGAATGTTAAAAGTTGGTTCAAAGGCCTTGCAGTGGCAAGCATTTTCAGCTTTCATCAATTTTCACAAGTTTTCCTTGATAGGTGGGCAGCCCCAAAGAATATTCTCCTCATCCTAAAAGAATATCAGAATTTGAGAAGGCAGCCAGGAGAGACATTGCAGAATTTTTCAGCCAGGTTTAATAAGGTATATGATGCTATACCTTCTGATATAAAGCCACCTTTGGGATGGGCGCTACTGCACTATCCAAGCTCTTTTGACCCCGAGGTGGAATTCCATATAAGAGAAAGAGAACCTTCGAGCCTGGAGGAAATGCAGAATATAGCAATCACTATCGAATACAACATAAAGTGCAGGGAGGAAAGATTAAAAGTAGAAAGGAAGGACCAAACAGAGCAAATGGCACAGATCTCTTTAGAGAACAAGCTGGAAAGACTGATAGAGACTGCCAGCTCCTTGCTAAATATAAAAGAGCAAGAATATGAGGCCGAAACCAGAAATGATGATTGGAAAAGACCTGCTTCTTGTCCTCGAAAGGAACAAACCAGATCACTGCAAGACATGAGTTACATGCAGAGCATGTATGATGAACATAATTTTGAATCAGAAAATGAACTTTGAGACTATTTCGAAGAAATTCTGGCTGAGAATCCTGAAGATTTGATGGATGACAATGCTTATAATGATGATTCCTTTGATGTTGATATGCCTAATGATAATCTTTTCCAAGGGGAAACTGAGATTGTTGGGCCATCATCAGTAGATTCATGGGAGGAATATTATGACCATCAACTGCAAGAAAACGATGAGTCAATGCAGGCCATCTATGATACTGATGGAGAAAGCGTTGAAAGTATGATAGTAAACGAAGATTCATTGAATCTTCTCTCTGCTTTATATCTGAACATCAGTTATACTTTCCAAGAGGACGAAAGCCATCAGCTCTTTAGCGTAGAGGACAAGGAGGAAATAGATGAAGAAAATCTAGGGTGGAACGAATATCCGGAGCCTTATCCCGAAAGGATTAAGGTAATCAAAGAAGCCCCCACTCAAGAATATGTTGATTTTTTCACAGAGTTTAGTCCGTTGCAGCAGAACCAGCCTACATTACTAGAGGACAGAACGGTTGAATATGATGAGCCCTCTAGCTCAGGCTGCAGTGAAGATGAGCAAGACCTTCTTTCCCACAGACATCTTTTTCTTGATCCCGTGGAAGAAAAGATATTCCTGGTTGACACTCATCTGCCAAATACTCCCAACCAAGAAAAGGAGGAGTGTGATTACGAGGGCCTCACTGCAGATGCAGTGATTGAAACTGCCCAGGATGCAGACAGCTTATCAGTCATGGTAGGCTTCGAGGAAAAAAGTTTACATCATGATTTTGTTGATCCTGTGGCAGAATACATGGAGGTCATGATTGGCTCAGCTCCTCAAGCATAAATCTTTTGCAAGAGCCAAGTAAATCACAATTGGCCACCACTGCTAGTGGCCTCAGTTTTGAAGATCCACATGCAGAGCATCCTACGGTTTCCACTGATGAGCACTCAGTTCTTCTTCCCCTTTTTGCTATTACTTGACTGGCTGCATTGGCATTATTGTATCACCTAGAGCATCAGATATTTCCAATTAGAGTAGGGTAGGTAGGAAGTATGAAATAAAGCTCAGCCTATGAGCATGTAGTTAGTTGTTTTGATTTCTACAAAGCCCAGCAAGCCAGACAGTCTAATCCTGGCTTGACTGTTTTTCAATTTCTGTCTTAGAATATAGAGAAGAGATCTGTTGGACAGTTTAATCCTAGCAGATATTAGATTATGTAGAAAAGCTATGAGACCAACAGTCTAATCTGGTCTCATGCAGCAATAAGGGTAGATTTAGAATAGGTTTATTTTATGTTATAGAAATAAATGATTTAAAGGTTCTGCTAGTCCAAATGCACCCAGAAGAAAATGCTAGGATTGTAGGATGGGTAGGTAGAATTGTTTGAGAATGTTTCTGCTGATCTATCATATTTGCGGTAGCTGGAAATCAAAGATGAAAGGTGGCTTAAGCAGCAGGCATCTAGCCTACACCAAAGATCATTTTCTAAATTCTTGACTCCTTCAAGAAGAAGCCATCCCCATGTGGAGCCACTGTTAGGCCCCCATAATCTTTTGACAAGCAAACAGGGGGCTAAAATGTTGTTGAGCCTTCAAGTAATGCATTTCCCCTGAAAACACATCATCCTTGAAGTCTCCTTGTGCCTTTTGTCCTTTGATAAAATCCCCTCTACTGATTTCCATTATAAAGCCTCTCTGTTTGTGAAGAAATGCCCAAAGGCCTCTTTTTCCCTCTTAGTTCATCCCCTCTAAGCCTTCATTTTCATCCTCTTTCATTCCCCTTCTAAATTCCCCACTTACCCTCTAAATCATACCCAAATCCCCTTTAATTTCTAACCTTACCCTTTTTTTGGCCAAATTCCCATTGTTTCTCTCTATCGTCCCCTTTCCTAACCCTTAAAATACATTAAAATGGGTGAAAACCCACTTTGCCACATTATAACAGGGCCTAGCCCATTTTCCGCTAAATCCCAACCACTTCCCCAACCATAACCCTTAGAACCTTATAATAAACAAATGTTAACGTTTATTATAAGTCCTGCCCCTTAAACCACTTCCCCTTTCCATACCCATAAACCTTATTATAAAGTTTTGTGTGATATATATAACCCGCCGCATTGCAATCGCAATCGCAAGCTCTGTTCAATAGCATGTTTTATTTATGTCGCTCCGATCACTCCAATCGCAAGTATTTGTGATGCGATTAATTGCATCGCCAGTGTGTGTGACGTGATTAATCGCATCACAATATACTGCGATTGCGATCATCACAACTCCTCCTCCGATCCTCTGATCGCAAATCCGCCCGATCTACCGAATCACACCATTTCTCTCCGATCCTCCGATCACACCGCCCCTTCGATTGATCGCATCGCAATGTTCCTTCTACCAATTGCGATTGCCACCCACTCTCGATCTCTGATTGCGATTAGACCCGTCGGGCCCACCGTACCATACTTCTGCCTATTCATATATTATAAGGCCCTTCCCTTTGTAAATTGAAAATTCGTATTATTTCAGTTTTACAAAGGGTTTATACCAATCACATCAGAAATTTTTGTTCCATATGTATATCCCTCCACCCCGCTCCAATTTTGATTGCGATTTCCGTATGGGTCCCACCTCGTACTATCATTTGCTCCCACTTCATTGTTTTTCCGTTATTTCCTTTGTATTTCCCCCAAGCGTTTAATCTTTGGGTTTTTACACTATTAACCATTTCTTCTGCCACTCTCCATTATTTTCACTGCTCTCAACTGTTCCGCCACTGTTCCTCCAAGCCTCCACAGCATTTCTACACCATTGTCTGGGTTTGTAACAGGTGTGTTTTATTGTGCAGATAGCATAGAGATGGCCATTTCAGCACTTGCCAGCAAATCAAAGGAAGAGAGTCAAAAGGGGTTAATGCCTGTTATTGATATAATTAATTTTTATCCCCAAATTCAAAGGAAAATACATAGTTTGAAGATTTAAGCACACTGTCGAGTCATATCTGTGTTTAATACAAGCAGAGTACTTTTCTACAGGAAAAACATTTATCTACAGCATTCCTCATACCTCCTCGAGCCCTGAAACGGTTAATTACACTGGCAGAAGCTTATTTAAGATTGTCAGAGTTGCAGTAATGGAGGTATGGAGAAGGCCTGCAGACTTTAATCCAATTAACCAGATTCAGAAGGCAACGTAGAGTTCTAGAGACCTGAAAAAACTCTAAAGAAATACTAGAGGTCAATCTTGGCCTGAGAGAGTCTCCCAAAGTAGATTACAGAGTACATAGAGCGAGGCAGATTGCCATTAAGCAGAATGGGCTCAGACTCTTCCACCACTGTGTCTTAAATGGACACATTTAATTTGTATCTACCCCTGTTATTCCCATTCTCCTATAAGAAATCCCCGAGAACATATTGTAAAGGTTGTTGTCCAGTTGCTGCCATTGCAGTTAGAGGGATTCATTCCGACTGTCAGAACAGTTTTGGGAGGGAGTAGCAGAGTAGTTGTTATGTAATAGGCTGTGAGGAGAAGTCTGGACTGTATTAGCCATTGAGCACAGTGTATATGACTGGTTTTGCATCAATTAATCAAAGCACATTTCACAGGATCCTGGTCTATTGCTATTGGTGATGTTTTTCTAACTTTGTTTATTACATTTCCATATTGTTTCATTTTATTCTAGGCTTGCATCAGAAATATGGCATAGGATTTACCCTTGTTAGGTACCCTCTGTCTCTGATCTCCTTGCCTTCAATGTTTTCTACTAAATGTGTTATCTGAGAGTTGATTTCAGTTGATTTAACCAGTGTAGTGGATGTCATTGCCTACTAGATGATCTATGAATTAAATGAATCAGTTCTTAGATGTTCTTGTTGGGTTTAAGCTGGAAGATTTGGGAACACTGGGGATTAGAGTTAGCCCTATCCACTAGGATCCTTGTGCGACCAGCTGGCCTTTCTAAGATCCCTTATGTTGAACTTATCTCTTTTTTTCCTTGGAGCATGCTAAAGCTGACCTGGAGTTAAATGACCTTTGGTCCAATCTATAAGCTGCCCCTTTGTCCTTCCCTTGAGAGCTGCCTTTGAGTATGTCCAAGCAGGTCTGGAGTTAAATGACCTCTGACCTGATCTATAGACAGAAAGTGGGTTTCTTTCCTTCTTTCACTTTCTTTCCTTAATATTTCATCCCACCATCTATCTAAAGGATCCTTTAGTATAGACGACTTGCCCTCTGAAAGCCTTGGCTAGTTGCTGCATGTAATTCTCCTTTCATGACTCCATAACCCAATGGATGGTACTTTCTTGACCTATCCTCTTTGTTGAAACATTCGCTGTTTTGTTCCTTTTCTCCCATTACTTTCCCAGTCTATGATCTCATGACCAACCCATCAACCAACCAACCAAATCATTTAAACCCCCCATTGTGCTTCATAACTAGCCTAACATCTCATTTGAGCTTCAAATATACATATCATTCTTTGCTTCATGGAGAGATCCCTCTCCGGGTCTAGGAGGGCTAGATCCTAGGGCCCAAAAGTGGTTCTGTTGTTGTCTCATCTTTTGGTCTTGCCAATCTGGCCAAAACATGGGAACCCCAACATAATGGCGACTCCGCTGGGGACTAGACCACTTTGCTTTTAGATTGGCTTTTCATTACTGATGGTGGACAGCATCCTGCTTCAAACATTCATATACATCCACCTGGCGACTCCACACTCCATAATCCTCAAAGACTCCAGTAGAGGAAGAACCTGAAAGATGGCTAGACCTCATAGAAGGATAGAACATACGGGTTGGATTTGGTTTAAAGAATTCATTGTTTTTGTCTACCACTATGTTCTGTCCTACTTTAAGCCTAATCAAATGTACAAAGATGAGACCCACACTAAATGTAGCAAAGATCTCAAGCCTCAGTCTTCAGACCACAAGCAGACCTGTACTCCTGTGAAGAACCTGGTGGAACAAGAAGTTCATGTTGTATCTCCCACCCTTAAAGAAGCTTCAAGCAGCCATGAGCCCATTGTTACACCACCTTCACCTACAAAGGTCATAGAAAGATACAAGCCTCTGGTTTTACTTCTTATCTTCCAACCCCTTCCTTTAGAACCTATAAATCAGCTGCCTCTTTTTGATGGGGAAAATAAAGGGTCCACTGCTGAAGAACATGTTCAAAACCTTGAGGATTTAATTGAATTGTATGAGATAGAAGAAGATGATTTGTGCATTAGAATGTTTGCCTTGTCTTTTCAAGCGAATGTTAAAAGTTGGTTCAAAGGCATTCCAGTGGCAAGCATTTTCAACTTTCATCAATTTTCTCGAGTTTTCCTTGATAGGTGGGCAGCCCCGAAGAATGTTCTCCTCATCCTAAAAGAATATCAGAATTTGAGAAGGTAGCCAAGAGAGACATTGTAGAATTTTTCAGCCAGGTTTAATAAGGTATATGATTCTATACCTTCTGATATGAAGCCACCTTTGGGATGGGTGCTACTGCACTATCCAAGCTCTTTTGACCCCGAGGTGGAAATCCATATAAGAGAAAGAGAACCTTCGAGCCTGGAGGAAATGAAAAATATAGCAATCATTGTCGAATACAACATAAAGTGCAGGGAGGAAAGATTAAAAGCAGCAAGGAAGGACCGAACAGAGCAAATGGCACAGATCTCTTTAGAGAACAAGCTGGAAAGACTGATAGAGACTACCAGCTCCTTGCTAAATATAAAAGAGCAAGAATATGAGGCCGAAACTAGAAATGATGATTGGAAAAGACCTGCTCCTTGTCCTTGAAAGGAACAAACCAAATGACTGCAAGACATGAGTTACATGCAAAGCATGTATGATGAACATAATTTTGAATCAGAAAATGAACTTGCAGACTATTTCGAAGAAATACTGGCTGAGAATCCTAAAGATTTGATGGATGACAATGCTTATAATGATGATTCCTATGATGTTGATATGCCTAATGATAATATTTTCCAAGGGGAAACTGATATTGCAGGGTCATCAATAGTAGATTCATGGGAGGAATATTATGACCATCAACTGCAAGAAAACGATGAGTCAATGCAAGCCATCTATGATACTGATGGAGAAAGTGTTGAAATCATGATAGCAGACGAAGATTCATTGAATCTTCTCTCTGCTTTATATCCGAACATCAGTTATACTTGCCAAGAGGATGGAAGCCAGCAGCTCTTTAGCGCAGAGGGCAAGGAGGAAATAGATGAAGAAAATATGGGGCAGAACGAATATCCGGAGCCTTATCCTGAAAGGATTAAGGTAATAAAAGAAGCCCCCACTCAAGAATATGTTGATTTTTTCATAGAGTTCAGTCCGTCGCAGCAGAACAAACCTGCGTTACTAGAAGATAAAACGGTTGAATATGATGAGCCCTCTAGCTCAGGCTGCAGTGAAGATGAGCAAGACCTTCTTTCCCACAAACATCTTTGTCTTGATCCCATGGAAGAAAAGATATTCCTGGTTGACACTCATCTGCCAAATATTCCCAACCAAGAAAAGGAGGAGTGCGATTACGAGGGCCTCACTGTAGATGCAGTGATTGAAACTACCCAGGATGCAAACAACCTATTAGTCATGGTAGGCTTTGAGGAAAAAATTTTACATCATGATTTTGTTGATCCTATGGCAGAATACATGGAGGTCATGATTGGCTAAGCTCCTCAAGCATCAATATTTTGCAAGAGCCAAGTACATCAGAATTGGCCGCCACTACTGGTGGCCTTAGTTTTGAAGATCCACATGCAGAGCATCCTGCGGTTGTCACTGATGAGCAGTCAGTTATTCTTCCCCTTTTTGCTATTACTTGACTGGCTGCATTGGAATTATTGTATCACCTAGAGCATCAGAGATTTCCAGTTAGAGTAGGGTAGGTAGGAAGTCTGAAATAAAGCTCAGCCTTTGAGCATGTAGTTAGTTTTTTTTATTTCTGCAAAGCCCAGCAAGCTAGATAGTCTAATCCTAGCTTGACTGTTTTTCAATTTCTATCTTAGAATATAGAGAAGAGATCTGCTAGACTTTTAATCCTAGAAGATATTATATTAGGTAGAGAAGCTATGAGACCAACAGTCTAATCTGGTCTCATGGAGAAATAAGGGTAGATTTAGAATAGGTTTATTTTATGTTATAAAAATAAATGATGTAAAGGGTCTGCTAGTCCAAATGCACCTAGAAGAAAATGCTAGGATTGTAGGATGGGTAGGTAGAATTGTTTGAGAATGTTTCTGCTGATCTATCATATTTGCGGCAGTTGAAAATAAAAGAAGAAAGGTGGCTTATGCAGCAGGCATATGGCTTACACCAAAGATCATTTTCTGAATTATTGACTCCTTCAAGAAGAAGCCATCCCCATGTGGAGCCACTGTTATCCCCCCATAATTTTTTGACCAGCAAACAGGGGGCTAAAATGTTGTTGAGCCTTCAAGGAATGCATTTCCCCTGAAAAAAAATCATCCTTGAAGCCTCCTTATGCCTTTTGTCCTTTGATAAAATCCCCTCTGCTGATTTCCATTATAAAGCCTCTCTGTTTGTGAAGAAATGCCCAAAGGCCTCTTTTTCCCTCTTAGTTCATCCCCTCTAAGCCTTCGTTTTCATCCTCTTTCCTTCCCCTTCTAAATTCCCCACTTACCCTCTAAATCATACCCAAATCCCCTTTAATTTCTACCCTTACCCTTTGTTTGGCCAAATTCCCATTGTTTCCCTCTATCGTCCCCTTTCCTAACCCTTAAAATACATTAAAATAGGCGAAAACCCACTTTGCAACATTATAACAGGGCCTAGCCCCTTTTCCGCTAAATCCCAACCACTTCCCCAACCATACCCCTTAGAACCTTATAATAAAAAAAATTTAACGTTTATTATAAGTCCCGCCCCTTAAACCACTTACCCTTTCCATACCCATAAACCTTATTATAAAGTTTTGTGTTATATATATAACCTGCCACATTGCAATCGCAATCGCAAGCTCTGTTCAATCGCATGTTTTATTTATGTGGCTCCGATCACTCCAATCGCAAGTATTTGCGATGCGATTAATCGCATCACAAGTATGTGCGACGCGATTAATCGCATCGCAATATACTGCAATTGCGATCATCGCAACTCCTCCTCTGATCCTCCGATCGTAAATCCGCCTGATCTGCCCAATCGCACCATTTCTCTCCGATCCTCCGATCGCACCGCCCCTCCAATTGATCGCATCGCAATTTTCTTTCTCCTGATTGCGATTGCCACTTGCTCCCAATCTCCGTTTGTGATTAGACCCATCGGGCCGACCGTACCATACTTCCACCTATTCATATATTATAAGGCCCTTCCCTTTGTAAATTGAAAATTCGTATTATTTCGGTTTTACAAAGGGTTTCAAAGTTTTGTTCCATATGTATATCCCTCCACCCCACTCTGATTTCGAAAGCGATTTCCATATGGGTCCCACCCCGTACTATCATTCGCTCCCGCTTCATTGTTTTTCCGTTATTTCCTTTGTATTTCCCCAAAGCGTTTAATCTTTGGGTTTTTACACTATTAACCATTTCTTCTGCCACTCTCCATTATTTTCACTGCTCTCAAGTGTTCTGCCACTGTTCCTCCAGGCCTCCGCAGCATTTCTACACCACTGTCTGGGTTTGTAATAGGTGTGTTTTATTGTGCAGATAGCACAGAGACGGCCATTTCAGCATTTGCCAGCGAATCAGCGGAAGAGATTCAAAGGGGGTTAGAGCCTGTTATTGATATAATTAATGTTTAACCCCGCATTCAAAGGAAAAGACACAATTTGAATATTTAAGCACACTGTCGAGTCATATCTGTGTTTAATATCAGCAGAGTACTTTTCTCCAGGAAAAACATTTATCTACAGCATTCCTCATACCTCCTTGAGCCCTGAAACGGTTAATTACACTGGAAGAAGCTTATTTAAGACTGTCAGAGCTGCAGTAATGGAGGTATGGTCAAGGCCCGCAGACTTTAATCCAATTAACCAGATTCAGAAGGCAACACAGAGTTCCAAACACTTGAAAAAACTCCAAAGAAATACTAGAGGTCAATCTTGGCCTGACAGAGTCTCCCAGCGCAGATTACAGAGTAGATACAGTGACGCAGATTTCCATTAAGCAGAATGGGCTCGGACTCTTCCACCACTCTGTCTTAAATGGGCACATTTAATTTGTGTCTACCCTTGTTATTCCCATTCTTCTATAAGAAATCCTCGAGAACATATTGTAAAGGTTGTTGTCCAGATGCTGCCATTGCAGTTAGAGGGATTCATTCCGACTGTCAGAATAGTTTTGGAGGGAGTAGCAGAGTAGTTGTTATGTAATAGGCTGGGAGGAGAAGTTTGGACTGTATTAGCCATTGAGCTCAGTGTATACGACTGGTTTTGTATCAATTAATCAAAGCTCATTTCATAGGATCCTGGTCTATTACTATTGGTGATGTTCTTATAACTTTGTTTATTACATTTCCATATTGTTTCATTTTATTCTGGGCTTGCATCAGAAATATGGCATAGGATTTACCCTTGTTAGGTACCCTATGTCTCTAATCTCCTTGCCTTCAATGTTTTCTACTAAATGTGTTATCTAAGAGTTGATTTCAGTTGATTTAACCAGTGTAGTGGATGTCATTGCCTACTAGTTGATGTATGAATTAAATGAATCAATTCTTAGATGTTCTTGTTGGGTTTAAGCTGGAAGATTTGGGAACACTGGGGATTAGAGTTAGCCCTGTCCACTAGGATCCTTGTGCGACCAACTAGCCTTTCTAAGATCCCTTATGTCGAACTTATCTCTTTTTTTCCTTGGAGCAAGCTAAAGCTGACCTAGAGTTAAATGACCTCTGGTCCGATCTATAAGTTGCCCCTTTGTCCTTCCCTTGAGAGCTGCCTTTGAGTATGTCCAAGCAGATCTGGAGTTAAATGACCTCTGACCTGATCTATAGACAGAAAGTGGGTTGCTTTCCTTCTTTCACTTTCCTTCCTAAATTTTTCATCCCACCATCTATCTAAAGGATTCTTTGGTATAGATGACTTGCCCTCTGAAAGCCTTGGCTAGTTGCTGCATGTAATTCTCCTTTCATGACTCCATAACCCAATGGATGGTACTTTCTTGTCCTATCCTCTTTGCTGAAACATCTGCTGTTTTGTTCCTTTTCTCCCATTACTTTCCCAGTCTATGATCTCATGACCAACCCAGCAACCAACCAACCAGATCATTTAAACCCACCATTGTGCTTCATAACTAGCCTAACATCTCATTTGAGCTTCAAAGATACATATCATTCTTTGCTTCATGGAGAGATCCAAGTTCGGGTCCAGGAGGGCTAGATCCTAGGGCCCAAAAGTGGTTCTGATGTTGTCTCATCTTTTGGTCTTGCCAATCTGGCCAAAACATGGGAACCCCAACATAATGGCGACTCCGCTAGGGACTAGACCACTTTGCTTTTAGATTGGCTTTTCATTGCTGATGGTGGACAACATCCTGCTTCAAACATTCATATACATCCACCTGGCGACTCCACACTCCATAATCCTCAAAGACTCCACTAGAGGAAGAACCTGAGAGATGGCCAGACCTCATAGAAGGGTAGAACATACGGGTTGGATTTGGTTTAAAGAATTCATTGTTTTTGTCTACCACTATGTTCTGTCCTACTTTAAACCTAATCAAGTGTACAAAGATGAGACCCACACTGAATGTGGGAAATATCTCAAGCCTCAGTCTTCAGACCATAAGCAGACCTGTACTCCTGTGAAGAACCTGGTGGAACAAGAAGTTCATGTTGTATCTCCCACCCTTAAAGAAGCTTCAAGTAGCCATGAGCCCATTGTTACACCACCTTCACCTACAAAGGTCATAGAAAGATACAAGCTTCTAGTTTTACCTCTTATCTTCCAACCCCTTCCTTCAAAACCTATAAATTAGCTGCCTCTTTTTGATGGGGAAAATAAAGGGTCCACTGCTGAAGAACATGTTCAAAACCTTGAGGATTTAATTGAATTGTATAAGATAGAAGAAGATGATGTGTGCATTAGAATGTTTGCCTTGTATTTTCAAGTGAATGTTAAAAGTTGGTTCAAAGGCCTTCCAGTGGCAAGCATTTTCAGCTTTCATCAATTTTCTCGAGTTTTCCTTGATAGGTGGGTAGCCCCAAAGAATGTTCTCCTCATCCTAAAAGAATATCAGAATTTGAGAAGGCAGCCAGGAGAGACATTGCAGAATTTTTTAGCCAGGTTTAATAAGGTATATGATGCTATACCTTCTGATATAAAGCCACCTTTGGGATGGGCGCTACTGCACTATCCAAGCTCTTTTGACCCCGAGGTGGAATTCCATATAAGAGAAAGAGAACCTTCGAGCCTGCAGGAAATGCAGAATATAGAAATCACTGTCGAATACAACATAAAGTGCAGGGAGGAAATATTAAAAGCAGCAAGGAAGGACCGAATAGAGCAAATGGTGCAGATCTCTTTAGAGAACAAACTGGAAAGACTGATAAGAGACTGCCAGCTCCTTGCTAAATATAAAGGAGCAAGAATATGAAGCCGAAACCAGAAATGATGATTGGAAAAGACCTGCTCCTTGTCCTCGAAAGGAACAAACCAGATCACTGCAAGACATGAGTTACATGGAAAGAATCTATGATGAACATAATTTTGAATCAGAAAATGAACTTGCAGACTATTTCGAAGAAATATTGGCTGAGAATCCTGAATATTTGATGGATGACAATGCTTATAATGATGATTCCTCTAATGTTGATATGCCTAATGATAATCTTTTCCAAGGGGAAACTGAGATTGCAGGGCCATCATCAGTAGATTCATGGGAGGAAGATTACGACCATCAACTGCAAGAAAACGATGAGTCAATGCAGGCCATCCATGATACTGATGGAGAAAGCGTTGAAAGCATGATAGCAGATGAAGATTCATTGAATCTTCTCTTTTCTTTACATCCGAACATCAGTTATACTTGCCAAGAGGAAGGAAGCCAGCAGCTCTTCAGCGCAGAGGGCAAGGAGGATATAGATGAAGAAAATCTGGGGTGGAACGAATATCCAAAGCCTTATCCCGAAAGGATTAAGGTAATCAAAGAAGCCCCCACTCAAGAATATGTTGATTTTTTCACAGAGTTCAGTCCGTTGCAGCAAAACCAACCTGCGTTACTAGAGGACAACACGGTTGAATATGATGAGCCCTCTAGCTCAGGCTACAGTGAAGATGAGCAAGACCTTCTTTCCCACAGACATCTTTTTCTTGATCCCGTGGAAGAAAAGATATTCCTGGTTGACACTCATCTGCCAAATACTCCCAACCAAGAAAAGTAGGAGTGTGATTATGAGGGCCTCACTGCAGATGCAGTGATTGAAACTGCCCATGCAGACAGCCTATCAGTCATGGTAGGCTTCAAGGAAAAAAGTTTACATCATGATTTTGTTGATCCTGTGGTAGAATACATGGAGGTCATGATTGGCTCAGCTCCTCAAGAATCAATCTTTTGCAAGAGCCAAGTACATCAGAATTGGCCACCACTGCTGGTGGCCTCAGTTTTGAAGATCCACATGCAGAGCATCCTGCGGTTGCCACTGATGAGCAGTCAGTTCTTCTTCCCCTTTTTGTTATTACTTGACTGGCTACATTGGCATTATTGTATCACCTAGAGCATCAGAGATTTCCAGTTAGAGTAGGGTAGGTAGGAAGTCTGAAATAAAGCTCAGCCTGTGATCATGTAGTTAGTTGTTTTGATTTCTACAAATCCCAGCAAGCCAGACATTCTAATCCTGGCTTGACTGTTTTTCAATTTCTGTCTTAGAATATAGAGAAGATATTTGCTAGACTGTTTAATCCTAGCAGATATTAGATTGGGTAGAGAAGCTATGAGACCAACAGTCTAATCTGGTCTCATGGAGCAATAAGGGTAGATTTAGAATAGTTTTATTTTATGTTATAAAAATAAATTATGTAAAGGGTCTGCTACTCCAAATGCACCCAGAAGAAAATGCTAGGATTGTAGGATGGGTAGGTAGAATTGTTTGAGAATGTTTCTGCTGATCTATCATATTTGCGGTAGCTGGAAATCAAAGAAGAAAGGTGGCTTAAGCAGTAGGCATATGGCCTACACCAAAGATCATTTTCTGAATTCTTGACTCCTTCAAGAAGAAGCCATCCCCATGTGGAGCCACTGTTAGCCCCCCATAATTTTTTGACAAGCAAACAGGGGGCTAAAATGTTGTTGATCCTTCAAGGAATGCATTTCCCCTGAAAAAACATCATCCTTGAAGCATCCTTGTGCCTTTTTTCCTTTGATAAAATTCCCTCTGCTGATTTCCATTATAAAGCCTCTCTGTTTGTGAAAAAATTCCCAAAGGCCTCTTTTTCCCTTTTAGTTCATCCCCTCTAAGCCTTCGTTTTCATCCTCTTTCCTTCCCCTTCTAAATTCCCCACTTACCCTCTAAATCATACCCAAATCCCATTTAATTTCTACCCTTACCCTTTGTTTGGCCAAATTCCCATTGTTTCCCTCTATCGTCCCCTTTCCTAACCCTTAAAATACATTAAAATGGGCGAAAACCCACTTTGCCACATTATAACAGGGTCTAGCCCCTTTTCCGCTAAATTCCAACCACTTCCCCAACCATACCCCTTATAACCTTATAATAAAAAAATTTTAACATTTATTATAAGTCCTGCCCCTTAAACCACTTACCCTTTCCATACCCATAAACGTTATTATAAAGTTTTGTGTTATATATATAACCTGCCACATTGCAATTGCAATCGAAAGCTCTGTTCAATCGCATGTTTTATTTATGTGGCTCTGATCACTCCAATCGCAAGTATTTGCGATGCAATTAATCGCATCGCAAGCATGTGCGACGCGATTAATCGCATCGCAATATACTGCGATTGCGATCATCGCAACTCCTCCTCCAATCCTCCGATCGCAAATCCACCCAATCCGCCCAATCGCACCATTTCTCTCCGATCCTCCGATCAGACTGCCCCTCCGATTGATCGCATCGCAATGTTCTTTCTCCCGATTGCGAATGCCACCCGCTCCCGATCTCTGATTGCGATTAGACCCGCCGGGCCCACCATACCATACTTCCGCCTATTCATATATTATAAGGCCCTTCCCTTTGTAAATTGAAAATTCGTATTATTTCGGTTTTACAAAGGGTTTATACCAATCACATCAGAAAGTTTTGTTCCTTATGTATATCCCTCTGCCCCACTCTAATTTTGATTGCGATTTCTGTATGGGTCCCACCTTGTACTATCATTCACTCCTGCTTCATTGTTTTTCCGTTATTTCCTTTGTATTTCCCCCAAGCATTTAATCTTTGGGTTTCTACACTATTAACCATTTCTTCTGCCACTCTCCATTATTTTAACTACTCTCAACTGTTCTGCCACTGTTCCTCCAGGCCTCCGCAGCATTTCTACACCATTGTCTGGGTTTGTAACAAGTGTGTTTTATTGTGCAGATAGCATAGAGACGGCCATTTCAGCATTTGCCAGCGAATCAGCGAAAGAGAGCCAAAGGGGGTTAACACCTGTTATTGATATAATTAATGTTTAACCCCGCATTCAAAGGAAAAGACATAGTTTGAAGATTTAAGCACACTGTCGAGTCATATCTGTGTTTAATATCAGCAGAGTACTTTTCTCCAGGAAAAACATTTATCTACAGCATTCCTCATACATCCTTGAGCCCTGAAACAGTTAATTACACTGGTAGAAGCTTATTTAATGTCAGAGCTGCAGTAATGGAGGTATGGAGAAGGCCCACAGACATTAATCCAATTAACCAGATTCAGAAGGCAGTGCAGAGTTCCAGACACCTGAAAAAACTCCAAAGAAATACTAGAGGTCAATCTTGGCCTGACAGAGTCTCCCAGAGTAGATTACAGAGTACATACAGCGAGGCAGATTGCCATTAAGCAGAATGGGCTCGGACTCTTCCACCACTCTGTCTTAATTTGACACATCTAATTTGTATCTACCCCTGTTATTCCCATTCTCCTATAAGAAATCCCTGAGAACATATTGTAAAGGTTGTTGTCCAGTTGCTGCCATTGCAGTTAGAGGGATTCATTCCGACTGTTAGAACAGTTTTGGGAGGGAGTAGCAGAGTAGTTGTTATGTAATAGGCTGGGAGGAGAATTCTAGACTGTATTAGCCATTGAGCTCAGTGTATATGACCGATTTTGCATCAATTAATCAAAGCACATTTCACAGGATCCTGGTCTATTACTATTGGTGATGTTTTTCTCACTTTGTTTATTACATTTCCATATTGTTTCATTTTATTCTGGGTTTGCATCAGAAATATGGCATAGGATTTACCCTTGTTAGGTACCCTATGTCTCTGATGTCCTTGCCTTCAATTTTTTCAGCTAAATGTGTTATTTGAGAGTTGATTTCAGTTGATTTAACCAGTGTAGTGGATGTCATTGCCTACTAGCTGATGTATGAATTAAATGAATCAGTTCTTAGATGTTCTTGTTGGGTTTAAGCTGGAGGATTTGGGAACACTGGGGATTAGAGTTAGCCCTGTACACTAGGATCCTTGTGCGACCAGCTGGCCTTTCTAAGATCCCTTATGTTGAACTTATCTCTTTTTTTCCTTGGAGCATGCTAAAGCTGACCTGGAGTTAAATGACCTCTGGTCTAATCTATAAGCTGCCCCTTTGTCCTTCCCTTAAGAGCTGCCTTTGAGTATGTCCAAGCAGGTCTGGAGTTAAATGACCTTTAACCTGATCTATAGACAGAAAGTGGGTTGCTTTCCTTCTTTCACTTTCCTTCCTTAATGTTTCATCCCACCATATATCTAAAGGATCTTTTAGTATAGATGACTTGCCCTCTGAAAGCCTTGGCTAGTTGCTACATGTAATTCTCCTTTCATGACTCCATAACCCAATGGATGGTACTTTCTTGTCCTATCCTCTTTGATGAAACATTCGCTATTTTTTTCCTTTTCTCACATTACTTTCCCAGTCTATGATCTCATGACCAACCCAGAAACCAACCAACCAAATCATTTAAACCCCCCATTATGCTTCATAACTAGCCTAACATCTCATTTGAGCTTCAAAGATACATATCATTCTTTGCTTCATGGAGAGATCCCTCTCCGGGTCCAGGAGGGCTAGATCCTAGGGCCCAAAAGTGGTTCTGATGTTGTCTCATCTTTTGGTCTTGCCAATTTGGCCAAAACATGGGAACCCCAACAAGAACGAAACACATTGACAAAAAGTTTCACTACATCAGGGAGCTAGTGAACAATGGTGAAATTGTTTTAGAACACTACAGAACTCAGGAGCAGTTTGCAGACATTCTGACCAAGCTATTGGGGCAGAAGAGTTTTGAGTTTTTAAGAAAATTTCTGGGTATGACTAATAACCCAGCAGTTGAAATTAAGGGGTGGTGTTGAAATGTTACTTTCAATTGCACAGGTACTCCAGCTGCTTTCCAAATTTGTTTGACAAGCTCTGTCAGGAGCGCCACTTGCCATTTCATTGATCAGTCATTTTTAGTTTGAAACAGTTGGGTCCCTGTACATTCAAAATAGAGCGTATTTGAAAATAGAGCCTTTGAAAGAAAACAGAGCAATTTCCTTTTATGTTGTAAACATAGATGTTTTGATTTGATGTGTGGGAGTTTGAATAGGTTGAAGACTGGTGGTCCCACACCACATAACAATCAGCAGAAGACACGTGGTAAAACAAAATTGGATCACGTTTTTATTTTATTTGGGCCGAGTGAACACTTGCGATGCGATTTTTTAAATCACAATCACAACCTTATGTTATAACCTCCGATTGTGTCTTCGTAATTTTTTTTTGTTGATGCGATTGGTGCAATCGCAATCACTCAATCAGAAGTTATTTTTTATGGCTTGTTTGCAATGTAAAACTCCAGACCCAAACTTTCTATGAGGCGGATTTTATAAAGATTTTTCGCGTTACAATTTCTCCTCGTACACAAAACGTTTTGGCAGACCCAATATGGAGTTATAGGGCCGATTGAATATTTCATTGCGTGCACAAATGGGTTTGTGACATCAGCCCATTTGTGACGCGAAAATCTCTGATGTGATTTGGTTGATAAATTCTTTGAAGTCCGGTGGGCGGAGGTTTGACAAAGGTTTTATGTTAAAGTTTTTAGTGTTTTGTTATATGTGTTGCATATCGCATGACGGAGTTTTTATTATAAAGTCTTTTGTTATAAAGGTTATGTTATAACATTTTAATGTTTTAACATATGCACCTTTTGTTTTTTTTTGTGGGCCCGAGAGCCTTTTTAAAATAGATTTATTTTTATATAGTTTTGTTTTATGACATCTGCTGCGACACATATAAAGCGAAAAAGGCTTAATGCATTTGTAATGTTTTTAGCACAGCAGTGCATTATTTTTGTAAAAGAACACAGACATTGTATTCAATACACAATAGTGTATGAATAGAGAGATAGAGTGCATATTCTATAACAGAGAGAGACGGTGATTTTTTTGAGTGAGACAGAGAAGTCTCTTTGGCACTGCATTTGTAGCAGTCCTATTTTGTAACCCCTCCATGGAGGAAGATTTTGTAAAAGTTTTTCTGGTTAATGAATAGAAGTTTTTCAAGTGTGAATCTCTGTCTCCAGTGAAGCAAAAATTTTAATTTCTCTGTGTTAAAGAGGAGAGTATTATTCTCTCCATATTGTTCTGGAATTCTCAGAAATTCCAACAAGAATGTTCACACGAGGAATGATGAAGGAACTAGTGAAAGTAATGATGGAAGCATAAAGGATACAGAGCAATGATTCTGGTGTAGATAAGCATACTTTGCAGCGGATTTTCCAAATAATTGAGAGGCTCTGATACCACTATTAGAGGAAAAACGCCAATATGTAAAGTAATTTGGTGTAGAATTCTTATAAGTGTAACAATAATTGTATTATTGAATAGAATCTGAATGGTGATTACAATCCTTCATGGTGTTGTGCCTATATAGCCATTGACTGGCCACAAAGGTATGTGGTCACCTTTTTCCCTTTCATAAATAATGGGTCATTTAATTAACTAAAGTATTTAATTAATTAATTAGTTTATTATTATTATTTAATTAAAATTATTTATGAATATTTTATTCATAATAGTACATCTCCAAAGAAAACCTAATCCAAATGTTGCTCCTAATATAAAAACTCATGGATTATGGGTGGGGTATAGAACCAGGGCACACCAACCATATACCTGAACTATAAATGTGTTACATACTTTGTAATAAAAGTGGCAATGGATGATGTAAGTGTTGTGATGAGGCAGATGAACTGAGACATCATAGCTAGGGAACGTGTGAAGAAAACAGATAAATATTAAGAAAGAAATCGAATGTATAATGGTAAGAAAATAAGAACATGTAGTGGCTAGAAATAGGGAGGATGCTAATAGAAAAAATTGAGAGAATTTTTTTTTTTAGATCAAGCCCCAAGGATTGACTTGATTTGATACCAATAAATTTGCGGAGGTCAGGTTTAGAGAGCCTCACCTCTTAGCTGGATCTTCCAAAAAAATTGCTTAGAACTAATGAATCAAACATAATCACACAAGATAAGATAAAATATTCTAATTTTCACTTATATTATCATGAGGCTTAATAACCTTTTAAAGATATTTACAAATAAATATTTATAATTTTACTCCTTTGTTGTCAGTTGGAAAACTAAAAAAAGCTAAATACATTATTTAGATATTTTCTTTCTTGATATAAGCTTCCTAAGACTAGATGTTTCCATGAAAGAATAAAGAAAGAGTTCACTGTGCAAACTAACAATTTATTCTTAAAAATTATGATTACATTTAAGAGAAAGAGAAATAGTGGGGCGATAAAGAATTTGAACACAAAATAAATAAGAACAAACTCGGGAGATTTCTTGATCTTTCTAGCATTTTTTCCCATGGAATCTATGACAACATAATAATGCTTTTTTCAAATCTATTCTAGAACAAAAAATAAAGTTTCAAATAATTTTTACCTTTAAGTTCCATATATATATATATATATGTTCAACACAAAATTGAAAGAATCAACCATGTGTTGACCTCTTAATTATAAATGCTATAGAATTTGATGAGCAAATTTCCTAACCAATTTACTCATTACACCAAGAGGGGTATTCTACAACCTAGTATGAAGGCTAGTGATTTTCTTAGTTCTCAACATAGAGTTGATAAGTGTTCTTTTAAAAAGAAGAAAATGATTCAATTCAATTTATTTTATTTTAATTTTGTTTTTATTAATAAGATTATAAAAAAATATTTTCAATGAAAAACCATAATATATATCACATTAAAATAAATTTTAAAGCAAACTAAATAATTAGTTTATTTAGGTCCCATTGACCAAAGTTTGGTCTTAATGGACGTTAACCACCATCATCAATAAGCATATAAAAATTAATAGATTTAATTAATAAATATATAATTGAAAATAAATGTTATATATATATATATATATATATATATATATATATATATATATATATATATATATATATATATATATATAATTTGAGTGTTTGAATCATTATTTTGATAGTGGAAATGGATTCATCATCATCAAGAACCCAACCTCAACAACTGTAACCTAATTTCCAAAATTTTCCTTAGTATTTTCTCAATGGGAATTTCCATTGTTTTCTTGGAAAATATTACGATCTTGTTAAATTATTAATTTTTTTTAAATATTTATCATATTTCCTTTTCCTTGACATATGTTGATATGCATATCATATTAAAAACGTATAAACCGTATAAAAATATTTAATATTAAAAAAAAAGAAAAAAAACTATATAAAGAAATTTTAAATTCATGTAAATATAAAATATAAACATATCAAGGGATAAAAAAAATTCAAGTCTTACACACAAAAAGAGATTTAATTGTTGGAAATATTTAATCCCTCTTACTTAATAGATCCAAAGTTAAAATAAATCTACGCTAGTAAATATTAAATCGAGTAAATTAAACCATCAACTTTTTAAAGAAATTTAATTTTAATTTTTCTAAAAGTACATAGCATAATAATACTTAACTAAAACTCTATATAATGTAATAAGTTAATTATTTACCACCACTCGTTATGTGGTGTTAGATATTGTTGTCAACATCTTCAAAAACGTCTATTGAATCCACAACCAATGGTATTATATATTGTTTTCAGCATCTTCAAAAAAGTCTATTGAATCGACAACAATGTAGGAATTTCAAAAAAATATATTGAACTAACAACCAAGCAAGAATTTCAACTGTGAAGGACTCACCAAAATTGATAGTTTTTACAACTCTAATATTCATTTGGACTATTTTTATGACATAATATTAACCATTGTCTTTTTTTCCCTTGCCGTGTAATAAGGACAAATCACCATGTGATGGACCATTTGGCCATCAAATTCCATCCTGTAATGAGGATAAATCAACTATTTGCCCATCAAATTCCATTCCAAACCATTTGTGCATTAACTTCCATCTCATTTGCCCATCAAATTCCATCCCAAACTATTTACCAATCAACTTTTGTCACATTTGCCTACCGTGTCTTTTTTTCTTTTGTCATATAATAAAGACAAATTACCATGTGATGCACCATTTACCCATCAAATTCCACAAATCACCATGTGATAAACCATTTGCCCATCAAATTCCATCCCAAACTATTTACCAATCAACTATTGTCACATTTGCCTACCGTGTCCTTTTTTCTTTTGTCATATAATAAAGACAAATTACCATGTGATGCACCATTTACCCATCAAATTCCACAAATCACCATGTGATAAACCATTTGCCCATCAAATTCCATCCCAAACTATTTACCAATCAACTTTTGTCACATTTTCCTATCGTGTCTTTTTTTCTTTTGTCATATAATAAAGACAAATTATCATGTGATGCACCATTTACCCATCAAATTTCACAAATCACCATGTGATAAACCATTTGCCCATCAAATTCCATCCCAAACTATTTACCAATCAACTTTTGTCACATTTGCCTACCGTGTCTTTTTTTCTTTTGTCATATAATAAAGACAAATTACCATGTGATGCACCATTTACCCATCAAATTCCACAAATCACCATGTGATAAACCATTTGCCCATCAAATTCCATCCCAAACTATTTACCAATCAACTTTTGTCACATTTGCTTATCAAATTCCATCCCAAGATTGAACAGTGACATATCGTTTTCTACTTGGGATTTTCACGTCTGCCAATGTAATTTTACCTAATTCCATACATTTTCACGTTTTCCACACACCAACGCTTTGCAACCCTAATCAATCAATTCCTCCAACAAAGGCCATTTACTTTATCGACAAACGTTATCATTATAATTGTAATTATGACATAAGATAGTTAAATGATATTGTTTTGGCAACGTAATGTCATATTGTTTTTCACGTTTTCCACAAACCAATATGACCTCTGCCTTCCATTGTACTTAGCAATTACGTCATCCCGTCATCCCGTCAACGTCACGTGCTCCATCGATTATTATAATAATTATGAGATATGATGTCCATAAGATAATTGAATATTATAGTATTCCAATCTTTCTTTTCTTTTTTCTTTTTTATGCCAGGCTTGGACGGAGTTCCAACTAGTCATATTCATTTTGCTTTATAAAATTCTATTAATATTATTTGAAATATTATTGTATTTGATAGACTTCCACCACATACTTGTTTGTGTGATGTCATTCTCTTAGTCATATTCATTTGCTTTAGCCGTAGTCTTCTCAGGCAACTTTTTGGCCCAGAGTCCGGCAAAGAATTTATCAGAATCATGTTTACAGTGGTTAAACTTTAGTATTTTGAGTGCCTTAAGGGTTTTTGATAGTGCTGAATCCATTTCCACTATCAAAAATGGATTCCAAACATTTCAACTACCTAATTTCTTGAATTTTAGTTGCCGGAAAAAACATGCCGTCCAGGCTATTTCGTTGCCTAGATAGACAACTCCTTTGCTTTATAGAACTCTATTAATATTATTTGAGATATTATGAGATATGATTTCTCCAATTAAATAATTGATTTATTATATCCTTCCATCCAAGTCGGGATGGGCTTCCATCACAATTTCTAACATCATTCTTCGTGTTGTAATCGGTAATCAATATTCACATTTGAGAAACGTTAATGTATATTTCCCTTTCTAAGAAAAAGCCATTATATTTTTATTAATAAAAAAGGGATATATTTTTTAATGTTTTATACCTCATGTCTTTGCATCTATGAACCACATAAATTGTCTTTAAAAAAAAACAATGTACATGTAAGACCAATGGCATCATCAATGTAATTCCTTTTTCTTAAGAATTAGGTATAGATAGAGTTATATAGTTTGCAAATGTTAATAATGATTTCAAATTACAATGTGTAAATATTGTGTATGAGATAGTTGTTACAAATGCAAATAATTGTTAGGATCACTAAACATTTAGAGAAGTGGTAGTGTCCAAAGACATTGTTTGTTGGGATCTCATTGGTTACTAAGACAAATTTACCTTTAGTCTTTTCTCCTTTAAATACGCTATATTCCACATATGTACCATGGTTTCTCATAAACATTGAACCCTAAAACCATTGGTAACTTGACCAAGTGAGTTTACTCAAACCACCCTTACAATACCCCCCTTTTCAACTTGACACTAATTAACCTGGCCCGACTAATTTTCTGTTGGAAATCCATATAAAAAAATTATTATCTATTGAAATACATGGGTAACTAGCCATTGTATCCTTATATAGGACACCTTTTCATGTACTTGGTTCATCAAAAATCTCACATTCTCACATTCCCCTCCCTGAAGTTAGGATACTATTACACTTTTCACCCTTGTACCTATCCAAGTGGTCCATTCCACAACTTGATAACTCCATGCACCCCACACTACATGTATGTCTAATAAAAGTCTTAAGGTCTTACAACAACACGTGCTCCTGGGCAACATTTATACATGAACAACAAGTCTTACACCTTCCTAGGGAATTACACCTGCCTATAGCAAAATTTCAACATGGATAAAAAAACCCTTAGGATGTTCACACACCACAAGTGTGATAACACCACTACAACTCTAATCAAATGTTGGCTCCTTCATTAAATTTCAAACCATTAACTCCATCTCTGTTCTTTCTCTTGTCTATGTCGCCTCTCGCTTTCTTCTTGTATCTCTCCTTATCCATACTTTGACCTAAGATTTCTTGCTACTTGAGCTCTCCCTCGTTATATACTTATACCTGGAGTATATGTATATTGTGCCTCCACTCGGCAATCATTTATTGTGCTCACCTCACCTTTCCCTAATATTCCGCATGGTGAAATTCTCCATATAGACTAACACATTATCACCAAATGTCACCAGCATGGTCATATCATGCATTGCATAGGCCTCTGGCATTTTCTTTTTGATTTTTTTTTGTTTAAATTTTGGCTTTGTATTCCTGTAAAAAATGAGTACCAAGATATGCTAATGACCACCCATACGGGAAACCAACCCAAGAGCATAAATTGATCAACTTCATATTACATACATTGTGCTTGATCAATTTGACCTTAAAAACCAAATATTGCTTAGATACCCATCTGAGAATTTCAAAATAACAAAAGCCCTACATTTGTGAAGTTGAGCCGCACATAATTAAATTATATCAAGATATACATGCTATGAGTTGACAAAGAGAAAGGAAGGATATGGAATCTGTAGTATTGACTGGTTAACCATGAAATATATAGCGAATTGAGTTTGGGCATCGATGCAGGATGAGGCCACTGTAATTGAAGACATGTATCCTCACTACCACTATGACCCAGTAAAATAAAAGAGCCCACACCACAAAATGATTCATTCTCATTTATTGCCCAAAATTTTGCCTTCATCTTTCCTAACTAGGGGTGAAAAATACATTCATTTCCACAATGAGCTACCCAAGGAATGAGACTTGGAGTTGAGGAAGCCTTCCTAACAATTTTATATAGCATGCTTCTTAAACCACATAGAAGATTAGTATCCCAATGAAGAAAATCATACTAATTGAGGCCATAGTCATAACCTTGGTAACAAGCCTAGAAAACAATACCAAATTCAAAGGACATGGCACTTTCTATAGCGATATCCCATGCCCAAGGATTGAGGAGGCTGATTATGCGTAGGGATAAAGTGATCAAACTATAATTGTTCGTCATTATTGAAATTTCACCTATGTACTTCCTCATTATAGGAAGTAATAGTCGCACGAGCTTTGTAATTAAATTATTGTACACCCTTTGGAGCGATAACCCATGGCCATCCATGTGGCGAGCCCATATGCCACCACCCATCATTTCAATTGGATGTTGTTTAATTGTCACCTGCGATGGGTGTAAGATATTGCAATGTTATGTCCTCACATGATCCAGATCTTTTACTTCATGGATGCACACATAATTGCATATGAAAGAGTGTATAACCAAGTAAATTAAACACATTAAAATAAGCGTAAATAATAAGCAAACATGAGATCAAAGAAATGAGACGACTTGATTACGGAGTTCGCCCAGTGTGGGATACGTCTCTAGGACCTGCTCAATGTGGGGAAGTCTCTTTCAATAAATGGCAGCAGAAATAAATTACAAGAATTTTTCAAATTGACACCTTATACCTCCACTTCTGGGGATGGCCTAAAAATGGAGATCTTTGTTGGAGAAACGAGTTGCATGGTTATATTCGTGGCAAAATATCATGAAAAATGACTGTAAATTTGACCCCATTCTGACACTGGCACTTCTGGACCCCAAAGGAATCTTCTCAACATCAAAAAGATACCTCACTTAGGGTTCTTCCCTCCTGGACCGCTCATGGTTATGCTCCACGGACCTCTGCTCTTCTCCCCCCTAGTCAAATGACAAATTGAAGAGTGTATACGAATTTTTGAGCGGACGTATCAAGGTTGGGCCATTTTCTTGTTGGTGGTAGTATCTGAGTTAAGTATTACGGTTGTGGAGGTCTTGGGGTCCAACCCACAGGACCCCTTGTTATAGCTCTCTCACGTTATGTTTTTGGCATGGATTAGTTTGAATACATGGAGATATTTAAAATTTGGGACCCGTTGTTATGTGGTTCGTCTCGTTTTTAGAGCCGCATGTTGGCGAGCTGGCCCACCTAGGTCAGGCGGGTTAGACCCCTTTGGCTCCCTCCATGTGTCTTCATTGTATTTCACGTGGGTTGGGTGGGGCATAGGTCTCCCATGGCTTGACCCTTATATACATATTATATAGTTGTGTTGATTGGTGGGTTGGGTGGGTTCGCCGGTGGGTTGCCTGCACACCACGTTAATATAATTAATCATATGTTGTTTGGGGGTGGCGGCCCACCACCCCATATATATATATATATATATATATATATATATATATATATATATATATATATATATATATATATATATATATATATATATATATATATATATATATATATATATATATATATATATATATATATATATATATATATATATATATATATATATATATATATATATATATATATATATATATATATATATATATATTATTGATTTTTTATAACAACATAGTTCAAATTTCAGTGGTGATTTTTAAGGGTCACTAGGAAAATTAAAGAGGTGAAAATTTCACCCGTTCCGACCACCAGATTCTATGCGCTGACCCTTTTCCAAATTGTTGCCTCATTAATGACTGCCAATTGGCCTAGTTGGACCAAAACTTTGACTAGCCATAAATTTCACATGCGAAATCGGATTGAGCTGATGTTCGCACTGTTGGAAATATTGCGACGAGATAATCGATATGAACTTGGTTCCAATTCAATCCAATGAATTTTAGTTTTTAGTTTTTTTTCAAGGTCACTTCTATTTCTGGAGCTACCTAGATCATTCCTCCCCATTAATGAGGTTTTGGGCTGCAAATATTTTTATCAATCAATTGGAAAGTGAGGGAATTTATCTGTCACTTTCTCCTTTTCAATCCATCAATATTTACTTGGATGCATTCCCTTGAAACCAATACGAAGGTAATCCAAATCTCCCCATTCTGAAGTCCTAGTCTTCCAGTGAAGAATGATATCCTCAAATAGTTTGTCTAAGTATTCAGGTGGAAATTCATCCACTGTAGGGACCTGCCCAACCTCTTTAGTATCCATGATCAAAGGAGGTTCATAAAGATTCAAGTTTTCAACATTCATCATTGAGTACATCTGCATGTATAATGGCAAATCAAGACGAAAATATTTTTCTCTAATCTACTCTAATATGGTGAATGGGCCATATCAAATTGGTCTCAACTTCTTTCCTTCTCCTTTCATCTTGTATTTTCTGATGTGGAGCCACACCCTGTCTCCAAC
Organism: Pinus albicaulis; assembly: GCA_034641835.2. NCBI lineage: Eukaryota > Viridiplantae > Streptophyta > Pinopsida > Pinales > Pinaceae > Pinus > Pinus albicaulis. The sequence goes on from CM076573.1 coordinate 16,866,293, forward strand.
TTGGAATTGGTGATCAACCCAATGCTTTTTATGTTGATCTTTGTATCGATCTTGACTTTTCTCTAACTGTCCCTGCACTCCTTGGTGAATCATTTGAATGCTCTGAATGAACTTTCATGCTTTTTCCTTTTCATCTTTCTCACTAGAATATTCATCTCTCCCAAATACCATGTCTAAGGGATCCTTTGGAAAATATCCAAAGCATGTCTTGAATGGTGAACTTTGAGTGGAATAATGTACTGCCCGATTGTATGCATGTTGTACATAAGGAAGTTACTCATCCCAAAACATGGGATTCTCACCACTATAACCTTAGAGTAAATGTATCACTATGCGGTTGAAAACCTTAGTTTTTACGTTGGTCTACTAATGAAATTCTATTCTCCTCTTCACCTTGGTGTCCATCATTCTCCACAAACTTGTCCAAAACTCTCCAAGAATGTGAGAGTCTCAATCAGACACAATGTTGGGAAGCCAAAAATGGACCCATATAAATTGGAAGAAGAGATGAGCAGTCTGCTCTACAACGACCTATTTTTTACAAGGCATTAAGACACATTTTTCTAAATCAATCCACAATGACATACAAATGTTCATGATCTATCCTAGAAAAAGTAAAACTTCTGACAAAATCCATTGATACACTTTCCCATGGGTGAGTCAGAATGGGGAGTGTTGTCTAGAGCTCCACTTTTATATTAGAGGGCTTGCAAACTAAACACAACACATATCCCTTTACATATCGAGTCACAATTTTTTTCATGTGAGGCCAATAAAAAAACCTTTGTAAATGACACAAAGTTTTTCCTACACAAAAATGACCCAACAAAAGAGAGGTATGTGCCTCTCTGATTACATGTATCCTTTCATTGTTGGGAATGCAAAGTTTTCTAAGATGGTACAACAATTTTCCTTGCAAATGGTAAATGTCTACTTGTGAACCATGAGTCAACTTTGCATAAACCTCTTTAAAATCTTCATCATCAACATAATGTCCAACATAACTTTCAAAATATAAAGAAGCATTTTGAAAAATTATAGATGCAAAAATAGAAGGGCGAGAAATTATATCTCCCACTTTGTTGGTGCCCTTCTTGTATTTTATTACCAAGTGAAATTTTTGTAGGAACCCCATCCATAGGAAATGACGTGCTTGTTCCATCTTGGTTTGTGATAGGAGGTATTGAAAGGGTTTGTGATCTGTGTGGATGATGGTCTCCTTTCCAATAAAATAGTGCTTCCACTTCTTTACATTTTGAAACAAATCATAAAAATCCTTATCATATGTTTAATAGTTCATAAAATCTTGGGAGAATGTATCTGAATGGTAACATACATGTTTCCTCTATTGCATCAACACTGCTGTCATTGCATACCCACTAGCATATGTCTCGATCTCAAAAGGATGTTGGAGGACATATATGGCCAAAATAGGTGCGGTACTGATCTTCTGTTTCAGTGTATCAAAGGCCTTTAGTTGTTTTCCTCCCCACTGTAAGGTTTTCTTCATACTTTTCAATGCATGTAAGTTGGATGCAATGACAGATAAGTTTGCAATGAACCTTCTCTATTATTGTACCACACCCCAAAATCTATAAACTTCTATAACATTGGTGGGTTTAGGCCACTTTACAATCACACCAATTTTAGAAGGATCTATTTTTAATTTTCCACCTTCGAAAATGTGACCCAAGTAAACCAAATAGGTCTTACAAAATTCACACTTAAATATTTTGACATAATTTTTTTCTTTTTGCGAAACATCAAGCACTTTTTTAACGTGAATTACATGATCTTCCCATGTCCTACTGAAAACAAGAATTTAATCAAGATACATAAGCATGAAATCATCAATAAAGTTTATGAAAATATCATTCATCGCCCTCATTAATGTGTCTGAAGCATTGCATAGTCCGAATGGCATCACAAACAATTCAAACAACCCCTTATTTGTCTTGAATGCAATCTTCCATACATCTTGTTCTGCAATCCTCACCTGATGATAGACAATGCACAAGTCCAGTATTGTGAAATAGAAAACATTTTTTAATTGATCTAACAAATTATCAATGCGAGGGAGAGGGTACCAATTCCTCACCATTATTTTGTTGAGTCTCTTGTTATGCGGATAAATCCTTCTCGCGGACAAGAACGATATCCCTAGTATCCTAAGGATATCTAGAAACAAACAACCAAATGAAAACCATTTTCTCTAGATCATTTGTGGTTCAGAATTATTAATTAACAAAGTACGAGGACATGCCCCTACCTGAAGTCCAACGCTTGATGTAATATTTATATCCAGTCGCTCCAAAAGAGGTCACTTCAACATATAAGACCTGCAATCAAAGACAAAAAAAGGATCAAAAGAACCTGCAAGATATAATAATTCAGAAAACACTAATCTATCTCAGTGATCAAGGAATCTAAGAATTAAATTACTCAAATAGATACATGAACAATTTAATGAGAAAATAGAATCCATTTGTATTAACTTATATGATAAGAAGTAACCTTACAACCTTATTGCCTTGATGTTATACATGTTCTTCTAGGGTTCTGAACAATCGTTTTCCTTCAATTTGACAAGCCTTCTCCTCTCTGAAATAGCATGAAACTATGGATATGCGTATGTGATAGTTCTCATACCAATGATGCCAAGTATAGAGTGTATGATTTCTTCATTAATTATCCTAAAAAACTACTAAGTTCTAAGTACCCTTGAGACTAAAACATGAGTTCAATTTATAGGAAAATAGAGGTGGTTTCAGTTCCATAAAGAGGGGAATAAATTCCTTTTACGAAGGGATTTGAGCTTCAAATACCAAGGGATAAACTCCATTAATGAAGGGATAGAGGTTCATGAATGAAGGGATGAAGCTTGACCTGATAACTCTTCTAGAAGCCTCCAGTTGGGAGAATATTTGGCCAGCTCGGCTTCTAGAACCTACTTTTTATTTTATTTTACCTTTTATGTGAGTCCACAGGTTTAATAAGTAGAACGTGTAGGATGTGCCATAGGTTATAGAACAAAAAGAAGTGGGTCCATAGGCAAGGACTAGGAAAAGTGTGGAGTTAGGCTTTTTAGGGTTTTAATGAGCTTTTCTCCAATTCCAAGACTTGGTTTAGGAACTTTGGGGTTTTTGACTTCTAAGGAAGCATAATATGGGTGATGATGGACCCATATAGACAGTTAAATGTCATGGTGACAAAATAATGTGTAAGATCTTTATATTCCACACACATCCTCCATGTGCCATCCTTTTTTGTAACCATCACAATAAGTGAGTTGCATGGAGAAGAACTTGGTCTTATGATACCTTGGTTCAAAAATTCATGCACCTGTTTCTTTATCTCCTCCATATCAATGATTGATAACCTGTACATACCAATGTTGGGTAAAGGAGCATCCTGTTTCAAGTGAATATCATGTTGGATCACACTCTTTGGAGGCAACCCACTTGGTTCCTGAAAAATCCCATCATAGTTAGAAACAATTTCATACAATTCCTTTTTATGAGTTGGATGAAAACCTTGGAAAGATTCATATGTCTCCACATATTTTTATCTCACAACCATGAGTATGCACCCTTTGCTGGAATTTACCAACCTCTTCATATGACTGTCACTTAGGAGACTAGAATTAATTTTTTCATGACGAGCTCTAACAATGTATTCCACCTCATCTTTCGTGAGATGATACTTGTTTTCATGGTGAAATAAAAATTCTTTCTTGTAATACAAATGTGGAATCCCCAATACCATGCCATGGATATCCAATGGTACACCATCAAGATCAACCTCATCTATTAGTTTGGATGCAATAAAAAATATAGCTCTACACTTCTTCGTTACATGTAATTTTTCTTTATCACACACTCAACCAAGAGGGTAGGGTTTCGGATAAGGCTTGGTTTCCAATCCTAATTTATTAAGTAAGGATTCTGAAATCAAATTTACTTGTGAGCCTAGATCAGACAAGGTTTCCACATTAGGGAAAATTTAGAAGGTAAATCCAAATATTGGAAAGAGTAAAGTCTCTCGGAATATGGGAGAGTCAAATGAAGGAGAAGCTCCTAAGCCCAAGAGCGAGGAGAAATTTCAGCAAATGTTCCTTAATATGCAGTAGATGATTGCAGAAATTTATGAAGACAAGAAGACTAGATATGCAAATTCATCTTATAAAGGCACGAAAGAGAAAAAGGGCAAGGAAAACGCGGATGGTAATGAAACTCCTTCTCCTCCATCTTCATATTATTCTTCTTCTTTATTATTCTTATCATTCAAGTTTAGATTCAGACTCATAGAAGAAACAAAATAAATCTCCTCTGTTAAAGCTTGATGTTAAGTTTGAGTTTCCAATATATGATGGTGAAATGAATCTTGAAATGTTAGATAACCAGATACAGCAACTTGAGTTGTATTGTAGGATTCAAAATGTTATTGATGAATCTACAAAAATTCAGTTAGTTAAACTTAGAATGGGGGGAACAACTTTGATTTGGTGGTAAAGTAAAACTCAATAAGATTTGAAGAAAAAAGGTAAAATTATCTCTTCACGGTATAATTTTGTTAAAGTTCTTAGAAATAAATTCTATCCTTTAGGATATATGCAACATGTGGTAATGGATTGGCATCATTTAAGGCAAGGTAAAGGATAAAGTGTGCAAGATTTTACACAGGAATTCAGGAGAAAGGAATTATCAATTGGTGTTCCATTAAACACACGGGAACCTTTGTTGATATATATTGGAAGTTTTCATTCTTATTTGTGACATACACTCCTTATGTTTAATCCAACTGACTTGGATGAACTGTGTGTACAAGCCATTCATATTGAATCAAGTGGAAAACTATTTCAGTCAAACTTTTCAAAGAAATCATTCAAGAATTCAAAGAACAAATATTCCAAAGAAGGCAAAGGGGAGAACAAGTTGAAGGGGAATAAATCAACAACATCCAAGAAGGAAGGAGAAAGTCACACTTGTACTCATTGACATAGGGTTGGGCATGATGAATCCAAATGTTGAAAGCTTCATCCTAAACTTAAACCAATGAAATTTCGTAAGAAGAAGGGTGAAAGGAAAGCTAATGTTGCATTCCAACAAGATTTGGAATCTCACTCTGGTGATGAGAAGAAGGTTATCGCTATGGGTCTAACAGGTATACCTTCTGAAGCGAGTTCTTCTTCAAATAATGTGATTGAGGAAAAGAAGAGGATTGAATTATTTCACATAAGGATAATATCCAAGCACACTACAATAAACACATTATTCGATAGTGGATCACAAGAAAACTTAATATCTGAGGAACTAGTAAGGAAATTGGGATTGGAAACTGAAAATCATCTAAAAACATACCATTTTAGGATGGTTGAAATAAAATACTTAGATGCATGTTACAAAATAGTGTCGATTAATGTTTTCAATTACAACTAATTTTGTTGATGAAGTTGAATTAGATGTGATTCATTTGGATATATGTGGAGTTGTGTTGGGTAGTCCATATCTTTATAATCAAGATTCCATATTTCATAGAAAGGATAATAAGTATCATCTCTGTAAATATGGAATTGAATATGTTGTCAGGGCACACAAAATCAAGACAAACTTGGATTTAATCAATGTTAGTCAGATGAAAAGGTTAATAATTTAAAGTAAAAAGTATGTTCTCATTATTTTTAAAGAACATCCTAAAGATAAGTATGATTATTTTCAAGGGTGTGATTCTTATTTTAAGGAAAAATTGGTTGAAATAATAGGTTCTTATAAGAAATTTTTTAAAGAGGCAACAATTTTACCTCCAAAAGGAGAAATACAACATGATATTCAATTACAATTTGATGCCCCTCTCCCAGAAATTAACATGTATCGTATATCAATCATTGAAACGAAGAGATTAAGAAAAAAATTCTAGAATTGGTTGATAAAGGGTTTATTCGACCTAGTTCTTCTCCATGTGGATCATCGATCATATATTAGTCCCAAAAAAAGGCAGAACTTGGAGAATGTGTGTTGATTTTAGAGCTTTAAATAAAATCACCATTAAGAACATGTATCCTCCTCCTAGAATCGATGATTTGCTTGATCAGTTAAGGAATATTGTTTACTTTACAAAACTGGATTTAAGAAGTGGTTATCATGAGATTCATATTATAGAGAATGAGATATGGAAAACTGTATTTAAGACTAGATATGGGCTTTTTGAATGGTTGGTTATGTCGTTTGGGTTATGAAATGCTATAGCAACTTTTATGAGAGTGATGGATGATGTTTTTCATCATTTTATTAATAATTTTCTCATAGTCTATATGGATCATTAGGGGAATTTTGAGGTCTAAAATGGGCCTCCTAAGGAAATTATAAAATAATAGTGGAAAAAATCAAATAAGATTTGATGACATCATCAAATTTTAGAGGAAAAAATGAAAAAACTACTTTTTCAATTCATATTTTCAACTTATCTCCCAAAGTTTTTACTCAAATTTCGAGCGGGAGTACTTGTTGGATGCGGAATTTAATTCCTCATCCAAGGAGTACCCATGTTGCATACTTTCGATGGGTCCTACTACACGAAAAATGAGAAATACATAAAAAAAACGTGATTACAATCACGTTTTTTATGTATTTCTCATTTTTCGTGTAGAAGAGTTCATCGAAAGTATGCAACATGGGTACTCCTTGGATGAGGAATTAAATTCCGCATCCAACAAGTAATCCTGCTCGAAATTTGAGTAAAAATTTTGGGAGATAAGTTTAAAATACGAGTTGAAAAAGTAGTTTTATTATTTTATTATTTTTTTATATTTTTACTTTTTTACTCCAAAAATGGTGAATCATCCATTATGGATGACATCATCATCTTGAATCCAGATGCAGGAGCATCGGCATTAGCCAGCAATGTGGAGGATTGTCCACATGTTGTGGCTAATCACAGTAAAATTCATTGACTATTAGTCAAATTTGAAGATTACCGAGAAGGATAAACTTCTCAAATAATTTGTTATTGTAATAAGTGTGTAATTGCCTTATTTAGATTAGTGATAAGATTTGTTAAAATAGATGTGCACAAGAGAAAATAGATAGGCGATTGTTGTTAAACTTCCAGATTTAGAAGATTTCGTTGAATTAGCTCATGATAAAAAGGTCGATAAGGCAAGAGGTGAGGAAGATACTTTGTGTGTGTAGTCTTTGAGTGTGGAGCAAAAAGCTCAGAAGAATAGGTAGACTGTGTGTTGTTGTAATGGAAGTTGTTTCTGTTATGTAATTGGGTAATAGCAGAGACTTTGTTTATGAATAAATTTCACATTATGTGAGTCTATGGATGAGAATAATGGAAGGATTATGCGTTGGCCTTTCTTTGAAATTGTTGAATTGGTGGTGTTTGCGTTTTATTTAATTGTAAAGAGCGTTTTGTTGAAACAAATCTGAAGTAGTGAGCCTGTACGCCAGACAATTATTGAACAAGAAATAAAGTGTGAAATAAACTCGTATTAGAGCTTTGAGCGGAGTTGAATTAAATTGAATTGCGCCGGGTTCGAAAGTCAGATCGTAATTGTGTAAAACGACTCCACAGAAATTCTGAACAGAATTCGTGTGTCTCTTTGTTTGATGCACCTGGAGTGGAGTTATAATATTTGTGAAGTTGTTTGAATGAGTGAATGACCTGTGTATGTTTGAAATTGTAAGGATTCTTGGGATTGAGGCAAATCGGCGTGTGAATTTAGTGAAATGGAAAGGTTTGTTTTTATAGTGAAACTATTTAAAAAGGCATTATAAATCTGGGTGATCGTAATGGACTTACATTATATTTAAGTTTCGGAGTGAATCAGGTCCGAAATCTGTATCGGCGGTTATTAAAACTATGGTGATGATCCGATCTCCAATCAATTGGATCAGAGCTATGAATTATTGATTGTCGGCATTCATTTGTCGTGACCGTCGATTGGCATCATGTCAAGTTACAGCAATTGGTGACTTCCGATCGGATCGGATCGGAACAATTGTTTGATCGATATACATATATAAACATGACTTGTGTTAATCGACGATCGATTGCATCGGAGGATTTGGTAAGCGATATATATATGTTATATAATTGTAAAGACCGCCGATTGCAATTTGTATGTTTTTGCCAATTGCGAATATATCGCATCGGACTTGGGTCAATCTGAAAATGGTTGGCCAACGCAACATAGAATGCCTGCAAATGTTTTTTTTTAAACAGTGGTTTAACGCTGTTATATGTTTTGAAGACACTTCAATTGTCCTCTCTGTCCAATCTCTTTCGAAGACACTTCAATTGTCCTCTCTGTCCCATCTCTTGTTGGATTCTACAGGTTCACTGCCACTTCTGCTTTTAAGAACGCATCTGGTTCTTCTCTCACAGCTTCTCTTGATTTATATTGCTGCAATCTTCACTCTTTCTGATGCCATCACCTGTGTTTTGAATGGATTTCCTCACTGCTGTAATCTGGTACTAAACTTTATTCAGAAAAACAAACTTATTCAATTTCGACAGAGCCAAGCTCTGATACCAAAATGACACAGGGATATCCCTGCAAACCCAGAATCATACTATTTCGATAGCATATAGAATGCATCTGAACTTTTACCGAAATCAGAACTTCAATACCTGGCAATTAGCTTACCTCCTTTCCAATCGGACTGATAGCACTCGCACCAAAGCTGAGTTCCCTTTCATTCAACACTCTTCTTCGCATCGACATCCAATATTTCTTCCATAATCTCCCTTTAAAATTTCTGATAGCAGGACCGAAGCCTTTATTACAAATTAAAAGGAAGATTATGGAAGAAATATTGGATGTCGATCCGAAGAAGAGTGTTGAATGAAAGGGAACTCATCTTTGGTGCGAGTGCTATCAGTCCGATTGGAAAGGAGGTAAGCTAATTGCCAGGTATTGAAGTTCTGATTTCGGTAAAAGTTCAGATGCATTCTATATGCTATCGAAATAGTATGATTCTGGGTTTGCAGGGATATCCCTGCGTCAAATCCTATTGGTTGTTATTAAGTTTATTTTTGTTGTACATTTTTCTTATGAGGCCCATTTTAGACCTCAAAATTCCCCTAATGGATATACTTATTTTCAGTTCAAGTTTGGAAGAACACATAAAACATGTTAAACACATTTTTAATGTGATGCATAAATGGAAACTATATCTAAAAATATCTAAATTTGAATTTGGAAAAAAAGTCCTTAGTATATCTTGGATACATAGTTGGAGGAGGTCAACTAAAAATAGATCTAACTAAAATTGATGTCATTGTTAAGTGGACAAGACCAAAAAATGTGACAGAAGTTAGAAGTTTCTTGGGTTCATTTCAATACTCGAGGAAGTTTATTTCGCATTTCTATTTTATTGCATCATCACTTCATGCTTTAACATGTTCTAAAGTCTCCTTTCAGTGGGGAGGAAAACAACAAAAACCATTTGATAATTTAAGGCCTAAAATTTTTGCAGCTCCAATCTTAGCTTTTCCAGACCTTCAATATCCATGTGAAATAGAAACTGATGCTAGTGGGTATGAAATGGGTGTAGTGTTATTGAAAAAAGGAAAGCCTATTTGTTTTAATTCAGAAACATTTTCTAAAACAGTTGCTAACTATCCAACATATGATAAAGAATTATATGCATTAGTGAAAAGTGTTAAAAAATGGAAACATTATTTAATGGGCAAAGAAACAGTGATTCATATATATCATCAACCACTTTAGTACCTTAAATCTCAAACTAAATTGCAACAGTCTTGACATTATAGATGGATGGGGATTTTTCATAAATTTCATTTAGAAATCAAATATAAGAAAGGTACCATCAGTAAAGTAGTTGATATGTTATGAAGACCTTCCTTGAATTCTTTAGTTATTCTGCAAAACAGTTCTTTAGCACATGAAATTTATATAGAAAAATATGTTGCAGATACTGATTTCAAGGATGTTTATGAATTACTAACTCATGATGCTCAGGTGAAAGAAGTGTGTTGGCGAGAAGTCAGGTCTCGCGGACAAGACCCAGGTTCAGGAGTTGTGGCCAACAAAAGGGGAGTGCACGATGTGTGGTCTGGGATCACTGGCATTTTCACCCTGCTCCGGAGAGCAGTGAGTCTCACCCGAGGCATGCCGCAACCACATGCAGAAGGGGATGAGATCAATGGCAAGGAACAAAGTCGCAACTCATGATGGACAGTGCATAGATTATATAGACAGAGTTATATACGCAAGAGCACTTAATAAGCATTTAGACATTTGCAAAATAAAATTTTAAACCAGCATAAACACATTACATACATGTAAACCTCTTATTGAGACAACAACCTTTCATTATATTAATCTCTTAGCCAAGCTCATGATTACATAGCATCTTCAGCGATAGCTTACAACCCTGATACAGATGTCTTACGGAACAGAAATAGAGAAGATTAGGAATCACAGAGATGTCATGCATGATTTCCCGTAGTCACTCTGTGCTTCTTCTCCTATCACGAGCCTCGCAACCTCTGGTGCATCCCTTTCTTTCAGCCGGGTGACTGTTATTTATTCACCCACTATCGCGACTATCAGTTCCCCCCTGTGTCTTTTCTTCAGCTGCTTCTAGCTTCTCTCCTGTTATCTGTGTGTTTCGTTTTCTATCTTCTGCTGTGTGTTTTCTTCATCTGTACTTGTGCGTGTTCTTTCTTCAACTATCTCATGCTTCCGCGCCACCTTGATAGCTCCGTGACTCCTGGTAGTTGCGACGCGGTCGCGATTTCCATGTGTCTTCATGTTGCAACTCAAAAGGTCATCCTTTATTCAAAATTCAAAATGTTCTAACCAAGATTTCAAAAACAAGGGCCCTAACAGGCCTCGACCACAGTTCCTTGACTCGTCCCCGAGTCAATCACAAATGACAGTTTCCACCTCCATTGCCCCTCTGGATCCCATGCCCTGTTCGGCCTGTGTGCCTTCGTCTCGTGCCCATTCCTGCTGTGCGCCTCCAAGCGGCTGTTCAAACTAGGGCCCCAACTCCGGGACCCTGCGGAGCGCTATATCTTTGAGCCCGGTGAAGTCCTACACAACTTGCTGCCATCCCTGCATTAGCGAGTCTGCGTCCTCAGTGATCCTGGTGGCAGCGTCCTCCTCTATATTCGCCGGGACAACCCCGAACATCGTGGTAAGCTGGGTCTCGGCCTTTGCAGCTAGCTGTTATATTGATTTGGCACTGGCTTGAATGGGTAGACGAAGTTCCCGAATTATCTGCTTGGTCGTTGCTGAGTTGGCCTCGGTCTGGTGCATTTGAACCTCAAGCTCGTCCACTTGGACATATAGTTGATCTAACCGCGCGAGATCTACGGTCTCCTGAATTTCCCTGGAAATCTGTTGCAGCTGGACGGAGATGGGATGCGTTTTGACCGTGAGGGCGAGTGAACACTCCTGCAGACTTCGCAGGAGGTCGTAAGCCTCGTGCGCCGTGGAGTGAAGGGTCGCCTGCATGTGAGCTGCCTGGGTCTGCTTGGCTACCACTTGTTCAGAGTATACAATCTGCGGGTCGGGGAGCGCGGGCCGTGCGGCTAACACCGCTTGAAGTTCCTGATTCTCCCTGTGTAGACCAGTGAAGGCAGACCGAATGTGGTAAGCCTGGACGGCTACATTTCTCTCCGCTATATCGTCAGGAAGTGGGGCATGGTGAACCCTTACAACGGGCCATAGGTTTGAGAACGCCTGAGTGACAATGGTGATCTTCTCCTGCAGGTAGGCCTTCTCTGTGGTCAGCTGGTCGCGCTGTTCAGTAAGCGCCATGATCTGGTGGTGCTGCTCATCGCACCGCTGCTGCAGCTCCGGATGAAGCTGTTCGGCCTGCAGGGCCGCCCTCTGAATGAATAGGTACAAGTGGGCTGTACCCCATGTTTCTACGTTGGGGGTGCCGGAAGCGCCCTGCTCCGGCATTCGCTCCTGCAAAGGTTGCTCAATGGCCACTGATCTGTTGGAATTCTCAGGAGGGGACACCGGTGTCTGTTGCTGCGTTGAGGTGCCCATGTCTAAATCTGGCCGTTCTTGCTAAGTGGTCTGGCCTGTGGGGGGAGGGTCAGCATGCTCAGACGGAGCCTCGACCGAGTCAACCCCAACGTTGGCTAGCCGGGTAAATATAGTAGAGAAAGAACCCTGGGGTGTGGCCACAGGGTCGACTGGTGGCACTACGGCCGCAGTACTGGAGGTAACTTCAGCCTCATGGTCCCCTCCAAAGAGTTCCTGGATAAGGGGGTCGGATACAGTGGCAGATGAGTTTGATGGAACGGATGAAGTGGCAGGTGGATGGACGGTGGAGGGAGCGGTGGACGGTGTGGTGGAGGTATGGGGGAGGCGAATATTAATGAATTCAGAGGGGTTGATAAGGGGTTCCTCGAGAACTAATGTCCCTGTAAGTGGAGTGGGTGGCGGATCGTCATTAGTAAGGTCCACCACTGGATCAGTGACGGTGGTGCGACCCACTTGGCTGGAGGGGGATCTAATTGATTAGGTCCCGGGCCCGTTCCGCCCATTGAGGTGACGATGGGGCTAGCAGAAGTGAATAAGTTGGTAGGGATGGGAGAAGTGAGAGGGACAATAGGGGATGGAGAAAGAGAAAAATTGAGCTGGAATTCAGAAAATAAAGGAAACAAAGGGGCACCGCTTGAAAGAACTTGGGCCACCACGTTGAAATTCCGTACCTGAGTATTGAAGTGGCGGACGACGGGGACCAGTGGTTCGGGGAGTTCCTGTGAGGTCCCGGCTGCATTCTGAGAAGGTCCTGCCGCGGCCTGTGAGGGCCCTGCCGCACCCATCTCGGTAGGCCGTTGCGCTGGCAGCATCCGCTCAAAGTTGTATCTGGGGATCCCGTCGCGGATGTGCTTTGTGACCCCCGGCCACGAACAGACCTCGCGGTGGAAGGTAGCATCTTCCAGCTGGAATTTGAGCGGCGTCATGTGGAAGGTGGCTTCCGGCACGCAAGTGGGACAGAGGTAAGTGTGCCTGTGGCTTACCCCGAACCATACCTGCTCACTATAGTCGTCCAACAGGTTCCTGGGCACCCGTTGTTGGTTAGACACCACATCTATCATTAGCCCGTACCAAGACCGAAACGCTTTCACATTCACCTGTTTAGTGCTGGGGTCAGAGGAAACCTGCCATGGGGTGAATTTCATCGCGAGGGGCTGGCTCGCGGTAGTTTCTGTCGGCACCCGGACAGGAGGAGTATGCCATTTCCACATGGAAAAAGCTACAATCAGGTAACCATAGATGAAACTAGTGGTGCGCTTATAATTCTCTTCGCATGCCGCGAATAGTTCTTTGAGCACGAAAGAACACCAATTCAGCCTGGTGCCTTGGACACAGTGCTCCGCAATGGAGATGGTATCCAAGGTGCAATCTCCTTTGGTATAATGCCGCATCGTCTTGCTAGCAATGAGATAGCAAGCAAACCGAATCTCCAGCTTGTTAATCAGATCAATTTTGGCGCCTTCACCCCCCCCCGGCGAGTGCCATATTTGGCATAGAGGTTTGTATCACCCGTCTTTCGTGCGCGCTTAGAAGATGTCTGACCGGCAGCGGAGACGTCTGCGCCATTCTAGGACAGCCCTGTGAGGCGATGAATGTCTTCAGCGTGAATGGGGATCTCCTCGTTTAGCCACAAGGACCCATTCTGAATTCGGCTGAGGAGGAATCGGGTGCATTGCAGGGCCGGTCCGGTAGTCCCAAAGACAGGGAGAGTTCTTAAATTCATCAGGGAATATTGCTGGAGGCCCCGGAACTCTGGTCACATTCGATTGGCTGAGCTACCGCCTGGTGTGTAGTGATGCTCCATATATGTCTGCCAATGGAGGGAGGGGAATTCGACCGAGTCGGACAGGTTGGTGTCTATCAACACTGCACTGTCATATTTTCCAACCAGCGACTCTGTCTTGTGGATCCGACTATCCAGCGCTGGTTCAACAATGGATAGGAGAGCCTTTTGCATTTTGGCACGGCGCTGGTAAACCTGGAGAATTCTCCTGGAGCTTCTATCTTGGTGCGGTGCGTTTTGAGACTTCAACTGCTCTGGTGTCGCTGTAATTGCCAAATTGAACTGGTCTGGCATTCCCGTGCTGTTGGTCTCCATGCAAGTTATGTCATCACCTGGCACGAGCGGAGTTGATGAGACCCCATAACGTTAATTAATTCCTGCTAGCCTTCGTGCCTGCAATAATCGTGCGATCGATCGCATGCCTGTGTGTAATCTGACAGTCGCTGACAGCGGCATGGGGAAATGGGCAGACGCGACGGCTGAGGGAACTGTGGATGATGGCAAATGATTATGGTACGGTTACTGCCTACTTATGGTAATTTATGATGCAAATTTGAGCAATCCTACGGACTGACAAAAAGGACTGACGGAAATGACCTGGACTGATACTGGCACATGGATGGATCCTACAAGGATGACACGCTGGACAGACGCCACCCCGACCATAGTTGGTTGCGGTGCGGCCCTCGCAACTGAGCGGTTATTGACAGACTACCTATGAATCGGAAAAGACTCCCTACGCTCATCCTCGGTGCGGGAGAGTTATTCGACTAAGCTACGCTACGGGTGCTCTCGGGTGCGAGAGTTATTGATGAGAAGTGAAAGGTACTTACTCCTAGTAGGGTTTCAGGCATGCGCCATTCACCCACCCAGGGAGAACTGTACCGTCCAGCTGTGCCAACCGAACGACTCCTAAGTCGCGAATCTCGATGACAAAGTAGGGTCCCAACCAGTGCATCTGGAGCTTGCCTGGAACCTTCTGGAACCAGCTGTCATATAGAAGAACTTTGCCGCCAACCTGAAAGGTTTTTTTCTTAATGTGGCGGTCGTGCCACGCTTTCTGCCAGTCCTTTTGAATCTTCTGGTGGAATTCGGCCAGGAAGCGGGCCTCATCCAGTTCCTGTAATTCATGGAGGCGCTCCTGGAGGGAGGCCTCTTCCGAAAACTTGAGAGACGTGGCAATCACCATGATGGGTACAATAAACTCGGTGAGGATCACAGCCTTCCGGCCGTACACGAGCTGGAACGGCGTTTGATTGGTCAAGCGCTTCACCGTGGTCCGATAGGCCCACAATGCCGCAGATAGGCGCTCATCCCAATCATCCCGCTGGGCATTGCAAATATTATTCAGGCCCTTCTCAAGAATCTTATTGAAGGCCTCCACCGTACCATTAGGCTGCGGGTGATACGGGCTACTCTTATGATGCTGAACCATGAAGGTGTCCAGCAGTGTCTTGACTGTGTCGTTAATGAAGTGCGTACCCTGATCATTGGTTAAACTTCGCGGGCAGCCAAACCGGCAAATGATGTGCTCAAAAATGAACCAGGCGGTGGTATCTGCCGTGCAGTCGCGTACCGCTGCTGCCTCAGCCCACCGGGTAAGGTAATCTGTGGCGGTAATGATGTACCGAGCCTTGGAGTGTCTGGCGACCGGGGCGATGGGACCCACAAAATCGACAGCCCACTTTTCGAACGGCCGGAGCACATGCACTGGGTGTAGCGAAAGCTCGTCCCGATGAGAGGGCCTTCCGGTCCACTGGAAAACATCACAGCACTTCACGTAGGCCTTACAGTCAGCATGTACCATCGGCCACCACATGCTAGCTTGGAGCAGATTTCTTGCGGTGGGTTTCGCACCCACATGCCCTCCCGCAACACCGCTGTGACATTCCCACATTACCGCTTCCTGTTCATGGTGAAGGACGCATCTGCGCAACACCTCATCGAGGCCCAGTTTGTATAGCTGCCCCGCGATCAATTGGTAGTCAGCTTCCCGGACAACCAAGTGGCGTTTCCGGAGCGGGGTGTAATCCTGAGGGCATTGCCCCGAGGTCAGATAGGCGGCAATGTCGGCCAAGTAATCCGGGACTGCTTCGATGCGGAAGAGGTCAGCATCCGAAAGCTTATCATCCAAAGAGCCGTCGTTCTCTCCCGTCTCCAACCTGGATAAATGATCAGGACCGAAATTCAACCTGCCAGGCTTGACAATCACCTCAAACGTGAATTCCTAGAAAAGTAGAAGCCAGCGACAGATCCGTCCTTCCAAAACAGGCTTATTTGCAGATACTTCAATGTAGAGTGGTCCTTAAAGAATTTGAATTTTCCGCCCAGAAGATAGTGGCAGAACTTCTGGAGGGAGTACACCATCGCCAACGCCTCCTGCTCGGTCGTGGTGTAATTCTTCTCCGCATTCGATAACCTGCGGCTGGCGAAGTAGACGGGGTGGTCAACTGTCGTCTCCCCGGGTTGCGCCAAGACAACCCCAAGTGCAATACCAGATGCATCGATATGCACATGGAACTGCTTATCCCAGTCGGGTTGAACAAGTATGGGTGCCGTCGCCAGCTTCTCCTTCAAGGTGTCAAGGGCCCTCCTACACTCCTCCATCCACTGGAATACTTCTGACTTCCGCAACAGTTTCTCCAAAGGGGCCGTAATCTTTGCGTAGTTGCTGATAAACCGACGGTAATATCCTGTGTGTCCAACCAGTGCCCGCAAATGCTTCACGATTTCGGGGGATTCCATGTGAACTATGACCGCGACCTTGGCGGGATCGACACAGACCCCTTGCTTGCACACCACGTGGCCTAAGAGTGTGCCGAATGGAACTACAAAAATACATTTCTTCAAGTTCAAGGAAATCTGCAGCTGACGACACCGGTCAAACATAATACGCAAAAGGGTGGCGTGTTTCTTCAACAGGCTGTAGACGGTCCAGTCGTCCATGTAGACCTCCAGGAACTTGTGAATGTACTCCCGGAAAGCAGCAATTACAATCCGGGAAAACACAGCCGGTACGTTATTCAGACCAAACGGCATAACGTGGTATGCGAATGATCCCCACTCAGTGGTGAATGTCGTCTTTGCTTTGTCTTCTTCGGCAATGTGCACCTGATGGTAGCCCGAAAACCCATCAGTGAAGGAATAGGCCTCGTTTCCCACGACATGATCTAGAACTTCATCGCTGAAAGGAGTCGGAAACGGATCGTGGATGCAGGCATTGTTTAGACTCCGGTAGTCTACGCAGACACGTATCTCCGCTTTTTCCTTCTTGTTCTGAATGACAATGGGACTCACCCACTCTGCTTCTTCTACTGGAAAGATAAGACCTGCAGCCAGCATCTTGTCGATCTCCATCTTGACCTTTTCTTTGATACGTGGGTTCAGCTGGTAGGGTCGGTGCTTCACCGGCCTGGCCCCCGGTTTCAGCATGATGCGCATTTCGCCAAGGTCCCCCTTGATCCCCTTTAGGTCTGCAACCGAGGACGGGAACAAGTCTTCATATTCCCGGAGGAGGCAGAAAAATTCTTTTGTCGTTTCCTCGTCCCAGTAATCTCCCACCGTTGCCAACTTGGGTTTCTCGTCTGTTCCAATGTTCAGCTTCTTCGTCTTTAGTGGCTGTAAATGGACTCCTTCAGTCGTCATCTCTTCACTGATGTTCCGCTCGCCTTCCATGCCTGAGGTCCTCCAGACTATCATCATCCGGATCGCCGTCAATCCGTTGGCAAACCAACTCGCGCCTGGCCTCAGGTCGCGACACAACCGGGCCCCCGTCGGGCTCGGGATGGCGGAAAAACAAGACTTCCTTGATTGCCTGTAGGGCCCGAGACTCCTGCGCCGTCTCCCCTTCGAACAAGAAGCACCGAGCGAACTTGTCCGTGACTTCCTGCCAAGAGCGGCTTCCCCGTTTCCGCTCTTCCTCCAGGTACCAGGCTTGGGGGATTGTATCCAGGGAGTGGATAAACCTGTGGACCCACAGCTCCTCAGGGTACCTGGTGCTGCGCCTGCTCCTCACAGGCCCGCAAATGGTTTCGCGGGTCGGAAGTTCCGCGATACTTAAGCATACTGCGAGGTCCCTCATCCTCTTTAAAGCGTGCTCGCAGAGCATCCGCCACGCAATCCCATCGGAACAGAGTGTCGCGGTGATTTTTCCACCACCGGGCCGACGTGGATTGCAAGGCCACATCCAAAAGTGGCATCCGGCTTTCGTCTGGGACCATGTCTTCCACCTTGGTAATAAAAGTATTGACAGCTTGCATGTTTGACAAGGTGGGATATCCGCGGATCTCAGTCCCCACCCACCGGACTTGGGGCAATGGTAGCACATCTCCGCGTGGTGGTCTCATACCCCCCTTGCTGCCAGTCTTCCCACGCGAGTTCGGATCCGAGCTCCGAGCTCTGCACACTCCGCCAACTGACAGAGCCAGTCGCGGTCGGGTTAATATAGTCGTCCCGCTTTCCTGCGGTCATCTGATAAAGGTGGTCCATCATCTGAGCATCCTCCCGATTGTCCACCGTTTCCGTATATCGCGGGCCCTGATACGGGTCGAGGGGCTGGGTGACCCGTACCTCCCCATCCTCAAAGATCATCAGCTCCTTTTTAAGGTCGATGATGGCGTAATTCTCAAAAGCCCAATCAATGCCGAGTAAGGCAGGATAGGGATCCTTGTCGCCCATGATATCAATAACCTCAAAATCGGTGTATGTCTTCACCCCCGCAATGTCGACCTCGACACCCTCGAGCCGGCCGATTGGCAGAATACAGTACTGGTTCACCATCCTGAGTTGGATTGGCGAGTAGGCCAGCCGTGGCCTTCCAAGGGCCTCCCACATCTTTCGTGGCAGGATGTTGATGTCGGACCCCAAGTCCAGCATGGTATCGCTGATTTGGAATCCCACAACCTGCGTGTTAAGCTGGAATTATTTGCCTGTTCGTTGCTTGTTCTGCTTGACGCGCTGCACGTATTGAGGGGCAGCGTTTGCCGAATCTCTAAGTCCTATGCGCCCCTGCAGTGCTCCTTCCAAAGCATGCTTGAGTTGTTGCCGTAGCGCAGCATTATCAACAATCCTGAGGAATAGCTAGAGCCAGTCCTCGATCACAGTACCTGTAATGCTCTGCGCCCCAGATTCTGGCAGCACGGGCTCCTCCAGACCTCCCGCGTCCCGCAGCTGAGCGAACGCCTCAACTGCCTCCTGGAAATACTTCTTCTGGTCTTCGGGCCTGACTAACATCTTCGGGGATGCCGGGCGAACCACTCGTGCTGGCTCCTTCCCGTGGGCATCCTCCCTAGTTTTCTTCCCGCCCCTCGTCACGATCGTGACGTTCTGCATGTCTGGGGTCGCGGTCCCTCGCGGATCTGAGTTTATCAGATTCGTTCCCCTCTGCCTCACCCGTTCTTCCCACTTCTTGATGAGCTCCAGACAGTCCTCTGTGGCATGGGTGTTTACCCGGCACTGGGAACACTAGGGTCATCGCGGAAGGGGACATTCTCGAGCCACATGACCCTACTGGTCACAGTTGTAACATTTCACCGGACCGCGTCCGCCTGTGCGGCCTCCCCGCATGCCGCCGCCTCTTCCCCTTGGGGCCTCGTTCACCTTGTAGGAGGGACGATCCAATCGATCCGCAAGTGCGTCGAGCGCCCTGCACTGCTCAGTGTTATGAGTCGTGGAAACAAAAAATTCGCAGTACACATTGTTTGGGACCGTGGAGTACTTCTGTAGTATCGGGCACATCCAAGGAGGATGCCCCAGCGTCCGGCAAATCTCACAGTACTCTGTGGTGGAGGAACCCGGTTGAGGTGGGAACCCCGCGTAAGGCTGTTGCGGCTGGTAGACCCCCTACGGATTCATCGCCGTGCCACCAGGACCCCTTTGGATTGCCGTGACCGAGGGTCCTACCCCTGCGCCACGCAACCAGGGACACTCGGTTGCGACGTGGCCCTCGACCAGGCAATGAGTGCACCAAACATTCAGCCACGCTGGTCTCACCGGCTGGAGCTCCTTGAGTTTCTCAGTCAAGATGGTGATCTGGTGTTGCAACCCTATCAAAGAAGGATCTTACGGGGCCGCCACCCCCCCCCCCCGCGGGTATTCCTGGGGGTAGCCCGCAATGGCTTCAATATTCATGGCCTGCTCCAAGGCGTCCTGCAGATTATCAATCTTCTACTAAGTGAGAGGGATTCGTGTCAAGGGAAGCAGAGCCTTGATGAACCAGTCCCTCTGGTGGTTTGGATCGATCGGGTAGCTGAGTTTCCCGATCGCGTCCTTGAATCGCCGCATCAACTCCCACGCGGTCTCACCTTCCTTTTGCTTAATTTCCCACAGCTCTGACAGGCCCTGCTGGTCGGTCTGGGGAAGCTTGAATTCGCGGACAAAATCCCGCTTCACGTCCGCAATTACGGGGTTAGGATGAGCCTCGGACCACTTGATAAACCATCACAGAGCCCTCTCTCTGAGCGTGGTTTGGAATTCTATTAACTTCCCTGCATCTGGCGTCTGGCGAGCCCTCCAGATGGCTTCGCACAGATACCAGTGTTGCTCTACATCATCATTGCCCCGGCCAGAGAACTCTGGATACCGGGTGAAAGATCTAGCCATGTGTACTTGCGGAGTATTGACCAGGATAAATCCTCCAGGTCCTGGTTGCGTAACGGTTCCACTAGGGAATACAACACTACTAGTAACGCTGCTATTACCGGACGTTACTGACGCTGATGAACTACTGTATGACTGACTCAATGCTTGTAACTGAACGAAAATATTACTTAAAGGTTGATACAGTACCAGGGGAAGGTATGGATCCTGGCCATGCAGAATGTGGGAAGTAGGGCTGCCTAGAGAGGTGAGTGTCGTCTGCTCTTGAAACATCCGTTGCATCACGTCGTACCATTCGTCATCGGAACTCTCTTCGGGCTGCATCTTTTCATCGTCTTCGTTAGTCACCATCTCTCTTCCTCGCGTCGCTGGGCTCCCATGCACCCACCGCACTTCCACCGCTATCCTGTCTTCTTCCCGGGTATCCAAATCCATAATTCATATCCTTTGAGGCGCCTCCTTCTGGTTCTTCCTTGCCGCTTCCCATCGTTTAAATCCCACATCACCCTTTTTCGCCACCTATCGGCGATCTGCGCCCGCCGATGTGCACGTCACTCCCTCAACTTGCGTGCGGCCTCAACATCCATTCCCCGCTTCCCGCTTCACATTCTACGTAGCACCTATCCCTTCCCCCTTCCCCCAGCACCGGAGGTTTACGCTTCCATACTTGCTTTGTGGAATTCCATCAACCCTTCATCCACCATCAGGGCTTTAATCCACAGCGGAATCTCCTTGAGCAGCTTCCCTCTTAACTCGGAACGGAAAATAGCTTCAACTTTCGAAAAGGATTGGTAGCACTCGGCAGCAAACTCCACAATATAGCCGTCCAACGTGGTTTCAACCCAAAAATCCATTGCACGAGTCAGCTCCGTGCTCAACCGATGCAGAGCTACCAGATCCCCGTGTATCCACCTGCGGTTTATCTTCCGCGAGCCATCTCTAAGCACCTTCGTCTGTAACCTTCGCAACCAATTGTAGAGATCGCTGGGGAATTTTCCCCAGAATATTTTGTACGTATCGCTGGCTAAATCAGAGAAAAGGACGAGCTCCTTGATCGCCGTCTCCCTTTGCTTGGTCAGCTCTGCTTGCTGAGCAATGAATTGGTCGAGATGATTATCCCACCATCGCCGTATCTCTCCTTCAAAAATCCTCGATACCATGATCTAGGTCCCCTCAGAACATGCAGGTCTCGGCAACGGAACCATTTGTTGGCGAGAAGTCAGGTCTCGCGGACAAGACCCAGGTTCAGGAGTTGTGGCCAACAAAGGGGTCCGATGTAGTCTAGGATCACGCCAGCATTTTCACCCTACTCTAGAGAGCAGTGAGTCTCACCCGAGGCGTGCCGCAACCACATGCAGAAGGGGATGAGATCAATGGCAAGGAACAAAGTCGCAACTCATGATGGACAATGCATCGATTATATAGACAGAGTCATGTACGCAAGAGCACTTAAGAAGCATTCAGACATTAGAAAATAAAATTTTAAACCAGCATAAACACATTACATGCATGTAAACCTCTTATTGAGACAACAACCTTTCATTATATTAATCTCTTGGCCAAGCTCATGATTACATAGCATCTTCAGCGATATCTTACAACCCTGATACAGATGTCTTACGGAACAGAAATAGAGAAGATTAGGAATCACAGAGATGTCATGCATGATTTCCCGCAGTCGCTCTGTGCTTCTTCTCTGAGGGAGCCCTATAACCTCTGCCGGCCTCTCCCTCTTCTTTGGTGGGTGGTATTATTTATTCACCGCTCTCGCGACTATCAGTTCCTCCTGTTTCTTTTCTTCGGTACACTTCCGGCTTCTCTCTGATATCACATGTGTTCCACTTTATCTTCTACATGTGTTTTCTTCATCTGTGCTTGTCGTGTTATTTCTTCAACGATCTCATGCTCATACACTTGATAGCTCCGCGACTCCTGGTAGTTGTGGCGCGGTCGCGGTTGCCATGTGTCTTCATGCCACAACTCAAAAAGGTCAAAATTCAAAATTTTCTAGCCAAGATTTCAAAAACAAGGGCCCCAACAAGAAGTGAATTATCATGCTCATGACAAGTTATTGTACCAACCGATTTTTTCATGCGATAAGGAGAAAAAGTGCATGTCATTAGGGAAGCAAATGCTTTTTTCTTATTTCAAGGATTAGTGTAGGTAAGATGATGATAAAATTAAAGGTTTGATATTGGCCTCGAAGGAATGAAATAGTTCACAAGTACAAAATGTGTCATGACAAACATCAGAGGGATCATCACTTCCAGGTTGGTGATGAAGTATGGCTATACATCAACAAAGAAAGGATGAAAGGTGAAGGTAAAAAATTGAAACCCATAAGGTATGATCCTTTTAAAATTGTTGAAAAGATTGGGCACAATGCATTCCGGTTGAATTTTCCTCCATACATGCATATATATTTAGTTGTAAATGTTGATAAATTGAAGCTGTATGAACCTCCAATGATCATGGATCAAGAGGAAAATTCTAAAATTCCAACAATAGATGATTTTTCTCCCAAATGTATGACTAAGTTATAGGAAGATACCATCTTAGACAGGAAGGTCTACACTTCCAAGTGAGGAGATGTAGAGTATCTCTGAGTGGGACTCACAGGCATGAATCTAAGAAAATCAAGGTGGATGGAGATTGGAAGGGTGAGGG